>VWYP01017010.1:86024-175745 GCA_013400435.1 Pycnonotus jocosus
GGGGGGGGGGGGGTGTGAGGTGAGGAGGGAAACAAAGGTACTAATGTTGAGCTGGAAAAGATGAGGTGATGGAGAGGAGAGGCTCTGCAGGTATGAAAAGCTTCTACAGAACATTGTGCAGAGAGATGTCCAGCTCAATCCCAAGGAGGACAACCACAGGGAATGTCTGGTGGCTGCTGGTGTGCTGCAGGAATGCTGTGAGTTTGCAGAACACCTGTCCACCCAGGGTGTGCAGGAGGGGTGAGACAGGATACTGATTCATACCCCTTGACTCCTGGCTGCCTCTTCTCCCATTATTTCTAAGACTCCATCTGACCTCACTATTTTTACACACATACACATACAAAAAAGGAAAAAAAAAAAAGAGAAAAAAAAGGAAGAGAAAATAAACACTTAATTTCTAACCTAATCAGCCCTTCTCTCACTAATTAGCACCCTCTGAGCACATCCACAGGCTGTGAGAGATACTCTGGGGCTGATAATGACCCCCAACCTGCAGTTGCATATGCTGAAGGGTCAACAGAGCCAAGAGCAAGCCGTGGGGAGGCAGGGAACAGAGCAGCCTCTGCCATTGGGTTTTTTGTGGGTTTTGGTGTTTTTTTCCTCTGATATATGCGATAATGGAAAGGGGATGTCTCTTTTTTGGCAGGGTCCCTTGTGCTTGCATGTGTGTATGTTTTTCTGTGAGAGAGGTGAATGTGTGTGTGCACGCCTGTGTGTAGAGGAGGGGGCAAGCTGGAGAGGTTTGGAGGGAGGGGACTGGAACAAAATTCTGGCACTGAGCCCAAATCTGAAACACATGCCAATTTGTGCCTCTTGCTGGTGGTAATGAAGGGCTCCGTTCAGGACACACGGGACACTAATTAAGGGGCTTCAAAGGCGGCTTTCTGCAGAGTGCTCTCTAAAGGGGGGCTGAGGGGAGGAAGGAGCACAAGAGGGGGGTGTTCTCCACTCAATGGAAGACTTCTGGCTCCTAGTGCTGCTGGGGAAGGCACTTTTTCTTTCTCACTGTCTCCCATAGCAACTCCTACCCGTGAGAGCTGAGAAGGTGCAAGCATCTGGCAGCTCCGGGCCAGCCCTCAGCAGCCAGCAGGCAAGGCAGGCTGCGGTATGCAAAGGTGGAAAAGCGGCATGGCAGGAAGAAAAGAAGAAAAAGCTGGAACTGGAGAGGCAAATCGGTGTGATTACAAAGGTAGCACCTACAGTAACAGGAGTTGCCATTAGTCTCCAGGGATTTGCAGGGACAAAGCTCTGGATCACTGCAGATCAAAACTCCATAATTGAGCCTTGTCAACTTCATCGCATGGGGTTATTTCATATGAAAGTGTGGGTGGGGCAGACTTAGTGAATAGGACAACAGGCAGGGCTGGGAACGTGCCTCCATCCTATCAGTCTGGGTACAAGGGCTTAGCTGGGCACCAAGGACAAACAAAAACTGCACAGGTACCCAAAGAGCTCTAGCCCACTTCCAGGAGTTTCACAGACCTTGGCACCACAACCTCTAAGCATTGTAGATTCACTCGCAGCTGAGTGTTCCTGTGTCAAAGGAAAGGAGCCAGGCCACAGAATGACGTGACTCGGCCATGGTCACCAAAGGAGGTCTCAGTTCAACCATCCTGCTTCCTACCTGTTACCTTACTCTCACACCTGCCTGCCCTCCTGTCACTGGAGTAAACATGAAACAGCAACTCTGGTGAAAAACAGGACTGTGCTGAGATTGATGAAATGGGGACAGAGTGTGGGAGGAAAGAGAAGAATAAATTGGCAGGGAGAGCAACAGAGTGTTAGTGAGAGACATGAAGAAAGGATGAGTGAGAAAGGTGGTGAGAAAGAGAAAAGAGAGAATAGAGGGTTATCATGGATTATAGTCCCTGAGCCATGCACCACACAAAGAGAGAAAGTGAGGGAAAGAAAAGAGAGGTGATATGAGCACATGAAAAGGAGAAGTGAGAAGAGGCCCACAAAGAGCAAGAGAAGCAGACAGCTTGAGAGATGAGCAGTGTTTCGCTGATCCTGCATGACAGCATGTTGCCTGCCATCACTCACCACCCCACAAGCTGCCAGAAAGCCCCACAGCTTCCCTTGGTTTCAGACAGAGCTGTTTTCTTTATGCCAGGCAGTCTCAGCACCATACATGGGTCACCTAGATGCAGCTCTCTGGGAGTCAGGACCAGTCCTGCCACGGTGAACCACAAGTGCACATTATTTAACCAAGGTGAAGCAGAAGGCTTTCAGTACTACTCTAATGCTTCTCCACAGTTGTTTAGTTTTAACTAAACTAAAGTTAGTTTTTCTAACCTTTTTGGTCTTTCTTGTTCACTGTCCTCTTATGCACCAGCCCACATTTAACTGCTTATTCCGGATGACCTGCTCCATGTCTCCCATGTTCAGTGTCACCCGGCCACAAGCACGGCCACCTGCAGCCCAGAGCAGTTTGGCAGGGGTGTGCCTGCCACTGGAGACAAGGAGGGGGGAGGCTCACCCTGGAAGAAGCACCTGGGGTGAAACTAGCTGAGGTGTGACTGAGGCCAGTGACTGCCCAGAGCGAGAAGGACAGTGCGAGGCAGTTCTTAACAGCAGCTCTTGGGCAACAGTCTTCACATGCGTATCCAGAAATTCCCTTTTTTTTCTTACTACTGCCCAATGGTGAATCTTGCTGCCCAGCCCGAGCGGTTTCTGAGAAGAGGTGGCCAGGTTCCTAAATTAAAAGGGGGTTGGATGCTGAAACATATTATGGTGCTAGAATCAGTCGTACAGCAGGTCTTGCAGCTGCCTGGGCTGAGGAAGATCTGGGATCTGCTAGCATCTGCAGAGAAAATAGATCAGCCTCAAGGAAGTACAGGCACAGTTTCAGATGCAGTTGCAAGACACAGCCTTGGAAGGGCTTAGCTACACCACTGACCCTTGCCTCATGCAAGCACAACAACAGTGGCACAGGCCATCAAGTTCAGGGCACTTGTGCACTGCCTCTACCCATCCCACAGACCACCAAACACTTCCTATCAGCTGCTAATAGCTGCTGAACCTTTGCAAGGAAACCCACTACAGATTGAAATCGGATAGGAGAATAGAGCTGATCACCAGCCTCTTCTGACCATAGGGGAAAAAACAGCCAAGACATTCAGGTTCATGGAAAGAAACCAGCCTTAGTTTCCATGGAGAGAGGAAAGGAGAACACTCTCCAGCTTCCCCCTTTGTCTCCCAGTTCTTCCTTCTCCCCCTGCACCTCACCTTTCTGCCCTGTGCAATCCAAATTGAACACCATGCCAAAGCCAGATAAACAGGCAACTAGTGAATCACTCTTATTAAGTTTGAACTTATTATTAAAAAAAAGAAGAAGAAAAAAGAAAAAACCTAAAAACATAAGAGGGAGAGAAAATCAAAACTAGGATTATAGGCTTAGCAAGCATGAGTGCATATTCAGCCTACACTGTTCTCTTTGTGACTCTGTCACACCAGTAGACTGCTAAGAGAGTTATACCATTACTAACATGACAGCATTGTCCTATACAGCCTGGATTAAAAATCCCAGTGACTGTGTGGAGGGGAAAAGTCCCTTGGCAGTGGCAGGCACTTGGCCTCATGATGCCTTCCACTCGCAGTATGCTGGCCAGGCAGGGAGTATTCAATTATCAGACAGGCTCTGCCTTTTCATAGGCCAGCTTTCTTTCATTGTCTGCCTGCTTTCTCCCTGGCCAGTGATGCCTGAGAAGTCTGTCACGCCAGAGAAACTCAAGATGGTCCAGGCAATTTCTGAATCAGGCAGACTTCTCACAGCTGAACCCCTGCTCCTCCTCACAAATACACAATCTTCTCCAAGTATGGATAGGATTCAGTCTTGAAGGTGGTGAATATCCCATTCACCAACACAGGACTTCCAGCTGGAAAACTGGATCTCCTTGTTCTCTGCTGGGCAGGAACATCAGTCAGTTGTGATTCCTTCACATTTCTCTGGCCTAAAAATCATCCTACTGAGCTGAGACTGATTGCCCTCATTACTTCCACTTCTTAGGCAGGACCACATCAGTTTTTAAACACATCAAAGACATATATGTTTCTCTGATGCATTTTTCAAATGCTTCCTTTTCCAAGTAATCCCCATACAAACATCACCCAGAACACCAGAGCAACCAGATAATCACCCATACCCTCATCCACTGTTTGTACCCTTTGTCCTTAGGGACTGTGTTTCCTCTCTGGGACAGTGGTGTTACAGCGTGTCTGTGAACTGGCATGGATTGACCGGAAAAAGGCAGCTGACAATAATAAATGCATCACCCCAGCCAGGATGCAGAATGAGGAAATGTCACTGTGTAATGTGGTCTCTCACTGCTCTGGCAGCAGCCAGAATTCCTGTTTATGTGGCCACCAATGCAGGGGCTCAGCTTTGGTACCACTGAGGGAAGTGAGCTGGATCCATGAATTGGCTGTGTCAGTCCCTGGATCTTCAGAGAGGGAAAGAGGAGGTGGAGTGAGAAAGGCAGTGAACTGAGAGGAGGAAAGAATTGGGTATGCAGTGCCTGGAGGGTGAGGGTCAGGACCAAGAGTAGCAGAAGGAGCTGCCTAGGACAGCTGCTCACCCAGATGGTCCCCAGTCTGTAGCCTTCAGGTCTTGCCTTAGCTCCAGCCCCGTGGCTGGTGCTTGTGGCCTCATCTCCCCACATTTCTGTTCTGCAGCCAGTAAAGCCACTGGTGGGGCAGGCTCTGCACCACTACAGGAATTGGGGTAGGGACAGTTCCTCATTCACAGAACCCCAGTACTGTTTTCTCTGCCTCAACCTGAAGAGACAAGGGAAAAACCACAATTTTTCTTTCCACAGCTGCCCCAGGGCTAGGATACAATATTTTATGGCCCAGTTCTTAGCCTATTTGCATTTTGTATTTTTACTTCAACTGCTGTTTGTTTCCAGGCGTTTGGGATGCCTAATGATTTTCAAAGCACTGTTTATTTTAATCCCTCTAATTTATTAATAAATTAGTTGGCCTCGAAGTGCTTGGGAAAGAAGGGCAAGGAAGTTGTAACCAGCACTTTGAATAAAGCATCAAACTGTCATATGATCACATCAAAGCAACAGAAAGCAGATCACTTTGTTGGCTATATCATGATACAGCCTCATAGGTCCTCCAGCTTGGTGTCAGGTTTCTTCACATATGTCACCCTGCAAAACTACCTGGCTCACCATCTCCAAGGTGGTGAGGATGAAGTAAAAAATAGCAATGCCCAGAGGCAGCTCCCTCTGAAAAGTCTGCCCCTTCTCACCCTCTCTGTATTGTGAGAATGTAACATGCCACCATGGTGCAGATAATATAAATCATGCTGACATCCACGTGAATTTGCAGGCAAGGCTGTAATCTTCCTATAAATCACAGGTGCACTTGGCCTCCACTACACTCTCTTCAGCCCAGTGCTCTGTGGCGAGGCTACAGTTTCACACACAAGACAGTCCCTGGAAAACCAGTGAGCATAAACACTGCTAGTCATGCAAATGAAGGACTTGGAATCTCTGCTAGTCAGTCCCAACAGGAACATGCCAGGTTTTCTCATCACCAGAAAGTAACTGATAGATCCAGAAAATCCTAGAGGCTGCCCTCAAATAACTTTTCCCATCGCCAAGGAAAGCTGTGAGTGTGCCCCATCATGTGTTTATGAGCCTGCCCCCATCTGGGGCCTTAAGACCACATACAGTCTTTTGCAGTTGACAATTTTATCACATCCTTACTGCTGCAAAGCCCATTTGCTCTCAGTGATCCCACTGAGATAAAGATCCCCTTTCTCCCATCTCACACTGACCTGTCAGCATTGAACACATTAGTCATGGGCTAGCATTTGCCAGGGACACACGACTTTCAGGAAACAGAAGCCTCTCTCTTCTGCAGTGGCAGGGCTTGCCGCAAGTGTACATCTTGTGCTAAAGGGCTGAGGTGATCCCACAAACAGCTCTCTGAAAGCAGCCTGAAGTTGCTGCTGGTTGTCATGATGAGTTAGTTGTGCTAGATGTCCTCCAGAAGCACCATTCTGCCTGGGAATAGACAATGACTACTGTTTAGAGGGGGGTGAACACATCCTGCCTGAATGAGCTGATTGCAACAGCCAGCACGGCTGTCTGGCACAGGGGGGACACCTGCACCCATGTTCTCTTTATACTTGTGGATAAATTGAGAGAAACAGAGATGCCTCAAGAAAGGCAATGGTGGGATAGAAGCTCTTTCATACAGGATCAGAAAGAACAAAAACATTTTTGCAGTGCCAGTTGCAAAGTGGATTCCAGAGTGGATCTCGTTGCTGATATCCACGGGTCCTGTCAGTGCTGATGCTGCCTGAGCAGAAGTGAGCCCAGCCTGGCTCTGCACCCATCTAAAGGCAGGTGCCTGCATGCCCAGCAGCTCAGATGCAACACATTTGTAGGAAAAGTGTACCATAAGGAGTGCCATGTCAGGCACTTTCCTGGGATCAGTGGTCACAGCAACAGATTTCTCCCCTCCCCACCACAGATTAGGCCCACAGCTCCAGGGGGCAGCTCAAGTTCCTGCAGAAACATCACTGCTGAGTGCATTGCCATAGCCTCAGTCACCGTATTAATATTTTTTATTCTATTCTTCACTTAAAACCCCGCTTCTCTCCGAGCTGCATCTCCCATCTGATGAAGGTGAGCCCAGGGCCAAGGGCTGACTACCACAATGCTTGGTGGCTCCCCACCACTCTGAGGAGTGCCAGTCTGCCAACAGAGCATCCCCCCTCCCTTTCTTCCTTTCCTGACTCCCTGTACTCCCACCACCTCTTACCAGCACAAGAAGGGCCTCCTGGGGAGACTGCTCATCGTGTTTCCTAGCTGCTTCCTCTCTCTTATCTCCTCCCTGTGTGTAGGTACCCTGCTGGCACCAACGCACTCACTGGGAGGGGCCCCAAAGACATCGTGTCTGCCCTGCCCCTGGTACTCAACATTTGACACCTTGTTTTGAGGGCATATCAACCATGCCAGCAGCCTTTTCCTCTCACCTAGACCTCCAGAGTCAACAGGCAGTGATCCATGCTGTGCAGGAAGAAAAGGGATGGCATGAATCCCAGCACCATGCTCTGTGTTGTGGACAGGGCACTATCTTCACTCTACATAGAAAGTGTAACTCTGCTCTTGGCTTGATTGTGGGCACTCAGTTGATAGACTCAGGTAATTACCTGCACGCCCTGGCTAGGCACCAGCTCTCCTGTCTGCCCATCTTCCCTGGGGCGGGGAGCTCCCTGCTTTAACAGAGCCTGATCACCCAGGGAGTTCTCCTGTGTGGCAGAGGAAATAGGGATCTTCAGAACAGGATTTGAATTGAGTCCTCAGTTTGATGATGTACCACTTAAAAAGAAGGCCAGGGTGGATGAACCCTGATCTTTGCTCTCAAAAACGTGCACCAACAAGTGATAAGGACTTTGGAGAGAAATAACAAGGGGAACAGCCTTGGAGCCTTCCCAAGAGGAGCATAACCAGCTCATGTACTTAAGGCCATAACCTTTCTCATTCTCCCCATAGGTCTCTTGGTGTCTTTTCTTCTGTTGCCTCTGTGATCCCTGAGCAAAGAGCACAGCTTTAGCAACTCAGCCTCTGCAGGGAAGTCCAAGAAAGGCCAAACCCTCCAGGATCATGCATTACTTGTCTAAGAGCACAGGGAAGGACCATCTGCCTCCAGGATGCTTTCTCCAGCAGTGGCAATCACTGAGGCCTGGGAAAAAGGAGCAGAAATTGGCCAATATAGAAACGCCTCCCCAGGCCTCCCAGACAAGATGAAAATGGTGGATTTTGTGAACTGACCGAAATTTACTATGAAATTAATAAACCTCACAAAATGATTCCACAAGGATTGAGCCCAGTGTTCACTTTAACTGTGCTTCATTGTTACATGTCATATCTACACACCAGGTGCTTTTCTGCTGGGAAGAAAGGGGGCTATAAAAGGCCTATCCATGAATGAGAGACTGCCTTGCACAAAGTGGGGTGTCTGTGGGCAGGGGGGAGGGCAGGTATTTCTTCTCCATGCTCCTCAGCAGGAGTGAACAGTAATGACCATGCTGGGAAAGGCCAGCAGCCCCTGATTGAGACATATGGGTCTTTGTGTAAGACATGCCAGCCAAAATGAAGAGCCCATTTCTGCATTAAATCATGTTCAGTGTGTCCATAAAACTGATGAGTGCAAACATCCTATTGTGAATGTTCACATGTGACAAGCCCACAGCGGCGCTGGGACGTGTCCCCAGACCGTGAGCGTGCGAGCCAGCCCCACAGGGTGTGCGTGTGCATTGTCTGGCTGCCAGGGCACCTGCCCACTGGGGAACTTTCCATCTAAACCAGCTGACAGCTGCTCTCCTGAGTTTCCTGGACACCAATAATGTTTTCCCTTTTCTAATCTCCCCGATGTAAATCCATTCACAACGAGTGCCTAGAGACTTTTAATTCCATCGGCATTAAACTCACTAAAACCTCTATTACCAAAAGCTTTCAGGATTTTCCCCAGGATCTACAAGTCAGGTTCATAACATGACAGAACTCCACCTCTCTAGGGTGTCTGAGAAATTAATTCATGCTTTCTAACTGCCAGGATCACTGACCAGACATGCAAAGTATCCCCCTTGCCATTACTAAGCTCGAGCTGCCGGTACAACACGGCCCTTGGCACGGGCTGAGCTGTCTTCTGAAACACCTCCAACAGTCTGAGAAGAGCCCCCTCCCTGTACCAGGCAAGAGCAGATCACCTGCCACAGCAAAGCAGTTCCAGGGGTTCATAGATGCTGTGTTAAAGAGAAGTGGTTCATTTCAGTGCTGCCTTGCTGCACTCATAGAGCAAAGCCTAGCAAATGCATCATGACACCAGTGCTCCCCCATACCAAAATAAGTGGTGCGTACCAAAATAAGACAGTGTGGTGTCACCTCAGTGCTGCACACAGGCAGGCACTGTAAAAGCACAAGGATTACCCAGCTACACCTCAGTAGAGAAGGTGGCTGGGTGCTGAGACAAATTGAAAGTGGTTGTGGTGGAGGGGTCAGACAGCTGTGAGTCAGTGAGTAAGGTTTCTAAATGCTATAATACTCCAGTGATGGTGCATTTATCCTTTGGCCCTGGAGGTTCATTGGCTGCTGTAATAGAGCAGAGAGATGCAATCATCTTTTGATCCCAGAGGTCTTTTTAGGTGCTATAATAGAGGAGTGATGATCAAGCCACCTCCAAAGCCTTGGGGTTGCTGGCACGCAGCATGGGTGATGTCAGTGTCTCTCAGCCCCCACAGTCCCCAGCTCCTGGATTCCAGGAGAGGTGTTGAAAATGTTGCTTCTACCCCAGAGGTTTGCAGGGGCTGCAGTGATGTCAGGTTTGACACACTGCCAAAGCTCCCTCTGGCCTCACAGGAACTTTTAACCACGTGGAAAGGTGTGATACTGCACCCAGGTCTCTTGGCACTGGGGCACAAGCCTGGCTGTTCCCACTCTATCCACATCAGCTGCGCTGGGTGCAGCTCCAAGCTATCCACCAAAACAAATCACAGCTCTAAGAACAGAGGAGAGCTCACAGAGATCCAGCAAGGAGCAGCACACAAAGATGATCCCCAGTGGGTTTTTATCTGTATTAAAAACATTTCCCTGTGCAAGTAGTCACTCTGCTCACACCTCACATGCTGTCCAGGAAGGAGACATACTTACAGGGAGCCTGGGATTTGTGTGTAGCTACTCATGCATTTGTAGCTACACACAAATAGCTAGAAATCAAACAGGCCAAGTTAGGCAAGCTGTTGAAGATTTCAGCATCCTATATCACGGACTCAGAGGAAAAAAAAACTACAAAAAGCCACCAAACAAGAACTGGGACGATGCTCCTGCATAGGGACTGCTCTTGGACAGGGAAGATACGTTTGTAGACTCGGGTCCTTACACTGAAGAGAGGAGGAAGTAATTAAATAAGGTTTCAGGGTTTCCATAGGCCAGGGGTTTCTCTTCTCCCTTCAGTCCCAGCAGATTTTTAATTCTGGACTCCAGCTTGGCCTGGAAATTGGAAAGTTTGCTGGATACCATGTTATCCTAGAACTGATTCCTGCATCCATAGCTCAAGTGGAAGATGGAAGCATGGGCAATCTCCTAGGAAGGTCTGGGAACCTTGCAGGTTAGGTGCCTGATCTGAGGCAATATCACAAGTTTAGGTGGGTTTGCATCTTTTCTATGGCAGGGCTGGGGTTTGGTTTCCCCCAGAACCAAGTTCAAACTCAGAGGATGAAAATTCTCCTTCATACTGTGAACTTCAACATGATTAGACATGAACAGAATTTCACTGCTCATGTCCCAGCAGGTAAGATGTACACAAAGGAACAGCCATTCCAGGTTAGAGAAATGTCCACATTGGCTCTCAGGAAAAATATCACTGAAATTTGGGGGAGAAAAGGTGGAAAAACATCAAAGCAGACAAATGAGGGACAATGTACTCCTGTCTCAATTTTCTTATTTGCTACTATGAGTCACAGGCTAATATAGGCTCTGAAGACTGAATCTGCAGCTTCAGGCTCCAAAACTGGGCTCATCTTTAGTTAAAGATCATTGGGGTACTCTTGTTCTCCACAAAGCACACAAGCCCACTATGAACCTTTCAAATTCTTGGACCTTTCTAAATTCTTGGACCTAAATTCTCATGTCTTAGACATCCACATTTCAACCCTGTGAACCTGAATCCAATACTTTTTAATTTCACTGTGCATTCCTTCACTCCTAGGTGACGAGGAAAGGAAGGACAGATATCCTCATATGTCTCATCATTTTATTTCCTCCCACCATTCACTCCCAGTTTGCTATCTGACTCCAACAACCCCTGTGTCCTCCATATCTTCACCTGGGGTGGGGTTGGTGTTCACAGGCTTTCTCTCACCTCAGAGGCCCTTCAGTTCTCCAGCATCCCTTAAGAAACAGGCTGACCCAGGTTTGGCTGGCAGTTCCCAATGAAGCAGCACTGCAGGTGTACCAAGAGCTCTTCCAGAGCCCTCTCTACCCACTGCCTCTGCATCCAAACAGCTGATTTGCCTGCTCAAGGGCATCACAGCACGGGGCAGAGCACTGCAAAGATGTTCACTTGCACTTTCATTTGGCTGATATTCTTGATTCAGGACCTTTTGGGTATCTAGAGTTTTGAGTCTGCCCTACAACACACATTACTTTGAACATACCAACATCCAGTTTCATTCACCAGAGCACAGTGCATTCATTTAACTTAGCTCTCTTTCAAAGGCATTTCCCACAGCCCTTTCTGTCCACAGCCAACATAATAATTTTGTCTCATCTGCTGATTTCCATATGGCATATCTCTCCTCCCACCTTTCCAATTCATTAAACAATAAGGTAAATCACAAGGGATTTAGAAGAGAACCTGGAGGCCACATTAACCTTTTGCCATGGTGAAACTTGACTGCTTAATCCCCTCATTCTTTCAGTCTCCTACTCAGTTTTTGATCTATGTCAATATTTTGTCTCTCACTGACTACTTAGCTTCTTTAGCAGCTCTAGTGTAGGATCTTTCAAAAGCCTTTTGGAAGTCTAAATATGTTATATCACTTGGTTCTCCTTTATCCACTGCATTATTGACACATACAAAAAGTTGTAAAAGATTAGCATGATGCAGTTTTCCCTGCTGAACCCATGCTGGATAGGCCCTAACACTCCACAATCTTCCAGATGTCATCAAGCACTGCTTTTTAATTATCATTCCCACCAGTTTATCAGATACAGATGCAAAGCCTACTGATCTTTAATTCCCCAGATCATCACTGAAGCCCTTTTTTAAATATAGGTACAACATTTGGTCTTCTCCAATTCCCCGAATCAGTAGCTTTTTTTTTTTTTCCCCACAAGAGATTGCATATTTTTGTTAGCAGCTCAATCACTTAAGCTCCTTCCAAACTCTCGGATTTAACCATCTGGACTTGATAACTTATTGTTCAGAAAAGGGGAGGGTGGAGGTTTTGTAGCTGTTGGGGGTTTTTTCCACTGGGTTTGTGGGTTTTTTATGAGTTGCTTTGTTCCAGCACCCATTATTCTACCAGCATATTTTCCAACTGATCCTCATCTAAGCAGATACAGGAAAAGAATCTCACAAATACTGTTGGTAGGGACAGCTGATACAAGAGAAATCATAAGAGAATTCAGCTCCCCAGCAACATCCTAAAAATGGAGATACTGAGTCACTTTAAGCACAGGAGGTGACTGGAATTGATCAATGTGAGTTTTCTTGGATAACATCCACCCTGTTCTGACCAACCAGGCTAGTTTTGCTCATTTGTTTGGGTCTCTTGCTGAATACTGATTTCCATCTTGACCCCAGAAGATTCAGGGCAGGAACAGTGCTAGCTTGATTATATGCAGCCTAACGTGTGATGAAAAGAAAGTGACCTCAGTGCTGGGGAATGCATGAACCTGGGAGGAGATGAAACCCAGCAAGGATGAAAGGAAGTAAATCAGAAGGTGAGCAGAACAATGCTGGGCTGTTAGCTCCAGTGATTGCCTTTCAACTGTATCAGCCACAAGACATGAAATGAAATGGGCAATGCTGGGGAACTCAAATAAGTAGCCCCATTATATGAGTGTTCCTCCCTTTGTGCCAGACTGGTTCTCGATAGATTTCACCCCGCTGGCTGACTTTAAAAGGCATGGCAGTTAAGATCGGGGCACAGCCTGGTGGCCCTGATGTGCCACTCACTTTAAGCCATACCTTCTGCTGGTCCTACAACAGGACCAACAGGGAGTCAGGGAGGAAGACTGAGATGGAAAAGAAGCACCCACAGGTTCATGTCACAATGAACATACGAGCGCCTGTGGATGCAAGTTCACCTGTCAACCTGCCTGCAAGCCAACACTGGCATTCCAGCTTCTGGAAACCATCACATCCCCATCAAAAGTGACACTGAGAACATCCATATGAAATCTACCTACTCTGTGACAGACCTGGCATACCTACCTTACCTGATGGACACCTACTCAAGTATATTTTGTAAAAGAGGAATAGAAGTTTCCATAAATCTCTCTTATCTAATTGCTGCTGTTCAGTTCTTGTGGGACACATTGATTGGTCAATTGTAGAATAAAATGTAGAAAAAGTTGAAGGAAAAATTGTGTAGCATGTTGAATTCATTCCCTGCAGACACTGCCTATGTGGGGTAATGTGGCCATAAGTTTTTCTGGGGAGCCATCTAAAGGCAAGTCTGTGCCCCCCTCTAAGACCTCACCAACATCTCTCCAGTACAGAGCAAGGCGATTCTCAGCAGTGATGGGCAGCACATTCCCTTCCTCTGGGTCTATGGGGCAAGAGCCAGGAGGACAGAGGACACGAGGAGCCGCTTCTTAGCCATGTTCCCTTTTCCATATCGGGAGCAGACAAACATGCACAAGGAGAAGGCATCTCAAAGCAGGACAATCACAGGCTGGCTGTTCCCTTAATTAAGGAGGTTGATAGAAGATGAGCAGTTTACCGTGCAGAGCTGGTCCTCCTGCTACAGAGCTTTTGAGACCACATCCCTGCTCAGTACAAACGTGGTCAGGTCTGTAATATCTGTATAAGATAGTTCCACACCACATTGTCACTGCACGGACATGCTGCTCTCTTTCTGCCTCCCTCTCCACCTCTTTTTTTCCTTTGCTGCTTCTGTCCTTTTTCTCTCAGGTCCTCCCTCTTTCTCATCTCAGTGTCTGCATCCCCTCCATACTCTGTGTGTCTCGGGTTCCCCTTTCCCTCTGCAACACTCAGAGATCTGTTCTACTGCACAGGTCATAAACCAGGCAGGGAGGTAGCACGAATCCCATGCAGCTGCTCTTCTAGCAAGGCTTTTAACTTGTCTCCCTCTCTTCACATGCACTGGTCTGTCATGTGTGTGTATCTCAGGCCTGTTCTCAGCCACTTGGCAGTGGCTGTGCAGAGGGTGCAAGGGGGAGGTGAAACGATGGGGGGTGGGGATGGCCAGCTGCCAGTCATGGCCTGTACCAGGGTCCCCTTAGTCCCCTGACACACACAGACACGTGGCACGGCTGCTTGGGGAGACCCAGCCAAGAAGCCTGTCCTTCTCCACTGAATCTCTACTCTGTTTCCCAAGTGACAAGCCACAAACTCCCTTTCTCTTCCCAAACAAAGAGGCTTGAGTGAATTGCTGCCTTGGCCCTGGCATGCAGCCCCCTGGTCATTATGGATTCTCCTCCAGCATCCAGCCCCCTGTGAATGACAGCACTCAGCCATGTCAGCAGAGTCCACAGGCTGAACCTCCCTTTCCCCACAGCATCTCTCTGTGCAACCTGAAGGGTTGCTCCCTCACGTTGCTACTCCCCAGCCCCCTCCTCTCCTACTGTTTGTGGCTACTGCCTGTTCCATGTAAAGGTAGGGGAAACTGTGGCATGGTGACCAGTGTGAGAGTTTGCTAGGATTAGGACCCTTAGTAACAAGGTTTGGTGTCACCTCTTGACTTTAAACCTCCAAAAGCTCATTTTTTCTGGGATTTATAATGAAACTGACTTCAGACTGCTAAACCTGGTCAACAAATTTTCCTCCTAATCACCAGAGACTTGCACACATCCACACAAAAGCATAAGGCAAATCACCTCTCACCACCTTCCTGCCCATTGGCCCTTCAGCACAAACAAAATTACGTCCCTCAGCAAGACAAGCACCTAAGTGACAGACTTGTAAAAAGTTCCTGCAGCGTAACAGAGAAGGTTTGCACTCAAGCTCTGTCTCAAAAAAGCACCTGCCTCCAGTGAGGCTGGCTCAGCCTCCATCCATGGTGCAACCCCATTTTATACCAACATGATCCTATGAGGAATGATAATGCCTCTCCTGGGCCCTGTGCACTGACCTATGGAGTGGTCAGGGCTGGAGAACAACATCCTCCTGCTGAGACAATGCTTCCCTTCCCTCCCCTTCCTCTTCAGCCTGATGCCTGCCCTCCTCCAAACCAATGCCATCCCCTGCAGCATCTGCCTAGTGTGGGACATGGCTTACTCCCTGACTGTAATTTAACCCTCTTTCAGACTGGCTTGCCTGACAGGAGGGACCGAACCAGGCTGGCTGCAGCGTGCAATAACATCTGTCAGATTAGCCGTAGCACACACGATCCGGAGCACGTGCCAGATATGGCACACAAACAACACTCGAGCCAGCACCAAGACAGAGTTGTGCAGACAGATAATACCCAACACAACATAAATCTTGCCAGTACAGAGTTAAGCCAACATTGTTTTCTAAACAAATCTCAAGCAGCAGAGTGAATTCATACTGGATCAGCATTTTCTACCATGTAGCTGCAGCAGTTTTGACCCAGTACCAAGCTCCCTAGAGCTGGATTTATTGTCTTGTCCACCCTGAGTCAGTGCCAAAGCCAAGTCCTGAGAGGACTGAGGAATTTAACCAATGCCAAATGACTTTGGAGGCTCCATATGGGAAAAGCTTCCTTTCTGCAAACCCTCCAACAATGACACCGAGTGTGACTGCATGTGCATGCTCCCTGCCAGGCTCCGGCCAAGAGAACAGTGACACATCAACAACACCACAGTCACCGTCACCTGCGACACAGGCACGCGCACAGTGGAGGGTGTGAACCACAGGGGAAAAGATCACAATATCATCAGCTGGCACCAGCATCCAGAAACAACCCCACTGGGCAGCATCAGCCCTTCCCAAGGCCGACCAAAGCTGCTCCTGCCCAGCATGGTGGTCACAAAGGAGGAGAAGTGAGGAACGGGTGCTGAAAGAGGGAAAAGCAGGGCTCAGGGCAGCCCAGAGAAAGAAGGAAAACAGCAAGAGGCACGAAAGAGGAGTTGAAGGCAGTAGTTTGTGTAGAAGGGTAGGTACTGGAGTAGTGGGTCAGGGGGCATTGAGGAACTGCAGCTGGGGAAAACTGATGGCAGAGTCCTGCAGTGGCAGCAGAAAGATGCACTGGAAGATGCAATAGAAGATGTGCCCTCCTCGTCAGCATCACCAGGTGGGACTGGGCCACCAGGAGGGGAGCAACCCACCACCTCCTTCAGGGGATGCCACACCAGCACCACTGTTGGGGTTGCACAGTAGCACAGACCCTGCCAGTCCCTTCCCTCAGAGAAACACAACAGCCCCAAAAATCTGACTCAGAAAAACTCTGGTCTCTGCCAGGGTCTGTGCAGAGCCTGAAACTACAGCCTGGCAGGTTGCAAACTCCCAGACCTCCCCTTTAAAATCCACTCATCTGAGGTTACCCACTACTTTGCCAGTAGCTCATTGCTTTAGGGTCTATTTTGGGGCGAGGCACCGCCAGGCACGTTCGTGCTCCTTGAGGACTGGCAGCCTGTCTGGGCCTGCCCAGGCACTGGGAGAAACAGCTGCTCCCACTCCCCTCCCATTCCCACACCACAGCAGCTCCAGCAGCACAGAGACATGGCATGGAAATAGTGCAGCTGATATTCCTGCTTTCCCTGCAGAGGAGCTGAGGAAAGGGGCACTGAGGGCAGCCCCAGGCAGCAGTAGGCCCTTTCAGGTGCTCCCAAGAGCTTTGCACCCCAAAATGGGTCAGGCTCTGCACAGGGCCCCTTCACTGCCTGTGCAGGGCACACAGCGTTCCCAGCTTATGAAACACACTGTCTCCAGTAGGAAAACATCCCTTCCAGTTGAGAAGGAGCACCAGGGGACAGCAGATAAGCAGTGACAAAGAGCATGCCCATCAACCCAAAAGCTGTGGCAGGCTGGGCTCGGTATTCAGAGGAGGTACCTGGCTAGGAAATGGAGGCCAGCATCTTCTGTGGGGAACTGAAATCCCCAAAATATCTGTGAGATGAGGAGGGAGGAGGAATCCTTCCCTCTATGCCTCACTCCCAGTAGCATGATGTCCACTCCTGCTCTGCTGCAAGCTGCATTCCTGAAATGACCGAGGCCAGGGCTGCCGAGCCCAGCTTTGCTGCTGGCCAGGCTGCAGCAGAGTCAGCCAGGCTGCCCCTTCCCCCGAGAAATAGGGGAGGTGGAGGAAAATGACGAATGGAGAAGAGCAGACAGGTGTGTGTGTGCCCAGGGAGGGATGGCAAAGGGGCGGAATGCACTCGGGACTGCGAGCGGGGGACCCGCATCCCTTCCCTCCCTCGGCTGCTCCACAAACAACCCCTCCCTGCACACGCATGAAGAGCCGCAGGGGAAGGGGCTCAGAGGGGAGGGAGCAGCTCTCTGTTGTGGGGAGGGCGCTGATGAAAGCCTAGATTTTGTTCACAGCATAGCAGAAACCCCTGCCCTTCTCTTCCCTCACACCTCTGGGGAACAAACAACGAGAGGGAGGGAGGGCGGGATGGAGGGAGGCACAGATAGAGGTGCCGAGGTTGGCTTACCTCGCAGTGCCTGCGCTGGGGGTGCCCGGGTACGCGGGAGGTAAATCCAGGGCTCTGCGCTCCTTGGCGAGTGCTGGGAAAGGTCTCTGTTCAGTCACATGAAGGAGTGGCCTGTGAGTAGGTGCTCCAGCTCACCGCTCGATCGAAGCTGCCATGGATTCATTGCGAACGACTTCGCCTTCTGTGAGGAGAGGAGGAAAGGGGAGGGAAAAAAAAAAAAGGGAAAAAATACACCAGCTTAAGACTTGGAGGGTAGATTCACTTCTTTCTTAGGTTTCCAATGGCAACTGAATATGCCACATATGAAGATCCAGGGTGTGTGTGTGTGTGAATGTGTGTGTGTGTGGGAGGGACGGAGAGATGCACAGCTGCTGAGTCCACAGGCAGTGTGGGGTGTGAGCTAGTCAAGGCGTATTGGTGATTATGGGAACAAACAACTGGACATGGGCAGTGGAGTAGACAGACAGCCAGATGGAAAGAGACTGAAAGGATGGAAAGAGGTTGGCCTGTGTGTTAAAAGCCTGGCTGTCCCGCTGCACACAAAAGGAGAGAGCACCTGACCCAGCACAGGGCAAGGTGCTGACAGAGCAGCACCGGGAGAAGGTGAAGTGTGTGTACACGCACGGCCGCACGCACGGACACACGGCACCTCCCAGCCCGTGTAGTCACCCAGGCACACCCCCTACAAGGACACACTGCACACTCGGGACACACACACTGGACACACACACATTTACTCACTGGTCTTTCCATACCACCTTGCATACAACCCCTAAAAACTCAGAGCTCCTCTAAAGGATGAGGTGCTTCTCTTCTTCACATACACCCTGCACCTACCTGCAAGGTTGCACATCTGTATTAAGATGCACATATGATAACTCAGACAACTGTCACACAACACTGTATCAACTCCACCCAGCCTATTCCACCACTCCCGAGTACACAGCAAAACATTTTTATACAGCACAGCAAATAGTGATCCCTGCATAAATGCACGTGGAATACCCAAACATGTCTACCACACACCAGCTCCCAACCCCTGATATGAAACTGTCACTGCACAAGTACACAGCATTTAATGAGCCCACTCCCACAGCAGCAACCAGGAAAAGTGCCATGTGCACACACACACACATCCACACCAGTGCTAACACCACACTAGCAAATGACGTATCTGTAAGAAAATGAGGGCACATAAAATATCCTCATGCACCCAGGAACATGAGTCAAGCAAGAACCAGTGGCTGTATCACACACAAATATACTCTGCTTATGAATTGCCTGCAGCATACAAACTGATTGTATCAGATACTGTTACCTACCTAAACTCAGCCCACACAGTGGCATAGCATCCTTCTGAATCCTAAACGTTAGCCCCAGCAACTACCAGACATATTCTGTCACATGGAAAACACAAATACTCATCAACATCCAACACAGGCAGACAAACACAAACCAGACATGAAACACAAACAGCCAGCACCAGTCACTCAAAAAAAAAAAAAAAAAAAAAAAAAAAAAAAAAAAACCCCCAAATCTTGGAAGTTATGGAGCTGGAACTCTGGAACTCACTTTGGAGACATCTGTATCATTCTGTACAAGTGCATGAGTGCATATGCACACACAAGCACTCCACTGCCACACCAAATCTGCTTTAACTACCTCCATCTGTGAGAAAGATTCTCCATTTTTTCTTCACCCTTTCTCTAATTCTGCCCATTCTGCAATCTCCCATGTGTCTGTCCATGAACTGGAGTTGCTGCTCCAGGGGGCAAAGTCTCTGGAGCAGAAAGCCTGCAAAAGCATCCACGCTCATCCCTTCTCTTTCCCTCCATTCTGGTGTTAGATGTGCATAATTTGCGTGCAAAGAAGAGTGTGCAGTCCCACCAGCCCCGAGTCCTCTGAAACTGGCTGATAGTGGCATCAGGGGATGTGACTGCACAACCCAAGTGTGGTGAAGAACATAAACCCTTATGGGAAGCAGAGATCTAGCCAGGAAGGTGCCGGCTTCTCTCAGACCTCAAGGAAGACAAAGAGATACAAGATGTGGGTAAGATGGGGCAAGGGAATGAAGGGAGATAGGCCCAGCACCAGGGACAGCACAGCGAGCACTCTGCCAGACTTGTTTTAACAAGCTCGGCAGTGTCACAGCGTGACAACAATCAGGGCTCAACATCAGGGCAAGCAAGTGTACCTGTGTGCCCCCGGGAAATGGGAGAGGCAAGGGAAAGCACGGGCTTTGCAGCAGGGAGGAGCAGCTGGGTGTGGGTGCAGCTGCAGATGATATGGCATAGGGGCCCGTGGCTGGACTGGGATCATCAGAGCAGTGGTGGCACAGATAAAAAAGGAAGAGCTCACAGGCAGAAAAAAGGCTGGCATAGGCGTGGCTTAGACACAGGCAATGCAGGGGTTGCAGTCGGGTCTAGCCCCAGCCACATGGAGGAAGTGTGGAAGGAGTCCCGTTTGTCCTGTGCTATTGGACATCCTGGGCTTCCAGCACAGAGATACACCTCACTGTAGGTCAGTGGAGCGTACACTGCAATGGCTTCTTTCAGGAGCTCCCTGCCCTCACACACATTACGTGCCCCAGCAGCCTCAGCCCCTTCCCACTGCATGTACCCTTTCCACACCATTACTCTGGCATGCCAACTCTCCACTCCTCAAACACACCTACTCCAACACACTCCCACCTCCCCATGCTCACACCACATCCATGTCCATGTGGCAGGATCAGAGGAGCCAGAAGAAACATGTGGGAAGTCCCCACTGCCACCTCAACCACAAATAGCCCCTCTTCCCCTCTGCCTTCACTGGTGCCACCACCATTCACTTTTCTGAAGTGCTTTGAAGGAGTAGAAATTTCCCGTCTCTCTCAGCTAAGCTTGGCCCGTGCATCCAGGCAATTTCAGCTTGCTAGCAACGTCAGTGCTTTGGCACTGTGCTCAATTGTACCTGTGTGCCTCTTCCCACAAACATCCATTGTGCATTACAGCAGATGAATAATTTAGGCTGAAAGGGGACAAGTGACAGAGTCTTTTGGGTCTCAGCAAAGCACATGTACAAAGCAGAGTGGAGATGGAGCTGCCTCATTTGGTCAAAGCTAACAGATGCTGCCAAACCTAGAAAAGCCACTATGGCCTGAAGTGCTACTTGGGTTAAAGTACGGTCATGAGGGCAATTTAAAGAGGCATTTGGACTCAGAATTTCTCGTAGGTGCTGGGAGTGACACAGAGGTGTTGTGTGTGGATGGGCAAGGAGGATCTTCATCTCTGAGACACTTAGCACTGACCTTAGCAGCTGAAGAGAGCCACTAGCGGAAAATGGAACCATCCTCCTAAACTGACCTGCAAACCATCTGCTCCTGTGCTTCAGAGGCATGGAAGAAGTACTATGACTGGCTAAACAAAGGAAAAGGGATTGAGAAAGCGCAGCAAACGGGAGCTAAGTGGGATGCAGATGCATGTTTGCATGTGCACATCACTGTTCCTCTCAAACAGGTGCTACACCTTAGTTTTGTGGTGGCATGCAGGGAGACCTGGAAGACGCAAACACATGTCTGTCAGTGCTGTCCTGAGTGAGCCCATCTGCATGGGATAATGCTGGAAGGGGGCAACATGGACAATGTGGGGCCACATGTGCAGGTGGGTGTGCAGGAATGTGTGGCCTCTGGTGAGCACCTGTGTGTTGGTGCTGTGCATGTGCATGCTGTGGGGAGTGGATGCCAAGTATGGATGTTTGGGATGTGCCTGTGTGCATCAAGTGCTGCAGTGCAGGGTGAGCAGTGACTGTGTGTGAGTCTGTTCCTTGCTGGAAACACCAGCACTTTTCTGAGGTGTTATAGGGAGCGATGGGTCCCCTGTGGGCTGCCTTGTGTGTGTGTGGCTGCATTCACCTCAGTGAGACAGCGGTGTGTTACTGCACACCTGCACAGCCTTGGGAAGGCAATGCAGTGCAGCAGCACAAAACTATGGTAGTGTACATGTACTGGAGAGCAACCCTGGGAGCATCCAGGTTCACAGGGAAGGGATCCCCTCTCTGGGTGGAACAGTCCATCTGGCTCCTGCATTGCCTCTCCTCCAGGACTCTGGTTTTCCTTTCTCGCCTTCCCTCAGCTCCCCTTGCTCACTGGCAGCAGCATGCTTTGCCCTGGGAACCAACTCCCACTCACCACTCTGGGAGGGAACTCCTTTCTTAACAGTTTCCTGGTATATTCCTATATTGAGAGCCAGAAAGTGAGGAAAAAACTCACTGGGCAATTTGAACTGGACCTATTCCATTTCCATGTCCTTATTCCTTTTCTCAACCCACAGGAACTGCATTACAAACTCACAGATTTTCGTCCAAACCCACAAACTTCCACCCCCAGGCGCCAAACACTACAAACCAGACTCACCTCACATCCGAGCCATGGGCCATCTCAGGCTGACAAAGCTCAGGTAGGGCAACTCAAGGTAACAGAGTTAGGAGAGAGCTGTCCCTGGAGCTGGAAATATGGAGAGGCTCCTCCAGCTGCAGCCACACCTGTCTGACTTTCAGCTCCCCAGCCAGGATCATCCATAGCAGGGGTTGGTGTAAGAAAATTTATGCAGGAATTGCAGTCAGCATAGCTCAAACTCATGCTTCTGGAGCCAAAGCAACATGTCTTAGCTGCTCTGTTATTGCTTCTATCAGAAGGCTAAACCTTCAGCCTGATCCCACTTCCAGGGGAACTTCCAGGCTGGGTTCCAAAGCATGGAGCCTGTCCACTTGGATTCTGTCCTGAGGCAGTGGGACTTGAGTAAGAAGAAAACCCCAAAGACATTTCTTTATTTCTTTAGCCAATTCTGCAGATCACTACCTCCCTCCCAAACACCCTACCCAGAGCTCTACTTGTTGTTTTCTGAGGCTGATCTAAATTACTCAACTCCCCAAACTGAAATGCAAACAACTGGCCTCCATTTCAGGCTTTGCTTTTGCCCTATATCCCACTTCGCACCTATTCCCTCTGGAGGACAAAACTAGCACACAGGAGTCACTTGTGAAAATATGCACACCTTCCCTGGAAGGCTTCATGGGCTCCCAGTAAGACCCAGTTTCCCCCAGGACCAGAAACATATAGTTTTGCCATGAAACGAAGCCTTAACACTTAAGTACCACCTGTTTTGTTCTTAACTGCAGTCCTGAATTTGAGATATTCCCAAACTTTACTCAACCCTATGCACTGAAAGTCTCACCTCTAAGCTCCATTTTGAACACTTTGTCTCTCAGTTTTCTTCTGAACTCAGCCTTTCACTTTACACAGAAGAGTGTCCCATACCAGATCCCTTCTCTGGTGTTTTCTCCACACCACACAAGATGACAGACTGGGAAAGTCTGACTCTCTGATCCACTGTGTAGCAGCAGTCACAACCCACAGTGCAGGTCTCCAGGAGGCAGGACAGGATTTGCCAGATTTTTTTTCCCCTACAGAGGAGCCCTGCTCATGGCTTAGGCAGTTTGGGCAACCTTTTCACTGCTGGCAATCCCAACCAGGAAAATAGCCCTCTGTGCTAATATTTAAATGTTCAGCATGAAAAGCACGGAACCAGCCTCAGCCCCTGCTTTGGGCTCTCCCCTGTGCAGCACCACAGCATTGCTACTTCAATTCTTCCCTCACACTGAGGTCTTTCCCTCCAGCCCTGCATCCTTCTCTTCCCTGCTCAGCTTCATGTGCAGCTCCTGCCGATGCCTTTCCCACATCCTGCCCTGCAGCCCTGCCAGCTTTTCAGGCCCCACCAGGCATATGGAGAGTGAGAGTGAGCCCCTGATTACCATTCAAGCTGGATTCTCATTAGGCTGAAATGCCCCTCCAGGAGATCCATTAACAGTCCATAAGGTTAACTTAATCCAGCCTGTCTTGTGTGGTCTCTGCCCAAATTCCCTATTACATTAAAAATCTTGAGCCTTAATTAGCATGTGAGGCAGAGGTGGCATTATTAATGGAGATAATATGGAGCATTAAGAATAAACAGGCCAGGCTGTCTCTTCCCCACCATGCATGCAAATCCTCTTCTGTGCAGAAACAGCGTGAGCTTTCCCCACATGGGGGGCTGGGGTGCCCCAGGGCAAAGACAAACCCTGAAGCATACGGCCAGGCTGCTGCAGGAGGATGGTGGGGAGGAAATGAGATCCCGGAGTGACCCTTCTTCTGTCTGTGAGATGGGGGGCTGATAATGGGAAGACCAAAGCGTGGCAAGTCCAGTGAGGCAAATCCTTGCACCAGGAAGGAGCAGTCACGTCCTTGGCTAATCCAACCATCCCATCTTTCTGGGAGGCTTGGCAAAGCAAGGCCAAGGTTATGTGGATCTCTATTCCCTTGCACGTTCAATTCACGCTGCCGTGTGCATGCACATAGGATAGCACAACTGGAGTATGGGCTTGAACACCACATGTAAGGAGGGGGTGTCTGTCCAAGGGACAACAGGCTGTAGGAACCAGCTGCAGCTGTGCAAAATGCTCCTCATGAGCCTCCTTTCTGACCACTGAGCTGCAGTACTGAGAATACAGGACAGGACAGAGGGCCTTCAGCTGAAGGAGAGAAGCAGCCATTTGGAGGACCAGAGAACAAAGGATGAGGGTTCCAGCTTGGTGCAGACTGACCATGTGGTGAGGAAGGGACAGGTCCCTTTTCAGACAGGCTGGTGACTGGCCTCACACGTGGCTGCTTGAAACAGCTTGGTCATTAGAGGTGAAGGGGCAATGTGGGGCAGACCCTCTCCCAGGCCAGGCAAAGCCAGCACAGGTTAGAGTAGGGGAGGGGAGGACTGGTGCTGCCAGCAGCACCAAAGGGCTGGGGCAGCAAAGGGTCAAGGGTGCACCGAGTATCAGCCAAGAGAAATTGCAAGCCTGACGCTTTCTTCTAATACAAGCATTTGCAAAACCATAAGGCAAAACAGGGGAGGAGAGAAGCAGAAGCAGCTAAGCCAGGGAAGCAGAGCCTAATGACAGGACCTCTGGACCACTTATTTGCTTCCAGCAGCACCCAGCAGGATGGAGGCAAAGAGAGAAACATGTCTCAGGGACCCACAACTACAGGGAACAACTTCGTGGCTTGTCTCTGTTCCAGCATAGCTCCACTGTGCTCAGTGTGTCCCTCCAGGCCTTGCAGAAGGGCTTGCACTGAGAGCAATGATCCCTGAAGCACAGAGTGATATCTCTGTGCCTTGGCCCTGGAGCACTCGGCCAGTGCTAAGTAGCCTTACTTAGCAAGGAGCAGTGCTTCAGGCTGGGCTGCTCTCTCCCAGGGCTGCACTCAGCATCAGCCCAGCTGCCTTCACATGCCCAGAGGTGCAGCAGACAACAGCAGAGGCCCTGAGCAGAACCCAGCTCTTCCACTTTTCAGCACAGCAAGTTCCCACTCCCCCAGGCCCACCAGCCAGCCCCTGCCAAATCCATTTGTCCAATCTTGCGCTTTCTCCTAATCCTGTTGAGCTATCCTTTAAGTTGCTCTGAGGCAGAGATAGAAAAATACAAAGATGCCTTAAGAAGCTTCCCCTGACCTTGTTCAATTCAAGATAAAGGGCTTTTATTTATAAAATTACAGTGGGGGTCTGTCACTGATCTATTGCATGGATTAAAGGGAAACAAACAGAGACACAGGATGCAGCTAGTGCCAGGTGAACAGACAGGGTGTCAACCAGCACGGGGGAGGAGACCAAACAAAAGAAAGGACAGAAAGTGAGAGAGGTGGAAGAAAAAATAACTTCTCCCTTGCTATCTCCGTACTTGACTATTGGTAGAAAAGCTTTGTACATTCATGATGTCATACAACACGTCCCACCACCCTTCTTGGTCTGTAAGGAAGAGCGAGGCAGCTGCACTCTCCATGGTGTGACCAGGTGTGACCAGGCTGGGGACCAGGCTAGAGAGGAGCTCCTTGCCCTGTCAGAAGCATGCAGTGGGGTACCTGACTGAAATCCCAAGGCACAAATGCCTGCTAAAGAGATTGTCAACTCTATCTCTCCTTACGATGTCGTTCAGACCTTTCTTCCTCTACCCCATTACCCTTCCTTCACACCAGACCTCTCAGCTCATCTCCTTTCCTTCATGACTGTGCTGTCTCTCACTCTCCCTGCTGCTTGTCCTGGCCCACATCACATCTGACAGCATCTAAACAGACTTCCCACCACCCACCTCAGTCCCTACAGCCCTTGACTCAAAGGTTATTCAGAATGATTTTCCTCTGTAGGAAATGTCATAATATTATAAGGACTAGTGAGGGCACCTTCTTCTTTCCCTGTACCCTCCAACCTTTGTTGCACTCCACTAGGGCCCTTTAGTCCCTAGCATGAACCTGTTTCCTCTCCCTGAACCATTTGAAGATCACTCACAAGATGGCTGATGTTTCATTTTCATTTTCCTTTTACAAAGCAGTTAACCAGAAAAGAAAGCTTAAAAAAGGTGTACACCTCTCATAAAAAATGCTGGAATACTGATAGCAATGGATGAGGAGAAGGCTAAAGTACTCAACAGCTTCTTTTTTGCCTCAGTCTTCAATGGCAACATTTCTTCCCACATCTCTTGAGTGAATGGACAGCAGGATGGGGACTTGGAGAGCAAAGTGCTTCCCACTTTAAGTTCAGGTTCATGAGCACCCGAGGAATCTGAACATACATAAGTCTCTGGGCCCTGAGAAGATGCATCCCAGAGTCCTGAGGGAATTGTCAGATGTAGTTGTCAAGCCACTCTCCATGATATTAAAAAAGTCATGGTAGTAAAATGAAGTTCCAGGTGACTGGGAGAAGGGAAGCACTGTACTCATCTATAAAAAGGGTAGAGAGGAGAACCCTGGGAACTACCAACTTGTCAGCCTCACTTCTGTGCCTGGGAAGATCACGGAAGATCCCTTTTCTATTTTTCAAGCCTCCTCAGAGCCTGCCAGTTCTGTCTTGATGACCAAGGGCACCTTCAACTGTTTTCGGAATTTTTGCCCAGCTTCTTCAGCTCCTCTTGTACGATGTATGGATGTGTGGGCACTGCAGCTGACTCCAACATTTTCACCTGAGTGGAACCTGGTTCAGCTCATTGCTATGATGTCACATCCCACCCAGCAATGCCCCCTGTCCTGTTGCTAAAAGCTACACCTCTGTAGCCAGGAAGGAGGCAGCTGATAGATGCAAAGAGATGAAAGGTGAAGAGATACTGGAAAAGAGACAACAGAGACCACAAAATGAGACAGGTCTATAAAACCACAGATGATAGAGGAAGGGCAGAGCAAAGAGGTGTTAACAGCCTCTTCCCACTCAAAAATCAAGGGTCAGGAAATTAAACCAGAAAGTTACAAGTTCAAGACAAACTGCATGTTTATGCTCCACAACTTCCTACTGTGAGAATCTGAGGATGCTAAAACTTTACCTGACCTCAAAAATTGGCAGGACAAATACAGAGAAGAAACAAATCCACTGAGAACTTAAAGTGCACAACAGATCTTCCAGCACTGGGTCCCTCAAATATGCATCACTGGAGGCTGAAAGGGTGTTCAGAGGAAGTGCTGCTACACAGTTCTCCTGCCTGTATGCTATTGCCTCTTTCAGATGCAGCTGGAGATACTGCACTGGAAGGATCACAGACCTGGCTTGGTAAGGTCCTTTTTGTATTCCTATGGCTTTCCATAGCCAGGCTGACCCAGAAGTCATGGGCAAGAGTAGCTCTGAGTAACAGTATCATTTTGGTGCATTGGATCATTTTGGAGATGGATGGACAAGGCAGCAAACAAGAGAGCTCATTCCAAGATTTTTTTTTTCTTCCCTGACCAAAAGCTCAAAAACTGGAAGGAGCTCAGGTGTCATTTAAACCAGTCATTCCAGTACAGATCCTTGCTGGGAATAACATCTCTGCTTGAGCCCTAGCTCCCTCGATGCCTATTTCCAGACTTTTCTAAGATCAAAACTCCTTTCTCTGTTGATAAACACAGGACCCTTCAAACAGACCATCTGTAACAGGTCCAACCCCCCTTGAATTCCCTTCCATCTCCCTGACCTGTCTATCACACTGTTCATGGCAGGCTCTCCACACTAATCCTTTTATTATGATCTCACTCAATTTTCCTGGCCTGTGACTGCAATGAGGAAAAAAAGGAGGGGTATTAATCCTTCTGACCTTGTTGTCCCAATTCTGGGCCATCTGTGACTAGGAATTCAGAAGAGGAAAGTCTGATCCTCCTGACCCCACTATCAATCCCTTGCTTTGGGAGGTTCAGTTTGTACTGTCCTAGCAAGATGTTGTGGAAAACACCTTTTCACTTACAGGCTCTTCCTACAAGATTGCTTCCTAGACTACCTGTCCAGCCAGAGAGGGTGGAGGGAATAATGTCCTCCACCTCCATCAAACTCTGTTTACTTATTCCTCCTGTATCACCTTTCTGCTCCCTCAACAGCAATGTCTGTGAGTTCTTCCCAGCCACGAGACAGGGAATCAATAAAAGGTGAAAGACAATCAAACATCTCTCAAAATACTGCATATAAAGAGGAGGCCTTGCAGCTCACTCCACTTCCACCACTGGCTGAGTGTAGCCTGTTCCCTCCACCCCTTCCCACCACCATGTTTCCTTGCTGCAAGCAGTTGCATCTCCATGAACCTGCCAAACTATTTCATATACAGTTTGGGCACTCACAACAGGAAGCTTGCATATATCCTCAAGAGACAAATATTCTCTTCTTTGCTCAGCTTCATCCACACCTCTGATTTTGCCCATTTTTTGCCACTTTAAACAATCTCTTCCTTTTCTTGGTGTTTACAGTCCTCAATACACACAAACTGTTACGTATCATTGTTTAGTCAAGCTCTACATATTTTGTTCTTTTAATCTCTCCGCATAAGTAAGTACCTTCATCCCTTTCATAATTTTTATTGCTCTTCCCTGAATTCCCTCCAATTTATCACCCTCCTTCAGCAAGCACAGCAACCCAGGTTTGCATGCCAGGTTTTCCAGACTGATCTTACTAAGGCCTCAGAAGTAACATGAATTCTGTCTCCCTTGGGCTTCAAGGCTTGGTGTTTCTGGGTGTACTTGAGTTTCTGGATGTCAGGAAAGCTGTCTCACTTCATGCATGTGGCTCCAGGTAATACAACTCAAGGCTGTCTCCCCAGAGAGAGGAAGAAGAAGGTTCATGAGAGGCTGCGAGTAGAAGACACATGGACAGGTGGGACAGATGTCCTGCAGCTGAACAAGGGACAGGACTACGAACCCTTACATACTCACACACCTTCAGAAGAGATATCAAGTCCTGGATATGCAAAAGGTGCATATGCACACACACATAAACACACACGTGCTCACTCCACAAATAAACCCCCAGTGACCTGCATCACACTGGAGTGCACACAGGAACATATACACAGGGATAATACCATGAGGCAGGAATGACATACATGTGCATGGAGACTTTGGGCATGCACATGTCACCTGTGCACTCAAGAGGACAGGACAAAGTCTAGCAGAAAATGGTGCTCTCCCTGCTCACAAACATACATGTTCTCATGCATAAACCAATGCTCCCAGAGGAAAGACAGCAGCTCATGGAGTCCTTATAGTAGCCTAAAAATACACAGGCAGCTCTGACCCATCTGGTCTGCAGATTGAGCCCATGAGCCACGGAAAGAATGAAGACAAACATATGACACCTTGCCTTAAGGCAACTGGTAGCACATGCATCATACTGAGACAGTCTTCATATCTACAGACCATTCCATAGTGATTACATTATCACCAAAGCTATTCAGAACTGAGCTGAAAGCTGAGGACCACAGAGGGGAAGAAAGGGACTCTCTACATGGCAGTTGTGGCAGAGCTAGGAACCCCTCCTTCTACTCTGTGACCCCCTCCCTGAGTCATGTTACAGATGATCCCTCCTCACAAGGATGTATTTGCTCCATCTCACTGCTATCAGGCATCCAAAGGAGTGACAAGCACCTACACTTTCTTGCAAACATCTTTCCCCTATAGGTTACCTAAACCAGATAGGTATTAGCATTTTGTGAGTGTCAATTTATAGGGAAGAACAGGAATTCTTGGCCCCTAGACTCAGCTTCTCACTTCTGTGAAATTCATACTGCACCATCAGCTCCCCAGAGCATCACCTGGAATCTGTGCTAAAGGGCTGAAAAGCTGGAGATGCACTCCCCAGGGTGACTGCTGACAGGAAAGAACAGCCCCAGCACATCAGTCAGGTCAGCACAGAATGGGCTTCACCTTCAACAGCAGAACAGGCTTACCTGTGGGGGTTTGATCCTATGTCCATAGGCATAGCACACCATGAGACTCCCCACACCAGTGATGCCTGGGGACCTTTAAAGACTCCTTGCAAGTGGCAATATCTAGGGACAAAACCCATCAAGTCATTCACCTCAACCTGACTCCTGGTAGCTTGTTTCCCATCTCTTAAAATGCTGTGGAAAGAGTGACAACTGCTCTTCCCTCCTTCTGTATCTCAGCTGGTCAGCTGGAACTGGGTTTCCTCTTGGCTTATGAATGTTGAGAAAATGAGGTCATTTCTCCTCAGTGACAGAAAATTATTTGGTGAGGAAAGCAGTTCATCTCAGGCAATGGCTATGTACCCCTGAGCTACCCAGGAGACCCTTAAAGAGGAGGTCAGGGCAAAGGCAAAAAACCAACACCAGCTGGGGAGCACAGGAAAGTCAGGGCACAAATGCAGTGCTGCTCAAGTGAGGCTGTAACTGCTGCCAGAAGACTCACCACTGAAGCAAACACAACAGCAGTCCCACAATCATTGTCACCTCCAAAGTGTCAAGCTTGACTCATCTGGAGATTTAAATACAGCACTCATCTGGTTCACAGCTTTCAGAAACTCAGGCTGACCCAGCAGAGAGAAAGGGCTAGAGGTGAGTCACAGCCCCTTGGCCTGTTCCCTGAGTTTTGCATTCTCCCCTTCCAGACCATAAAAGGGATTTCAGTGCCCCACTACCCTAGCAAAAGAGGGGGCTCCCATGCATTCAGCTTGCCTCTCCTTCAGCAGCACACTCTGTGTCTTCCCTCACCCTCTTCCCAAATGGAAAGGCACTGGGGGACACAGAGCTCTGCTCCTTTGGAACTGCTCAAGCACCTGCTGTAACTCCAGTCTGGGTAACCCTCGCCAGCAGAACCTGCAGAGCTACTAGGCAAACTCCAGCTTTCCCCACAGCTGCCAGCAGCCTGGGATCCCTTACTGCTCAGGAAGTATCTGCTCCTCCATGAAGGAGAAAAGCAAATTCCCAGAAAAGGGGATGTTTTGCAGGAACACATTTGCTCTGCATCTGAGCTGCTCCTGTCCTACTCCGGTGTGCAGCGTGGGCAAGGGCTGCAAGTGTGTTTTGGGACATCACATCCCTTTACCAGAGCTCACAAGAGTGTGAGGACAGAGGTGTTCCCTGCATGTCCTCTGCCCTCCCTCACACTAATAAAAGAAACAACTTAGCCCAGGTTTATACTTGCAGGGACCAAGGGAAAAAAACCCACAGTATTTAGGATGAAGGAGAGAGCAGCCAGGTCTCTCTCCCTCAGCAAATGCGCTGATATTTTCTGACACAACTGATAAGAGCACTGAGAGGTTTCAACAGGCCCTGATATGACCAGTAGCTTTTTTTCCCAGGTGGGCAGAGCTTTTCACCACTCTTCAACAGGGTCAGATGAGGCAGCTGCACTCTGCCTGGAGCTGCATCTGGCTTCTGACATGACCCAGGTAAGAACAAATATTGCGTACATCATCATAGTAGCTTCCCTCCCTTCTGCCTTCCCTGCAATTTTTACCTTTCCAATTTTAACCACAAGCTGCCCCCCAGCAAAACCTACACCTCCATATGCCCCCCTTTCCCAAATGCACTCTCTACCCTCCAAGTGGCTGCTGCTCCACAGCATAGCATTGCAACAGTGCAGCAGATCAGACAGCATATTCCCAAATACCCACTTTGCCTGGATCTGAGGGAAGAGCGGGAAAGGCCATGCATCCACAGTTCTTCCCTTGGTGTCATAGTTTTTGATGGGGGAAAAGCAATGAAGGCAGTTTGCTTCATGCAGACGAATCTGCATGCTTGTGGGTTGGGTGCCCTGAAAGCCAATCACCCGCCCAGGAAAATAACGGGGTGAGGAGGGTGGCAGATGGGGATGGGAAAGGGGTTGGGGGTGGGGGGAAGGTTGGTAGATTGGGGAAATCAGTGGGATTAAAGTGTCTGCTTCTCACCCCTGGCACTGCATCGGCACCCTTCCACTCCCTGCAGCTTCCTCACTGCTGCTGGTACGGTCTGCACAGAGCGGGGAGGCGAGAGGGGGGCTGTATTTAAATGTATTAATAATGCATGTTCCATGCAAATGAAGCTTCTTTTGAATATTACATTAGCGATGCTGTCAGGCTGCGCTTCTTGGGACCCAGGAGGGACGGGATGTGTGGGGACGCGGGAGGGGGGTGTGGGGAGGTAGGGCTCACCAGAAATTCCCTCATACCCCAGCACAGCCTCCTTCCTCTCCCTCCACCCCAGCTCCCCCACATTACACACGCTCCCACTCCCTCCCACCTCTCTGTGCATGACAAATTCCTTGGCTCACAGCATGCAATGCAGCCAGGCTCCCCAGTCCCCAGGCCCCCTCCAGTGGCATGGTCCCTCTCTCCACTCCCTACATAATCTTTACCCCTGCTCCAATCCCAGCAATCCTCTCCCTGCTCCACAGCTTGGTTTATAGCTCTGTACCTCCAGAGTGGGGAGAAGGGTCCTGCTCTGCAGCCTTTAGAGGGAAGGAGGGGGAGCAGTTGCTAAGTCTGGCCTGCACATGTGCACCCCTTTTGTTTGCACCCACCGTGCTCCTGTGAGCCCAGAGTGGGTGCCAAAGGAGGGCGGGCTGTGCCAGATGTATTTGCCTGCAGCACAGGACCGATGCTCTCTCTTCCCCATCACAGACACCCCCTTCCCTGGGCGCTGGAGAGGCTGTTTTTTGTTTATGCACAGCCAGCCCGGCCCTGTGCACACTCAGGACATGCACGCGTGTGCTGCAAGCACGCATGCAGGGCTGGGGCACACCAGCGCACACACGCGAGAGGGCATTACGCACAGCAGCTCCCGAATATGCTGCCTCCTGCAGTATTAGCTGATTTATGCTGCTTTTCCCCAGCCAGATCCAAGCTCTGGAATGGGAACAGCGGCAGCTGTGCACTCCTGCCTGTCCTGGGATGAGAATAGGATGCGCCTGTTCGTCTCTCTCCCCCACCCCCACCCCTCCTCCTTCCCCCTCCTTTTGCTCCCATTCATTCATTCAGCTTCTCCTCCCCCCATCCCATGCCCCAAAGCAGGAAGATCCGTATGCATAAAAATGTGGGCATGCTTTCTCTGGTGGAATAAACGGGCATGCAGACACCCTGCAGGCAATACATATACACTTACATATGCATTCGAGTAGCTGTCCTGGGCCCCTACATAAATACCCGGCTCCTACCACCACCACAAACACATTCACACACCCGACAGACACCACGCAATGACTTTTCTGCAGCCAGCCAGTCTCCCAGCAGAGCAGTGTAAGAGCAGAGGAGAGATTTACTCACTCCCCTGCATGCAAACCAGGCGAATATTCACACACCACACAAGGGACAGACACACAGACACAGACAAACCACTGTCCGCAGAGGCTCCCTGACAAAGTTTGCAGAGAGACAGGGAGCAGGGGGCTGAGGGATGAGACTGGCTGCTTCTCTGTCCCATAACTGCAGGCAATACACAGAGAGGTCTGCTGTCTGTGTGTACATGCACATGCATGTATGTGTGGGGGTATATGCATATACACCTATAGCTACACCTATACATGGATGCACACAAGAACACACACACACATATATATACAGATATAGATACATGTACCTATACATATATCACCTCCTTTTGCAAGGTCTGAATAGATGCAGATAGGTCAAACACAGCTGTGTGCAGCAAGCCCTGAACCTATTCAGCATCCCGATCCTAAGCAGAGCACACACATACACACACACACACACACACACAGTGAAAGGGAGACCCGTTCCCAAGCCTCTCTCCCTTCCTCCCATCACCCCATGTAGGCATAATCTCCCCATACACTCTCATACACTCTGGGCCACTTTCCCATCTCCTCTGCACTCACCCCTCGCCTTCATCCTCAGATCAGAGGCATCCAACCCCCAGGGAGTGCGTGCACAAGCTGGAGGAAAAGGGCAATCCATGCATCCTGCCCTTCTCCCCCTTTTCCAATCTCAGCTGCTTCTCCGAGAGGCAACACGGACAGCAGCCGGGAGCCGAGGACACGGGAGGCAGCAGCACAAGGACTGCACACAAAAACGTGTCACACACACACACACAGACACAGACACACACACGTACCTGCTTCTGGAGGGGTGACTGCTCCCAGCTTCGATACGGGGCATGACAGAGACGAAGTGGAGGCACAAAAGCCCCCGGTGCTCAAGCAACTTGCAGCCCTGCAGATGTGTTTGTGGGGAGGGGGGAGGGTATCCCCCACTTGTGTCACCCCTTGGAGCTGTACCGTTCCCTGCCCCGCAGCTGTCTCATTCCCGGCCGCACCTAGGCAGCACTCCCAGCCATGCACACGCGCGAGCACGCCAGGCGGGGATGGAGCAGCAGTCCAGGGAGGGCACGCACAGCCGGAGGATTTGCTGCCTTCGCCGCATCCGCATCACTGGGGGAAGAAGGCAGAAAGGGCTGTATTGGCATTTAAAACGCAAGTGATTAATTCGCCACAGGCTCGGCTGATAGGGCTCTGGGACCGGAGCCGGCGGCACTGCTTCTCCCAGCTGGGATGGCTCTGACAGGCAAAGGACCCTCTCCCATGGAGCCAGTTCCGAGCTCTCCTCGCCTGCACAGCCACTGCTCCGGTGCAGGCGGAAAGGGGTGGGCCTCCACCAGAGACATGAGCACACGCATGCAACAGCTGCTGGGAACTGCACACACACACAAACACACACAGACACAATTCCCCACAACAGCTGCTCAGGAGCTACACACAACACACAACAGCTTCCCAGGAATACACACAAACAACAGCTGCTGAGGAATCACACACACACAGAGGCTACAGCTTCTCAGGATTAAGTCACCCACATGAAAATACAACAGCCTCTAGGAATCACACAGCTACAAGCAACAGCTGCTGAGGAGCTACACACACACACACACACACACACAGATGCATGCAACAACTATACACCTACTGACACAGGTATGTGCAACAGTCATGGGAAACTACACCTGAATACAAGTCCCTGTGGTATTTGCTAAAAAAATTGACACATAAAAACGTAACAGGAGGTGGAGAAACCCTTTCATCCACACACAAACACATGCATGTGTCTGCTCTGGGGAGATTGTCCATCTCACACCTCCTCAAATCACCACCACAGAAACACAACAGCTCCTCAGAAAGCATCTGGAGCCACATACCCTCATGTATGTCTAGAAAATCTTCCCCGTCCCTCTCCCCAAACCCACACATTCCATCGCTAGTGGAGATCTTGCTCACAGTCAGAAACAAGCATCCATGTACACCAGGTGCTGGGGACTCAGCCACAGCTTGGCCCCCAAATACATCACATAGGCAATACCTGCTAGGAAATTACCAAACATAGGGTTGCTCTTACGAAATTACTCCCCAGTTCCTTGAAAGAAAGCAGAAGCACACATGACAGACATAAATAATCTCTGCACAGACAGGCAAGACCACAACTGAAGGGACAGGCTGCACCCCTCACACTCACCACAGCAGTGGAGGGACGGCCTGTCTCACTCAGAGACATATACACATGCAACAGCTGAAAAATCTTAGGGACATTGGATGGGAGCTGGATTCCTGGGACATACAATCCAGCCTCCTGCTATTCCAAGCAACCACATCATACAGTCTTGCTCAGAAATGTCTCAAGGTCCGTCTGAGTACTGTGTGACTATTTGCTTCCTGCTCAGAAGCCACATTGAAGTTAAAAGCCTGCCCCAACATCTCCATTTACCTAGGCCCAATTCAAACCCACATGGTTCTGGGCCAGCTGGCCACATTCTTCACCTTGGCATGCATAGAGATTGCAAGAACAAATGTAAATATTCTGAAACCTCGACTCCCACCTGAACAGACACCTCCTGCACCCCTGCTTCACGCAAACATAACACACACCCAATAGCTGGGTGAAGACCTTCCTCTCAGCATAAATACCAACGTGCTTGCAACAGCTTCTAGGTAAACAGGCACCTACACTTGCCACCCACAGAACTCACATGCACCCAGGTATGGAATATACAAACATGGATAACCTCTGATGGAAAACTAATGACTTCATGCAATCCAGAAACTGAAGAAGAATTAGGGTGACACACTGACACCACTGCAAGCAGCACTGTTATTGAATGTATTATATTAATGGCATGAAACTGCATTAGGGAAGGTTTAGGTCAGATATTAGCAAAAGATTTTTCACCCAGAGGGTGGTTGACACTTGAACAGAGTTCCCAGGGAAGTGGTCACAGCACCAGCCTGACAGAGTTCAAGAGGCATTCGAGCAATACTGTGAGGCACATGGTGTGACTTTTGGGTTGTCTTGTGCAGAACCAGGAGTTGCAGTCAATGTTTCTTGTGGATCCCTTCCAATTCAGGATATTCTATCCTATCCTATCCTATCCTATCCTATCCTATCCTATATTGTGACACCTACTGCATCTAAAGAAGCTCACTTGTGGCCCACCTCCCCATCCTTCTAGTTAATATATGAGCACAGAGCAGTGTAATTGCCCCATCTATCTCATGCCTGCAGCTTTATAGAGGGAAGGTGAGCTCCCTTGAACCCCCCCCGCATGAGAGATCATGCACAATCATCCCATGTAAATCCAACCCCAAGCAAGCAGAGGGCTGCCCCTAATCTTCTCACATGCATACAAGATCCTTATGGACAGAACACCAAACCAGTAAACCTCTACATGGGAAAGCAAACTATATATAGCCTTAAGGGAATGAGCTGCCTCTCTCAAAACACAGGCAAGCACAAAAGACCCATCTACAGAAGGAGGCCCAGGATCAAACACACCAGCTGGATGGCATGAAGAAACAAGTTGGCCCACTAGGCACAAACACATAAGTCATCAATCCTTTTGAAAATGACACAAAGGAAGCTTGCTGTGCCCTCTTGTACTCCAAATCTGCAAACTCAAGTGGGAAAAATCACCCAGACACAAAAATACACACAAGGACACACATACTCCTCAGGCAGACAGGCATGCAGCTCTGAGGACACTTCTGGATGTTCCCTGGACCATCTGTAGACATCTGTTCCCAGCAGATTAAATGCCAAAACTACTCACACCTCCTGGAATCAGAGAAGGAAACCAGTCTTGGCAACTACAGACTCAAGTTTCCTTGCCTTTATCACTTTGGGGTGTTATGACTGTGGGGTGTTTCCTCCAAGCTCTTTTGAAGCTAAAAGCTAAAAGAACAGAGACTTGCTTCCATCTCTCTCTACATCCTCCAAGGACAGACAGTATCTAATTTTGGAGGGTGTTGAAGTAGGAGAAAAGGTTTCCAACTCCAAATTAATGCAGAATTTGTTCCTGCTTGAGTTCCTCCAGGATCATCTTGCAGTCTGTTTGTGATGAGTCTCCCAGAGGCTCTCCTGCTGGCACACATCCCTTCAGGACTCAGAAGTGCTGGGGCAGGATCCTTGTACTGCCAGGACCTCTGGGGGTCAAATGGTATTTGCTCATACTCCCACTGACCCAGGAATAGCACTTAACTCCAGCAGAACAGAAGTGCCCCAAGAGACAAGTGGAAGCAAATACCACATTTCCAGCAGTGTGGGACATGTGGGTCCTCAATCTGATTCAAAGCCAGTCCCACCATGCTTATTTGTCCTATTTGCAGATGATCTAGAGGGTACAGAAGCTCACCCCCATGTTTATTTTGCAGAGGCTCTGACCTTGCCAAAAGCCTTGGAAAGATTCTGTTGTTTTTTTACTTCGCAAATAAAATAAAAAAAAACCACTGAGAGAGGAAAAAAAAAAACCTCCTAAGGACGTCATAGATACTTTAAGCCAGCTGCAGAGGTGCCTCATTCCCTATGTCCAGCAGTACAGAAAAAGAATCACCTTCTAATACTTTTGTGCTGATGTCTTTGAGACCACTGCTTACAGTCAGGTCTGACCGTTCTGCCCCCTTAATGGGGGTGAAAACAGCCCCAAAAAACACTTTGGTTTATATCTTTCTGCTCAGCTCCTGCTCTATTGGACTGCCACATCCTCTAAGACTGGGGATGCTTTTAGGGGTGAACAAGGGAGCTGACCTTATTAGAGCAATTCCCTGGTGTTTTTCCAACATATGCCAGGGAGCTGTTAAGTCCTAGAATAGCCCAGAATCTGGGAATTACAAAATTGATGGCAAAACTGATTTTTTAACCCTCTGTGCCCCACCTGGGGATTATCAGTTCATGGGGATGGTATCTACACTCCATGTAAGGAGTAGGGCAGGGAGTGCAGCCAGCCACCCTCCTCTCACCCATTGCCTTGTGCCGTTTATCCCCAGGAGGAGGGGAGAGCCGGGCAGGGAAGGCAGCCACCAAGTCTGCCTGCACTACCTGCGGTGTGTGCTGCCAGGGAAGGGAGCCTCGCTGGCAGCGTTTCCAGCAAGGTGAATCAGCCCTTCTCCCTCTCTGCCTCCTCCCCTGCCCATCTGCCCATCTCGTACTAGGGCACAACTGGGTTCCCCCGGATGGGGAAAACAGACCGAGGGAGAAGAATGGGCTCTGCCCTCGTTGCAGTCAGAATCTCTCCACTGATCTGTACTGCGGTGAGCAGTGACAGATTGATTTTACAGCTCTGCTTGGAGCCGGCCGCTGGCCCTGGGCTGTGGATGAATCAGCTTTCTCTGGTCCTTGGCTTTTATTTTATTATTTTACTGCAACCTCGCTCACAGGCAGCTAAAGAGGGAGCGACAGGGAGAAACACAAAGTTGGCAGATTTCCTTCCCTGCTCGTGTGCTCTCAGCCTCCCAGCCTGGCTTTGGGACTCCAGGAGGAGGGAGGAAGGGATTGTTTTCCAGGAATTGACATCTGTCAGGAATAGAGACGTGAGGCTCCTTCTACATGGGTAGATGCATGTTGCAGTGGCTGTGGGAGACAGTAAGGACTGTGTAGGCTGTAGCAAGGACTGCACAGCATGAACGGTTCCTGCTCTGCTATGACAATGCCTTGATCCTTGCCAAATGGAGGGGGCCCAGTTTTCAATACAAGGGGCAGAATGTTTGGAAATAACAATGAACTCAATCCATGAGTGCATTGGACATTAACCTGCATACAGACTTCAGAGTGAAAGTAATTTTCCTCTTATAGTTGTGGATGTAGAGGAGGGGGAAAGGGCTGTACCCTGCTGTCATCAAGAGGTCTCAGAGCATGCCACAGATACAAGGTTCTCCCAGAATGAGGTAGCACCTCCAGGCACAGAATTGACCTTCTTCCCTCTCCCAGCTGTGGATATTGTAGACGTTGTCCAGGGGAAGCCAGATCTAACTCTCTTGGTTCTTATGCCATCAAGAAGAGCAACATTGAACTCAAGCAAGGATGGAGAAACAAAATCAAAGGGCAGAAAGGTGTTGAGTTTTCCAGCTCTGATCTGGAACTACAGTGGGAGAGTTCAAGCCAGACTGTTGAAGCAGTCTGGAGACAGAAGAGCAGAGAAGAAAGGTACCAACCAAAATGCAACAAATGTTCCCCTCCACACCCCCAATACCTCAGGAATGAATAGGAGCAAATATCTGCTCTATCAGACTTGCTTCTGAAAAAATCTCTTTGTCAGAACTGAAGATCTACTCAGAGGGCTCCTCTATGCTGTGCAAGAGGAGGAGTAGCCAAAGGAACCCGACACCAGTTTGGTCTGCTCCAGCCTTCTTCCCACACACTCGCTTCCCAAGGGAGCTTCACATCACCATGGACGGTACTTCCATTGCAACGCATTCAGGACACCTTGGAGCTTTCCTCTGCCTTATTCCAGAGCTCTCCAGCAATACAGACCACCTAGGGAAGGTGTGTTCCTCAGAGGACAAATATCTGAAGACAGACAGCTAAAGCACTGTGTCATTGGGCTCCCCCAAGCTCACACATATCCTTTCCCTCCACCTGCCCCTGCACAAGCATCAGAGAGTGGCCTTGAAGGTGGCCAGTATAGCTCAAACTGTCAGAAGGCAAGGGCCTTTAGATCTGCAAAGATCAAGGCGTGGGAGGGGAAGGGAGGGGAATCAAGACAGGAAAAGCAGGAGAGAGGCTTCTGAGTGGTCTGTCCCAGCAAGAGGGAGGGAGGCAGCAACGTCTATCTCATCCACTTCGTGAAATCTTTTAATATCTTGATTTTCAATCTTTCACATCAAAAATGAGACACATCATTAAGAGTAGAAGAAATCCCAGTTGGAAGGGAGATGAGGATGGTGAAGGAGACAAAAAGTCCTCTAAGTCTTCTGCCTTGTTTCTTTTCACTATGTCTCTCTCTCCCCTCCTTCCTTTTTCCTCTCTGCTGACAAGCAATAATATAGGCGACCTGAGAGACACAGAACACACTGGAGGCCTCAGCACCCGGAGGAAGGGCAGTGCCATGGCCTAGGTGTGATGCAGGTCAAGCCCTTCCTTGGTGATAGTCTGTGGTGACACACAGGCACAAGGCTCAGTGTGCCAGCTCCTCTTGAAAAGCTCTTCTGCAGTCAGAGACAAACAGCAAACATTGTCAGCCAGGTTTTCTCTTCTCAGAAACAGGGTGACCTGTAGAAGCCAGCCCATCCTTCATCGGGAGAGGAGAGACAAGTTTTTGGAGGACAAAGGAGGACCTGGTGGCACTGACTGACTTGTCCCACAGCCTCAGGCTGGGCACTCCACATCTCAGCTTCTCCCATCTGTCCAACCCGTGGATAACAATCCTCACCTCAGAGGGTGATTGAAAGAGGTTAATGAATTAACATTTGTAAAAGCTTTAGATAAAAGGCTAAGGATTATTACTGTTGTTATGCATGGAAACAACTCCTAACGAGCATTTCCCATCTCCTCCCTCCTTTGAGCCTGAGGGATCATCTGACACAGATCCTGCCACACAGGAGCTCCCCCAGAGATGGAATTACAGGGAAAGGACTGCAGGCTGCCAGAGACACTAATCAGGGGAAGACAAATTGGGGCCACTCCATCAACCAGGAACACGCTGGGCTGTGGGGCCAAGAGCCTCTCCACTCACACTCTAATGACTGGTGACAGGTCCATGCCACTCCCGTCAAAGTTCAGCAGGAAAAGGCGGCTGACTTCTGACCATAGCAAGCCTGCCCCTCCTCTTGCCCTTTCAAGGCTGTTGACTGACCCAAGATAGACACACAAGGATTTGCTTCAAGGAAAGCTTAATTCTCAGAGGAAACTTCTGGGCTGCTGGCTTGCAGCACGATTCAGGAACAGGCCAGACAGACATTCCAATCATTGGCATAGGAGGAGACTAGCTGGAATTAGATTTAGGCATCTTAAACCTTGAGCAAAATGTTTTCTAGGCTAGGGATGAGAAGTAATTCAAAGCAGAAGTCTTAACGTTAAACATCTCTCCCTTACACACAAATATAACCTCAAGGGAGAAAAGCCCTCCCTAACTGGCCTGCTATAAATAAACCAAACTTAAAATGGCTATGTTAAAGGAGAGCTGGTAATTTGATAGTGGTCTCCACTTAATTAGATTAGGCTCTTCTTGAACTCAAGGGCTGAAAGCAGCTGATCCTCCATTCTTTTTCAGTGCTATCCCATCAGCTGCCAGGCAGGAAATTATTGTAGTCACCCATGTCTTGGGCAGCTGGATCCCCAACCACATCTATGCCACCAAATGCAGAGCTCCAGGTCCCAGAAGAGAGTGGCTGTGCCAGTACAGTGCCCCATCTGGGCTGCTCAGCACTGCTGAAAGTAAACAGTGGCACAGCTTGGTGGCAGTTCTTCCATCACATCTGCCTCTCTGCCCTGCAACGGGTGGGAATTACACTTGAGCTAGGCAAATAGCAAACAGCAGTGTTAGTCCCCCCTGCAACAGGAGACCAAAGGATAGTACTACCTTGGTTTTCTCAGGAGACTAGAGCATATGTTAATAAACCATATATGCAGCCAGAACCTTTTTTAAAGTATCTTGTTTGCCTGACTTCTCACTTAGAGGGAAATAAGTGACCTGTTTGTAGGTCACTGGAGCTAGTTGGCAGGGTCTGTACCTGATCATCATTGATAATAAGACAGAAGGTCACTTGGAAGGGAGAGGGGAAGCTGTTCGGGTCTTAGGACAGTGACTTGACTTTGTCAGCTCTTGAGGGATTTGCCAAGCCTCCCCAGCAATGCAGTCAGCCAGTCATTACCTTTCTCCTGGGAGTCCCATCCAGTTCTCACTCAGACTGAGGATAATTGTGGCACTGCTATTAAACTGCTGTATTGGATTGATGCCCTTCCTATCCGGGTCTTCCAACCTTTGCTCTGTGAACTTTATTCTGTCTCTAGCAGGGCTACATTCTGCTCCCTCCACAAAACACCTCCAGATTTGGAGAACTAAAATTGCCGGACCTTTTGCTCTCCTTCAATAATGGAGGAAGCTTGTTTTAACAACACACAATTTTCTATTCAGTATGTTCTTAATTAATAATAAAATATGTGTTGGGTTGTTTTGTTGTGGTGGGTTTTTTTAATTCCCCTTTTTTTGTTAGTTATTCAGTTTGATTTTTTATTTTACCTCGTTAATGTAGTGGTGATTTAGATGCAGTTTCCTCTCTCTGCTGCACTTAATGAGTCGTCAGCTTTATTCACTCTCACCCGCATCCTCATGGGAGCATGCTTTGATTTTCTAGTGGGTGCATGAAAACACAGATTAAAGCAATTAGACAGAAATAATCTTAGGGAAAGGGGAAAGAGATCCAGAGCACCTAATTATACCATTTTAATCAAGATACAATTATGCAGAGACTTTTATAGATTATAAATTAACCAAACTCCAAAGGCAGAAAAAATATCATTTTAAACATGGTTCATTATGCTTGTTGTTTCTGTCTTGTGAGCACTCTCAAACTGGACTTCAGGGTTCATTTAGGAAAAAAATCTGGACAGGGCTGTGCAGAAATGGAGGAGAAATAGGCTTAGGAAGACCCTGCTTGCTAGGATCAGGTCTGGAAATGGCCTCTGAGGGAAGGTGGGAACCAGAGCACATTTCTCACTCACTGATCTCACCAGTCTTTTTGCAGTGAGTAGGTGCACCTGCTGGTCAGCCGGGCTTGACTGAAGACCTTCAGCCACCTGCATGGTTCAGGTAAGTAAAGCCCCAGTTCAGGTCTGGGCCTTGCTTTGCCTGAAAAAGCTGTGCCAAGCTGCCAGTGAAGGACTGTGGGTACTGTAGTCTAAGGAGCAATTTTCCAAGCTACAAACATTCCAATTACAAACACAGTGAGTGGGCAAACAAAACACATCAGGCTGGATGTGTTTTCTTCTGAACCCTGGAGGAACTTAAGCCAGCTGCTCCAGATTTATGGCTGCTCCAGATTTATTGCAGCAAAATCTCAAGGCCCTCAGGCTCTCAGAGCACATAGGAAGGTACTCTGCCCCTGCCATCTCTGCAGATGAGACAGGGAGACCCCCACCCCCCACCCCACCCCCCCCAGAACTTCAGGGAATCCCAGTTTCCCCTATAGCTGTCATACTGACTTTATGATGGAGAAGGTGTCCAGACCTTGGGCAGAGACAGGAGGACAACTCAGGCACCTCTGGCTTTGTGGCTGCAACCCAGTGATGTCTGTGAGGCATCCTGCTGTTCACTTCTGCCGTGAGCACAGCTCAAGTGATCCCTCCTACACTGGCATGTGGCACTCCTTGAGCTGCTTCCAGGTGATGAGGAGACAGGAGAGGGCTCACTGCAGTGATCCTCGGCTTCCTGAGAGAGCTTTGCCAGCAAGTCTCCTGAAAAGTTTTCCTGCACTGTGGCCCGTGCAAAACAGTTCTCCAGAAGAGTCTGCTACCAGGCCCCTCTCACAAGAGTATCCCAACCCAGGGCTTCTCTCCATGGCCATGGCCACCCTATGCCATGAGCAGCAGAGCTGAAATGGCTCCTGTCTTCTCCACTCAGGGCAATGCTGTCATTTGCCAAAGGACCAGCCTTGACCACTTCCCACCTGTGAGTCAGTCCTGCTGACACTCTTGTGTCTGCAAGGTGAGGATGGCTGGGATGTGCCCAGAGCTGGTCTATCACAGCGACAGAGATATCACCAGGACAGGGAGCTGGGAAAGGAAGGGGACTGCTGGGTCCTGCTGTTGAGCCTGAGGATCCAAGGAGTGAAAGACAGCTGCCCTTTCACTCAGCTGCCCTGTGCCAGAGCCATGCTGCCCCCACTGCCTTGGCGGGGAAAACCCTGGGCTATGTGTACTGTATCTCCCATCCACGTCTGTGTCCGAATGAGCTGATGGAGACAGACATGGGGGATTCCTAGGACATCTCTCCCTTGCATCCTTCTCACCCATTTTCTCCTTCCCCCTCCCACAGTGAGGAAAACACGGCTTGCAAGGCTGCTGCACTTCATCATCATCGCCTCCTTCACTCAGGGCAAAGCCCCTAAGGGCTATAGGGTTTTGGGGGCGGCCCTGTTCCCCATCTGAGGGCTCGGTCTGGTGGGTGAGCGGTGGTATCGGAGTGCCCTCTACTGGCCCCATTTCCGGACTCTCTGGCCCGTCCAAGCCTTGCACACCCCCCAGCAGCCCTGGAAAGCTGAGTCTCGGCTTGGACCCACCGTGCCCCGACAGCCCTGCCACGGTGGGCACCACTCCAGCAGCCACACGAGCCAGCCCACGGGCAACACAGAGCCCTGCCCGGGCTGGGCCAGAGCTCCAGAGGAGCCAGCATGGTGGGGAAGCAGCGACAGAAATTATTGTAAGTCAGCAATTGCTCTCTTGCTTACCGACCGCTACGGCAGAGATATGGCACAGACTCCCAGTGACCTTTGGGATATGTGCCCCATTCCAGGGAAGGAAAAGTCCATCCCCTCCCCCTTAGTTCCAAGAGGCAAGAAAATGAGAGTTGTGGTGAAAGGGGCAGAGTAAGAGCACACTCTCTCTCTCTTTAGGCTTGGTGCCATTCAAATGGCTGACCCTGTGGATGAGTCTCCACAGAGCTGGGGCAAAACATCCTGACCATTTACCTGTTCCAGGCGGTTGGGATCTTCCATCACACTGGGATGTGCATGCATCTTATTCTCTTATTCCTCACGCCAAATTTTCCTGCAGAGCTCCCCTAGATGACTCCCAGTGTTTTGACTATCTCAATCTCCCATGGTGAAACTGGCAGGGAACACTGGATCATTCTGCCTGGACCCAGGACACCTGGATTTGGACCCACCCATGGATTCCTGAGTTATGATAAGGAAGCCCCCAAGACTGAGTACATGGAGTGGGGGCCTGGAGGCTCTGTGGATCGGTGCTGATTAACACCAGCAGAAAACCTGAGATGCTGTCTCTGGGCTCTGGAACTAAAAAGGTGACAATCAGTTGCTCTCAGGAGTGGAGAAAATGAGAGAATGAGATGACAATCCAAGGAGCTCAGGTCCCTCTGTGGAGCTGGTCATTCAAGCAGGGATCACACTGACCTGACAGGTACAAGGTGAGCTAATTAGCAGTGCTCTTCTCAGGCTCCTTCTAAGCTCAATGGCTGCAGAAATGCTGAATACCTGGTCTAGTTACTATTCAGGGCAATTGTTAGTTGGAAAGAGGTAATGGAGGCTGATTATCCGGGGAGGTGACTTGAGTTTGGGTCTGGGGATGTGTTGAGGTATCTGGGGGCCTCTGAAGGAGAGATGCAGCAAGGTGCCAAACTTGCCAGTACGAGCGGGCCTGATAGAGCAGAGAGGAGTCCCAGAGGAGCCTTGGAGAAGAATCCCTGAGGAGAAACTTCCTCCCACATGTCATGGGTAGGCAGCTGAGCCCTGCAAGCACTTCCATCAGGAACTGCCCTTTATAAATATTACAAAACCAAAACAGTGACAGCAAAAAAAAAAAATCACACGCAGTGGAAGGAGTTTTTTTAAAGGAGAAAAAACGGCGTCCTGCAGCTTCATCAACAGGAACAGTGCTGTGTCGGGTACTGGAAGAAAATGTTGAAATTGCTTAGATATGCAGTATATCAAAAGACTTCATCATGGGACTAACACAAAGAGCTGCCACCCTCACTGGGACTGCTTGTGGTCTTGAAATGCCATGCATGGCAGCTCTCTGCCAGGGAGAGAGCTATGAGTGGATACCATTCTTTCCTGGCCTTCATTAGAGTAATGCAAAAAATAAGCTGACAGCAGCCAAGGTGAAGTAAAAATTTCCCTTTCCCTCAGCTTTTCATTAAGCACTGCTGAAACCACTGGCCTCTCTCCCTGTCTGATAGTCATCTAAATGTCGAGCCACAGACAATGAGGAGTCAACCTCTGCTCCTATTAACCCAAAGTGCTGGAAGAATTGCAGGGCAGAAAAACTACTTTGCTTGGTAAAAATGTAAATGTCACTTTACAGAGGACAACTACAATTTGACAGAAAATCCATTGCCTCTTCCAAACACTTTGTGAGTTCCTTTGGATCCTATGCCATGGCTTGTTAAGCAAGCAAGGTGGAACATAACTGTTATTTTTCCAGATCCATCTACTCAATCTCCATCTGCAGTCCATTTATCTGTCACTGGATGGGCCTGTCACTGCCACAAGGGTTCCCATTTTTAAAAAGCACTAAAAAAAGTGAAAGGCAGCCAAGATCTCCTTCCTTTCTCCTCACCAGCCAAATTCAGATCCCTAAGACACTGGCATGGATCCCGTTGTCCATGGTCCCCTGGCTAAATCCCAACCAAAGTGGTGTCAGGCTGGGAGTTCCCTGGGCTCCTCTAAACGAAAATGATTTTCTGCAACTGAAATTGAGATCCCATTATGCCACACTGGATCATTTCCAAGTAGCACAGAAGCCTTCAGCTTGTTTTCTCACCCACTAGGTACCAGCTCTCAGCAAGTAAGTCAATACACTTTCCTGGTGTCCTGCAGCAGTGTTGGGGAACATCTTCAGGGACATCTCAGGGTTTGCAAAGTTCCCAGGGGGAAGAAGCCTGTGATGATTCCTGTGCTACCAAAACTAGACTTTCAGGAGAAGAGCTGAGAGATAGAAACCACACTGAAATCCTGGAACAAGCCCTGACTACAAAGCTCTGCCAGCTTCTTTCCCTCAAGGTCTTTATGGCCTTCTGCCCCATTCCCAGCCTGGTTGTTCTGTGTTGGCACAGACCATGTGGGAAACAAAGACCAAAATTCTTCTGAGATATAGGAAATGCTTTTTATCAGAGCTCTACCCAATCCAGCCATCCATTAGACAGTGATTCACACTGTCTGCTGGACTGCTTTAATTCCTTTTCTCTGAATGCTTGCTGCCTTCACCACCCTGGAAGTTCCTCCTTAGATCAGGTGGAAGACACGGGGCAGTGTGTGAAATAGTTAACTCCCCTACTGAGGATGTCAAGCTCCATCAGCCATACCAGGGTTCAAAAAACCAAGAATACTCCAGGTATTTTGCACTCCAGGGCACAGAGGGCTCTCAGAGAAACTCACAGCACTGTGGAAATAACCACAGAGGAACAACCGGGACAGTGAATGCAAAAAAGAGGTATAAAAAGGAAAGCAGAAAAATGCACACATTTGAGCGCAGGGAAAGAACAAAGAGCAATGTGGAGATGCAGAGCAGCAGAAAGTGAGAAGATAAAATTATATTCACAGAGACATAGCTATACGGAAAGAAAAGGGTAGAGAGCTGTATAGAGAGGAGAGCACAGATGCAAGGAAAGAGAACAGGGCATGGAAGGGAAGGGGGAGTCAGGCAAGAGGGGGATCTGGAGGGATTGCCTGATGTCAAATCTGATAGAAAAGAGGATTTATCTGCAAAAATAACCCAGATCTAAGCCACAGCTTCAGAGCAGCTGCGCACAGCGCCACAGCACTATTTGCTCTTAAGCATGAGAAAAAATGTGCTGGTGCAACGTAAAGCAGGGTCGTGCCACACCAGGAGGCTGCCCATCCCAGGCTGCCCATCAGCCTGGACCAAGACGAAGAGAAGGCAAGGCAAGGGAAAGAAAGAAAGACAAGGCAAAGCAGAGGAAGGCAAGGGCGAGCCGGGGCGGCGGGTCCGTCCCTGTCCAGGGTGCTGAGCAGAGCCTGCCGCCTCCAGACTCGGCCCGCTCTCCTCCTCCTGCCCCTTCCCGTCCCAGAGGAGTGGCAGGGGCCGCTGTGAGGACTGCAGGCAGACAAAAGCAGTGTGCTTCCCGGAGCGAGCTGAGCAGCGGGGAAAGAAAAACACAGCCTGCTACAAATAAAATATATTTTCCCCATTCCTCTCTCCTGCCAGTGTTTTCAGCAGTGGGGGCTGGGCTTTCTCAGGGCAGGACTAGATGACCAGCAGTAAAGTGTATGCACATGGGTGGGGAAGTGAATGAGCATAAGGCACCTCTGGAGCTGCATTTCTGACCTGTCTGGAAAGGTCATTGTATGGATTGGACATCGTCTCTACGAAGGACAGCCCTCACTCCTCCTTGAAATAACCTGTATTGATTGCCCTTGGGTGTGTCTGGGTGCCCTCTGTCCCTATTGCTGCTGGATCCCCGGCTGTCAGAGGTAGAGATGGGAGGATGAACTCACAGCTGTCCCATCTGCACCTGATCTGTCCAGATTATATGACGAGGAACTGGCAGTCACAAAAGTGCGGGGTGTGTTGGGCCATGTTTGCCACCAGGGAACTTTTGGTGGGGAGGTTTCACTCCATAGCCTTGATGCTTACAAAAAGCTTAGTCTGAAAAGAGGTTTTAAAACCACGGTCCACCCACAGGTGGACAGCTGCTCTGTCCATACAGCAGTGTGAGCTGCGACTGTGGACTGCCAACTCATTTCGAAAGATGAAAGGGCTGGAATGGAGCTTGGCCTCCTCTGCCCTCAGCTCTAGGGTGAGTCTGCCTCTTCCAAAATAGGTCCTGGCCTCACCAAGCCATTTTTGTTCCAGAGAATGGCAAATCAGCTGCCTCACAGAGAAGAAAGAAGTGCCCAGGACCCTGACAGAACTGCTCAATGGGCATCTACAAATGGTGTTGACACAGCATTGCAGAATAAACCTGTCTTTTCAAGATCAACCAGGTATCAGTGCTTTACTATCAGAAACTGGGTTTTCAATTCCAGCACCAATAGTCTGGACCAGAACAATGTGTTTTAAGAGCCAGTTGGACAAATATCTGACTGAAGGGGTGTAAGTGGCTGGCCCTGCTGCAGGATTAGATAACATCCTGATAGCTGAATAACAGCACCTCTCTAACTCTCTGTGATCCTAATATGTGACCAAATCAGAGTGCAGTTTCCAGTCACAGATGACTGTGCTACCAGACTAATAACAACACAAACATTTTTTTTCCAACACTGAGATCTTGCTTATATGTCATGTGTAGTAACAGGAACTTGATATGGCACAAACATGATTCATGACATGTCTACGTAACAGCAAGCATGACTCTATAAGCACCTTTGTCCAGGTCACCATAGAAGGCAAGATGACCTCCAGGGATGCAAATGCAGGGCATCAGCTGGGTCCCAACTCTCCTGTGAACCAAGAAAATCAGGGAGCTTTTAATCAACTGGGCCCATATTACATGAAGATGTGCTGCCTTGTCAGCAAGCCAGCCCCATCTTTTGGGATGACTGAAGCCAGAAACCAAGAAGAATTGGGACAGAACAGCACAGTCCCAGGTTAGCTAGGATAAACTACCCACCTTGTGGCATCTCCCCCAGCTCTCCTCTCCTGAGCTGTCCTGTGCCCAGTAGTTTTCTGGCTGAGTAGCCATCCATCTCCAGTGGGCCAGTGCCATGCATTTGAGTTGGAACATTATTCTCCAGTCCTAGGAAATTGGATTAAGGGTCAGACAATACTCACTGTTATTTACCTTTGATTAAAACCAGCCCTCCTCCCTCCCGGGCCAGAGAGACCAATGTTGCTGCTATTTACTCTGCTGCCAAACCTGGAGTTCAATCCCTGCCCTGAGGCACTCAATAAAAGTCAGAGCAGAGGTGGGGGAGTGCAGCAGGCAGGGCTGAGTGGGTGGAACGGGAGTGATTATCCAGGCCACCATGTCCAGTTTGTTTCTTTTGCAGTTAGACTCTGGCTCAGCAAGGACAGGGGTGCTCAAAGTGCCTGCCTCTGTGGCTCATAGGGCTGAGGAATCCAGCCAGAGTGATCCCAAGCAAGCCCTGTTTGCCCCCATGCCTGCCTCTGGCCCTTTCCCCTCAACAAATCCCCACTTCCACACAAGCTTCCCTTTTTATGTCCTTCTTTCTCTCTCTCTTCCTTCAGCCTCCCCTCACTGCCACAACCTCCCTGCCTCCCTTTTCTGCCTTTTCCTCTCTTCTGCTCCCACTCCTTCCCACCCTCTTATCCTCACTCCCTTTCTCATTCCTCTCATTCTCCTCCTTCCCTCTCCCCCACTCTCCAAGCCGCTATTCCAGGACAATAGAGCAGATGGCAGGCTGTTTGTTTTATATGTCCCTTTGGAAAATCAGCTCAGATGTTGAATCTGCGACTTTTGCTAAAAACAGACACCGTCCAATACAGCTGAATGCCAGGGAGAAAGGAGAGGGTGTGGGGGGGGCCTGCTCTCCCTACCAGCTGCATGAGACTCTCTCTGCCTGCACCCCACACCATGCCTTTGGGAAACAAGCCTGTCAGAGAGCCCAGAGAGGAGCTTCTTCCCTGCAGAAAAAACACCATGGCAAGCAGAGAGCTTGGCCAGCTTCTACAGTCAGCTTCACTCCAGCCAAAGCTGATGGTGATGTGGGAAAGGTGGGGCAGCGTGGAAGGGACAGACTCTTGCCAGCATTCAATCCTGCTCATTGTCCCAGCCTGCTGCTTCTCCCAGTGTTCGTGGAAGCTGAGTTAAGTGGAGCACAGAGCAGAGGCTGATGCACTTTGCCAGCTTCATATTTCCTCCTATGCTACTGGGAGAGCCATGAGTGAGAAACCACCAGCCAGCAACAAGTGTGTGGAGAGAGGAAGACAGTCCTTGCCTTTTTCCTTACAGCTTTCCCCTCTTTTTTTGAACCCCTAAGCCCCAAGGTACTGGTCATCAGGCCACCATTCATTATTTGCCAGCACAGCCATGAAGAGAATGTAGATTTTTTTTTCTCTTGTTCTTTCTCTTATTCAAACCACTTGCTTCATCCCTCACCTCTCCCTTCACATGTGCTTATACCAAACACCTTTCAGATATTAATCGTATTTCTGGGTGGAACTCTGCCCCTCCCTGGCCCAAAAAGCATCTTCTTCTCCCTGCTTAGACATGACAATACTTTCTCATCGATCCTGTAAGCCCTCTCCTCCTTCCTCACTCTGTCTCTGCTTGTAAGTAATTCAGAGTAGGCACTCTGTCCAGCACGAACTACAAGCTTGCCTTGGCTCAGAACCAGGGCTGCTGGATTCTCTGCCAGTGCAATTGCTGGATATTTCATGGCATATCCTCTATCTGATATAACGTGGCCAAAGGCACCAGCTGCAGATTCTCTCTGTGCCCCATTTCTGGGGGTGGGATGGGGAAAGTAGGGTTTCAGAATAGCAGCATCTCTCCCCATCCAAATGCCGTTTCATCGCACATCTTTTTCCTACAGTGCTAAAATCAACATTGTCTTGTTTTCAAGCAGTGGCAGAAGGGTCAGGGCCAGCAAATCCTGTTTAATTTGTTCTTAAAGTTCACTATAGATCAGATGCAGGGAGGCCAAGAGAGGTTTAACTGAGGCACAGCCAGCTGTAAAATCAGAAGAGGCTCCTTAGCCTTGCAAAATCCTGGAAGGCAATTTAAACGCAAGAGATATGCAAGGAGCCCATTCTTGGGGTCTGTAATTAATCACTTACAGTTCAAACAGGGAGAGAGATAAGTTCCCAGCTTTCTTCCAGTCCAAGCTGGATCAAACAGGAAGGGGAAAAAAAATCTCAGGCTGTCAAGGGAACAGCCTTAAGAGGCAATGCCATCTGAGCATCAACAGCTCAGTTTTGCATTCCTTTAACCTCACAGGTATTTAGGCAGAATGTCTACAAGATAAATTCCTGCATCAGCTGGTGAGAACAGGCATGGTTACTTGAACATTTATGATGGTGCTCTTCTTCCTGGCCTTGCTTATGTTTATGGCAGACTTGCATCCTCTTCAGTGGAGCCACATGATGAGCACTATTTGGCAGAGGAGAAAGTTCCAGTTAGTCTGAGATTCTATCTTAGGCACCAACTGCTAGCAGGTTCCTTGAGGAAAAACATAAGGATGGTCCATGCCTCCCTGTGACCATGTACCTACTGAGTGGAGTAGTCACCCACCCTCCTTCAGCTTTGCATCCATCCCAGAAGTGTATAGAGCCAGCTGTTAAGTTTGGTTTTTCAGAGATTGAAGACAAAAGAAATTTAACAAATTAATTTAAAGAGCTGCTGATCCCACTCTGGACTGTCTGAAAAGCCTGCATTGTAAGCAAGGGCAGAAGTAAATTAAGCTAAATCTGTTGTAAGCAAGTGACTTTAACACTGATGAAAAGCCACTGACTTATCTGGAGTGTTGTTAAAAAAAGTAGTTCAGAGCCAACCAAACTGATCTCACTTCTTCCAAGGTGAACTCTGTCTCACAGCCTGGCATCATGAGTGGCATTTGTGAGCTACAGATGCCCTGATAACAAAAAAAAAAAAAATCCAGAGCTGTGGGGACAGCCAGGCAACACCCCCTTTCCTGCTCATGCTGGGCAGCCCCCAAACAGCACTTTCAATGTACTGCTAAAATTTCCATGCTCCTCCAAGGTCTTGCTTGGTGGTTTCTTTCCTTCCAATCTCCTTTCTTCCTGTTCCTATTTCTCATCTGTTGACTTTTGTCTGATAAACTGCTCACCTTTTGAAGGCTGCTTCCTTAGCAAGAAGCCTGGGGAGAGAGCTGAAGGCTGCAGTCTGGGTACAAGTTTGGCAAATCCCACAGTGGCTGTTTTTTTGCAGCAGAAGAACTATTAAGAGGAGTTGGCACCAGAGACAGAACCATTGTCTAGTGTTTCTATTCTTCTCTCTCCCCTTCAAGTCTTTAGCAACAACTGCAGTTTCCCACCTATTTCAACTAACTTCTCTTTCCCCCTAAAGAAAGGATAGTCATTAGCATATTTTTTTTGCACTGTCAAATAGGGATTTTCTTATAAAAATTCTTCATGCTAAGGGGAAAGTGAAGAAAAGATACTGTTAACATGAAAGCCTTACTTAATATTTTACATTTCAAATACTGTAACTGCCTTTTTTTCCCCCTCCTTCTTTTTCTGAATTTTCAGTATACAGTTTAAACATCATTAATAGTGTTGGTTGCTATGGTGTTGGGCAGGCAGAGGTGTCTGTACTTGAAACCTTGAACTACACTTAATGTTGTACAACAGCAGGGTCATGCCAACACCCTTGACTTTGACCCCATTTTTCCCAGTAAAATATAAAGACCACGTCTCCATTCCTTTTCGTTCTTGGGAGAGGAGAGTTTTTTGGGTTTTTTATCCTGCAATGAGAAAAGGAAGTGTGAGCTAGAGAAAGGTAGAGATATTAAAAAAAAAAAAAAATACAAATTTAATAGACTCAGCGGAACCTTTCCAAAATCTTTGTTACATCAAGAGAAAGAGAATAAAAAAAACAGCCCCCTGAAAAGTTTCACATGAGATTGTTTCTCATTTTCCCAAGCAGCTAAACATTTTAATAAACTAGGAAAATGAGACTGTAAAACCACAACATCTGACAGCAAGCCCCAGGGGCAGGAACCATTCCTGAAACTAATTTTAACTCATGTTTTAACGTTGATCAGATTTCATGTGGTGAATGTCCCATTAAGCTGTCTCTCTGTTCTTAGAGAAAACCTGGTTTCTTTTGTCGACTCAGAAGCTATTTTCTTTCCAGCATATTGTCGTCACAGGCATAGCAGGACTTTTCTGTCATTCATTTCTCTACGGCCCAAGAGATGCCCTGCCCCAGACATCTTCTCATCTGTTCTGTTTCCTTGTGAGACAAGATATTTTCCACAAAAGTGGCACTTAACTGCTCCAGAAACGAAACCCAGTCTTAAATGGGTCCCCATGCAGCCACTCAAGGATTCAACCTATTAAACATCTGATCTCCAGCCATGCAAAAAGCACCAGGTCAATTCAGACCAGCTGAAGCCAGGATCCAAAGCAAGCTTTCGGTTTCTCTGCTGTGCTTTTCCCCAGGGAAGTGAAGCTGCTGTACCAGTTTCCTCACATGAATTGCATTTTGCTCTGATTGTCACCAGGACAGCTACACACAGAACCAGCTTTTTAACTCAAAGTCTCTATTAACATCAGCTGAAAATCTGAATGGGAAAAAATTATATATCCAAGTAGTGTAGGTTTCTCTTGAAGACTCATTCCTTCTCACAAAACCATATTTCATCTTCTGGCTCTGTTCAAACCCAACCACTAGTCCTGTGGTGCAGGACTTCTTGGTGCCGCATCCCTCTTTCAATAGCTGTGTCTCTGTTTCGTGGATTCTTGGCTGGCACAGCCATGTGAGCCAAAGGCTTTCCACAGCTCAAGGAATGGTCACTGGCATCAGCTCGCTCCTGTGCCTGCTCAGGATGAATTTCTGCTTCAGAGGCCTGTTGTGCAACACAAGAAAGCAAGGCTGTGTGTTGCTACACAAGCTGACTAAATGCCAGTAAGAACGACCAGGTTGGAAAACAGCTCTACAGGCCCCTGCCTTCTGTTTTGTCCAGAAATTAAAGTGCTTGTTCCTTTCTAGATACCCCCTTTGCAGAGGTGGAAGGTCTTTCTGACGCCTTTCCTTTAAACTTTATGTGCACTGTGTAGGAGATGCTGGCGCTTGGGGTGGAAGGAGGTGACAGAGTGGCCAGTTTTCAAAACAGCAAAGCCACAGTGACAGTCGCCTTTGGCTCTTCCAGCCCACCAGCAGCAGGCTTAGTCACATCAGCAGCATCAAAGCTGAACAGCTCTTTAGAAAAAGGGCATTTGTCCTTTCATCTGGAGATTACAGGATCTCTCGGAGATCCCAGCAGTCTGTTTTGAAATGCTCTTTAAAGAAAAATACCTGTTTGTGGCACCACTTGCCATTTAAAACAGCTTCTTTGCCTTCCAGCTTTCCCTGCAAAACCCTCCCCCAGACACTTAACTGTGGGTACAAGGACAAAATGATGCCAAAGTTCATTCACCAGCAAGGACCATTGCCCAGCTTTCACACCAGGCACTGTACTGAGAAAAGAACCCTTCACAAACATGCCAGAAAGCTTGTAACCTATTTGGGTCCCCCTGTTGCACTCAGCAGGGAGAGCAGGAAGGCAGAAAGTTCCTATTAGCATCTGGAGGAAAGACCTACAGAAATAAAGAGCTCTTTGCCTTGCTGTTTCCATCGCTTCATGACTTGATTTTTTCAGTTGGGGACAGAAAAGATTATAAAGCTGTAACCTCTAATCCACTCCTTAGCGCTCCTTCTCCATCTCTTCCTTTCTCCTCTCTTTCAGCCAGTTCTAATCCTTTATGTCTCTTCTCACAGATAGAAGCTGGAGTCTAATCTCAGATGACAGGTTGGTAATTAGAGCAAGAGATTATCCTGACCGCACATCAAGAAGGTAAAAGGAGAGGAATAATGCAGCACCATACAAGATCAAACCTTCAACATTCAATGTGGGAACCATCCCCATCTCACTCAGTTTCCTCCTGCCTCCCTTACCCCATGCCCTCTCCTTTGTCCCAGCAGAGCAGGGGATTCCTGATTCTTTGTACTTCCTGCCCATCTCCCCTCTGTTGAGCAAGGACTGTGGTTTTCCAAGATTCATTCAGCATGGAAATGGTCACATTTTCCACTTTTGTAGACTTTGACTACGCAGAGACTCAGCAGGTCTGTATTTGGGAAGTGTGGGCAGTAGGAAATGCAGAGACATGGAGGAAGAGGCCCTGCTCAGAGAGTCTGGAGCCACAACATGCTGCCACCCACCAGGAGCTGGGCACCAGGTATACACACACAGCGCCCTTCTAGTCCAGCAAGATGCAGCCAGGGCATAGAGCAGCAGCAGCAAGTCCTCATCTCTACCCAGATGCCCAGGAGTCACTATCCAATCCTTGAACTGCTCAGAAGACATACTGCTCCCATCCCTTGCACATATCCCAGCACAGATGAGAAGCTCATTCATGTGTCCAGCCCATCTTATCCATCTTCGGATCAGACCTTGTCTCTTGTCTTGTGTCACCAGTATTGAGCGAGGACCAAGAAAGCCATCACAGAGCTCCAAGACCACCACAGTGAAGGTGAAATTGGGAGCACCAAGCTTCTTCAGTGTCCCACCCCCTACAGGTGAACAGGTGTCACCCTGGATCCGCTGCAGCTGAGGCTCAGGCATCACCAGCCAACAGCCTGCAGGCACCAGGAGGTGTCTGGATAGAGGTGGCAGTGGAGTGATCGAAACCTGCTGGGGAGAAAGCAAAGTAAGGTCAGAGGACAGTTTCAACCAGCACACAGCTAGAAGATGGAAGACCTCTGCCTCATGCCCAATTCCACATCAGGTGCCCACCCTGCACCACAGAGCTCAGGACTGGTTGTTCACCCCAAGATGTCTTTTCTCAGCAAAGCCTCCCTCTGATACCCAAATCCAGCTCTAGCCCATGGAGCACAAGCCCACAGCTCACCCTGATCACAAGCAGGGAGATGGGCACTGCACCAGCCCCTGCTACATGGTTCTGCTGATACTCTTTTCATCACCTAGCTGCTTCCCACCCCTGCTATCTCCAGCCAGGATCTTCCTACTCATGCTCTGCAAATAACAACTTTAGGTTTGTTCACTCAAAGAGGAGAAGGTAAATCAAAGAACAGTTTTGTTTGCAGCCAGCCTGAAGTGAACCTTCTTCTTTTTTCCCTTCAGTTTTCTCAGCAAAGCATAAAATGAAAAAACAAGCAGAATTTCCTGAGTTTAAAGGAACATTTCTGTTCCCATCCCTGAGGTAAAAGGTTAGCTTGCTCAGCCTCAAAATGGGAAATTAACAGCAATACTTTTGGCTTAGGCATTGTCCAAATAAAATGTTTTGAATGCTTAGTTTCTTCCCACTCACCCCAAAAGGTTTGCAAAGTTTATAAGTGTTCACAAACAGCTTAATGCTGGGGTGCCCCTCACCCAATAAGCCATGTGACTGTAAGGTTTCTGTCCCTCCCCCTAGCCCTCCTGCACCCCACTGACTGCCTCACCCTCCCAGCCTGTTGTCTGAGGGCTCACACAGCAGCAACACCCAGAGCACCCAAGCCCCATACCTTGAGGGATCCTCCTCTGGTGAGAAGGGGCCGCTGAGCTCAATGACATTCAGTTTGTTCTCAAAGACACCATAGCTAAGGGTGACCTACAAAGTAGTGGTGAGAAAGGAGTAGAGAGAATGAGATGAGTTCATGAGCAAGGAATTTGCTAAGGATGACAAAAACTCCCATTCTAGTTCTTTTTCTGCTGGCTTAACCTCTGTCTTCCACATCTCTCCCTTCTTCCTTCCCATGATGGTCCACCCTACTAGTCCTTTGCCCACAAGTCCTTTGCAAGGCAGACACAGTGCCGTGTCAAAGGCCCTTTCCCAATTAATCATTATTTTTGCTTGCCCTTGTGCCACATTCTCCCAGGGATGCCCTCAATGCTCTCATCACTTCCTATACATGTGCTGCCCACCACTGATCCCAGGGCACTGTGACTGGCAACTGTGCTGCAGGCAACATCTGCTCCTTATTTCAAAGAAGCATTTGTCAGGAAAGCCTCCCCAGAAAAGCAGATGATTGATTCAATGCACATCATTGCCATCAGTGCAACAACATGCCTGTAAGCTTCCCTCCACTTCTCCTTCCTCACACATCTCCCTCTTGCTTCCTTTCCCCTCCTCACCTGCTGCATGAGCTGAGAGGTGGGGATGAGCTGCAGGTTCTCCAGGTGGGAGTGGAAGAGTGCATTGGGAATCAGCTGCCCACCGACTTTGCACTCGATGATGTAACCCACAGTGCAGTCATCCGGCAGACGGATGAGCTCAGAAGTGCTCAGGAAGTTCCTGCCACTGGAAGAGAATAGGGCTGTATGGATTAGGAAAAGGGTAGGGGCAGATGTAGGCATCCACTTGGGCAGGAGATTACTGAAAACCACAGTAGATCTTGTAACTAGGCAAGAAATCCCTGAGTTCCACCTGCAAATACTTGGGAATGGGCTTGCTCTTTCACCATTTCCAGCCATGCTGTCCCTGATACATAATTCAGGTCCTTGGTAAGCTGATGCAGAGAGCTGACAGACTTCACTGAGTCACTTCTCCTCGTGTTTGGTGAAGTGCACTGAGCCCCTGGGGGGTCAGACAAGCCACCACAGGAGAAACTGTGGGAGCACATGGCCAGGTCCAGGGAGAAGAACAAACAGGACATGCAGCTTGGATAAGCCATCTACTGTAATGCAACACCACATACTTGGCCACCTTTTGATGACAGGCTAAACTCAATTTTAAGACTTCTGGAATTGGAATTATTTACACAGTATGAAGCGCTGTCTACCACAACAACCCCCAGCAAACTGAAATGTGTTGTAAGCATTTTAAAAACAGTAGTGACAGATTTTATGCCAGGTTAGGCATTGTCTATCTGTGCCACTTTCGCTTTACCCTCGATCACCCATCATCCTCTTGACTGGGTCTACCATAAAATACATATCATGGGTTTGGCTAAAACAGCCACCTGGTGTGGATCAGATCTGTCCTTATGGGTATGCTCCAATCTGGTTAAGGCTGGCACAGCCAATGCCTATCAGTGTATGTGCCTATGGTACAACCTAGGGCATCACGAAATACATCATCTTGTTCTAGGCTGGGATAACATAACTTTGGGACCTACCTCTGTTCTCCATGCATCAAGCTGAGGAAATGACAGTGGACAACTGAGAAGCCAAAGTTTGGGGTGAGGGAACAGAAAATTAGCTCAGGAGGGAGGTACAGAAAGCTAGAAAGAGGGAAATGAAAGGGAGATGAGATAGACAGATGGGAAAAGAGTCAGACAAAGCTGAAAGGGATGGGAAGGAATGTGGGGAGTGCACAAGAGACTTAAGGAGATGGGGAGAGAGGAGTACATCATCCTGTGACTATGTTTACTGATGTGCCTGCTCTTGCCAGTCTTCAGTCAGTTGGCAGACTCACCCAGTACATCCGTCCTCCAGTCTCACACCTTGCAGACATGCAGAATGTGGCACTCTGCACTTTTGCAAACACCACTTGCACACATCCAGGTCTGACACTGCCAGGAATTAATGTGCAGCCATGTTGCTCATCCTCAAAGGCTCCCACACTCCCCAGCTCACCTGGCCCAGGGCACCATCTTCCTCGCCAGCTTGCGGCTGATGCAGAACCCAGCCCCTCCCGTGGCAAACCAGAAGTGCACGGATTTCTGGAGAGAAACACCAGAGGAAATCAATGGCAGAGGCTCAGACAATACCATACTCACAGAGATGAGAATGCTGGAACCCTGGCTTTGGTAACCACAGCCCTATGGTCACCCCAGCGCTATGACTGCTGCCCAGAAAGACTTGCTAGCAGTACAGCATGGATTGTCACTTCCTCATAAATGGAACAGCCAGTTGCTCCTGGTGGCAGTAACAGGTGGCATGCCTAGGGCAGGCTTATGTCCAGTCAGACACATACCTAAAGGCAGAGCAGCAATACGGGACATCTGCCCCTTGGATGATCAAATTTAGTCAACACCTACAGCCATGTTCAGACGAGATGACAAGTTTTCAGCTGTTGCCATTGCTCTTGGGACCTGTCTCTCCCTGCAATACTGTGCCAGTTTTGGCTGGGGTAGAGTTAATTTTTTTCACAGTGACTGGTGTAGAGCTGTGTTTAGGATTTGTGCTGAATACAGCATTGATGATATAGAGATTTTTTTACTACTGCTAAACAGGGTTTACGCACAGCCAAGACCTTTTTTGTTTTCCTACTGCCACATTAGTAAGGAAACTGGGGGTGCATGGAAGGTTGTGAGAAGACACTGCCAGGACCGGTGACTCCAACTGACCAAAGGGATCTTCCAGCCCATATGACATCATGTTTAGTATATAAAGTGTGGGGAGAACAAGGAATTGGGGGGACACCTGAAGCAATGGTGTTTGTCTTCTACCATTACATGTGATGGGGCCCTGCTCTCCTGGAGGTGGCTGAACACCTGCTTGCCCATGGGAAGCAGTAATTCAATTCCTTGTTTTACTTTGCTTGTGCACATAGCTTTTGCTTTCCCTGTCTTTATCTCAACCCAGGTTTTCTACCTTTTTCCCTTTCAATTCTCTCCCCACTCCCTTTGGTGGGAGAGCAAATGAGCGGCTATGTGGGACTTGGCTGCTGGCTGGCATTAAACCACGACAAATGTGAGCCAGAGCACCAGAACAGCCCACTGCTCCCACACCACCACCACAGGCTGTACCGTCTGGTTGTTTGGCAGCGTTTCTGAGGCCCAGATGGGTCGGTTGAGGCTGGGTTTGCCCAGGTAAACATCCCACGTCTCCGCGTAGGAGGACAGGACCTTCAGGAGCGCCCGAGGGTTCAGGTAGTTGTCATCATCTAAATGGCAAAACCAGCTGGGGCAGACAGGAAGACACGAGAAGTTTGCAGTAAGGAGGGTGCCTCTTGCTCTTGGGGGTCCCCCCATGGCAGCCCTGACTCACCTCAGGCCACTGGCCAGGAAGGCGTCAAACTCCGCAGCCATCTTGCAGGACAGGGCCTGGTGGCTGTGCTCAGCAGAGCAGTTGGTGAAGATCACATGGCCACCTGCCAGAGAAGGGAAAGCTCAGAGCCAGCCCACTTTGCATGGCCACAGGGAGGACATCTGGGCAGGAGGGAAGGGGTTTGTTCACAGTCTCCTCATGGCCCCCCAAAAGGCATCCAAACCCATGGTGACAGGGGTAGGTTCCACTCCTCCCCCTACTTCGAGATGAAATCTGGACAAAGCCAAGCAACCTGGCCAAGACTAGGATGCCTGCCAGCCACACTTTCACCCTGTCCACTGTCAACCATGATGCAGACATTGAGGGGCTCTGTCATGTGCTGCTTCTACCCATGGATGCTTTAAAGCAGACAGCACCCTGCCTCCAGTCGGCTGCATGCCCTGGGGTAAGCCAACTACACCAAACCATCGCCACCGCAGGACACGTGGGACATGTTTCAATGGGCAGTGCTGCTGCAGGACAGCCAGCCCTCACACCAGACCCTCTGTCAAGGCCAGGGCAGTTCAGGGGCAGAAGGTGGAGTAGAAAGTTGGTGTCACAGGACAGGTCATTACCCATTCTCCTTTTCAAGGCACCATCTTCTTCATCAGTGAAGATGTAGGTCTGGGGAAACAAGGAGAAGAGATTACTCTCAGGGATGGAGCTGGTGCTGTTCCTGGCTGCCCATTTCTTCCTACCACAGCTGGACACACTCGACATGGTTACCCCACCATGGTTATCTATGCTCTGCTGCTGTACCCACCTCCAGGCAGCAGATGAACAGAAAGATGGCTGTGCTCCTCCTTCCTGCAGGGCACAACCTTCAGCGCTTGTGTGGCTTCCTTTTCACCCTCATCCCACTGTCTTGGGAACAGGGGACCCATGACACTGAGTGAGGGGGCAAGGCAGCCCCGGATTAGGTGTCAGTGGTAGAAAAATTAAAGCATTGTGGTTAAATGATGCTTGGGTTAAAAGAACATCTGCTTGTGTGTGAAGTGTGCACAGCCCGCTGCCACTTTCTGCCTCCTCCTCCTCCTCTTCCTTCACCCCAGGCTTCTCTAATCCCCCTTGCTTCCATTATGTGGCACATCTCCCCCTCTTCAGAGCCAGGCAAGGATCAGGGCTGGTGGAGAAAAGCTTTCCTCAGGCAGAAAATGAGCTTTCATTAAATGAAAAAGGAGTCGCGAGCCGTAAACAGTCTCCCCACCAGCTGCCCACAGGCTGGTTAAACACAGCACCTGCACAGGCACAAAGGGAACAAGGCAGGCAGACAACTCCAGGAGCCATCACTGCTCCCAAAGGCTCTGGCAGGAAGACACAAGTCTCTACATCTCCCCACACCCACCCAGCATTTGGGAGATATATCCCTACCTAGAGGACATAGCAGGAGAAATGTTGTGTACATGAAAACAAGGCAATGAAGGACACCCAGAGATCACCTGGCTCAAGCAGAGACAGCAGGATAGTTTCATGATCTCAGATGGATGAGCTACAGCACTTGGTGAATTACCCTCCATCAGATGAGCTGCAGCAATGGAGCATGCACACATTCCTACCTTGCCCCACCAGTAAAGTCTCTTAGCTAAAACCACTTTCAAGGGGATTATGTGACAAGTAATTAACTAAGTCTCAGGAAAAGAAACTGCTCTGGGTCAGGGGACCATATCGCAACCTTCAGACAAGGCAGGAATTGTCAGTAGCATGGGATTTCCCTTGCCAGTATGTCAGAGTTAGAAATTTCCACTATGGCAAATATTTTCATCTTAAGAAAAAAAAAATCTGAAACCGTTGAAACTTTCTGACATTTTCAAAAAAAACCCCAAGAAATATTGTTGCAGGAAATTACTTGCTTACAGATATAAAACCAACTAGATATCATGTGTCTAAGAAACATCACATCTGATTGACTTAAAATAGCAATCTGCATATTTTCCAAATTTTCTACTTGTAAAAATATTCTGAGGTTCCCAGTTTTCTCTTGATGCAAGATGGGAAATGGTGGGGTTTTTTGCAGACATTCAACACGTTTCTGTGAAACCCAAGGATGAAAGCACACTGTCAGCACATGCAACACCAGACTGTCCAAAATAACTGGAAAAAGGGAAATATGAGTGTGGGGACTAGGCAAGTCTAATTTTTCTGGCACTTTCAAATTCTGATCTCCATGGCACACCTGGCTGTGCTTGAGAAATGCAAAAGAAGATCACAATAGCACATGCAGCTGCCTCCATCCTTGTCTCTCCATCCCTCACACCCCTGAGGGTGGAAAACCTGGAACAGCAGTTGCTGCCAGAGATGAAGCACAGAAAGTATCCCTCCATTCTGTTGTGGAGAAGATGTCTGTGTAGGAAAGGATTTGTGCTGGACAGCAGTGCAAGCACAGATATGGAGCCACTGTGTCAAAAAGCCTTTTCTGGCAGCTCCTCACAAACGTAAGCGTCCAGGCAACAGAAAAACTCCAGACTTTGAGATCTCACCCTGAATTGGGGAAATAGCCTGGCAATTAAAAACTAGGAAAAGGGAATAAAGATGTGGAACCTGACAATCCAGGGCCAAGTTCATGGCCTAGTCTCAGGGTATCCTTTCTGTATGAAGAAACTCTCTCCAAAATGCAAACACATCAGCAGGATTACTGTTGTGTCCTGCACAGAGAACAGATTCAAAATCTGTGGTGTGTTCACATCACTGAAAATCTGAAAGCGAGTTCAGGACGGGCCATTCAAAAGTTTTGTTTGAAATAGTTGGGTGTGCGGGCTTCTAAAGCAGGGGAAGTTCTAGAAATAGTTCATGTTACCAAACCACACCAAAAAGCTGGACTTATCTCCATCAAAACTACTGGGGCCAGGAACATAAGTCACTCCAAGATTCTGCCCAGCTAAACAATCATCAGAACCCACACCTCTATTTAGATTAAGCTTTTGCTGAGGAAAAGGCCTTTCACTAAAATGACTTTCACAACAATCTCCAAAGTGAAGTTTGTCATGGATCAGCTCTCAAGAGCCAGAGCATGGTCCAGCAAAGAGTGCCCATTTCGCACTTCCCCATCTCTCACCAACTGCATGTCTTCAGATTAAATAGAGTATTTTCAGAAACAATATCTCTTACTCTCTACCCCAGCAGTGTCCAACATAGAGGATTTTTAGTTTGGCTCCCATACAGTCTGTTCTTGTCATCAAAACCACAGCTGTTCCTGCCTCCTGCTACAGTCACCTAAGCCTGACCTGGGAGGTCTGCATTGCTTCCTCCAGGAGGAAACCATGCAGGTATCCAGCTCTGAAGCCAGGCTTGGCATCGGCAACACAGCCAGCTGCTAAAATTTCCCTGCTGGCCACTGGTGGAGAAAGACTCACTGAGTTGGTCTCCAGCCATGATTCAGGCCAAGTGAGAGGGTAAGATGCTGGATCAGCCCTAGGAGAAGGCAGCCTCTGCACATCAGGACTTCTGAGACCTGAATTTGTCTGGGACTGGCTCCTAAAGCCTGTGTCTCTCCATAAGGACTCAATAATAGGAGGTCTGGTGCACTATTCCTGTCCCCACAATACAGTCCTTTGCTGTCTTTTTTTTGCTACGTGAGGTTTTCTATATTGTCAAATTTTCAAAACTAACCCTTTCCTGTAAACTTAAAAAAACCCTTAAGCAGGAATATAAAAAAAAAAATAAAAAGTTTTTGACTTTCATGTACTTCTCTTTACCTCCCTTTCTGCTCCCATTCCCCTTCCCTCAAAGCCATTTCATAAAAAAAAAAAAGCAGAAGAAAAACAACAAAAATTGAGGAGGGAGGAGGAAAATACTGAGATTGCAACAAAAATTGATAAGACTGAAAAAACTCTGTTTAAAAACGAGTGACACTCCCATTCTACCCTTTCCTACCTATTTTTCTGTTCAGTCTGTATAGCTTTCCATAGGCTGGCATCAGCATGGAAAATTCAAAACTTCTCCCAAGGTTTGGACATCACCTGCATGCCAGAGGGGATCAGATGAATCTGGGGAGCTAGTATCTAATTCCTGTCATCAGCAGAATGACCAGGCACTGATTTGTCAAACAAAAGAGGGATAGGTGATTTTCTCCTTAAAAACCCACTGGGAAGGCCCCACAAGCAATATCCTAATGCCAGTGCAGCCGTGTGGCTGGGTTTGGTTTCAAGGAGCTGCTGGGCTGGAGCCGGCCGGAGAGAAGTGCATCTGGAGGAGGAAGCAGGGCATCTCAGCCGCTGAGAGGAACACACAGCCAGGAGAGGAAGCGTGCTCAAAATAGGACATGGCTTCCTGTGACGAGCACAGCAGACCAGACAGTTGCAGCACCACGAAGTGGAAAACCACCCTCACCCAGAAAACCCTGCATTGCTTCAGGCGCTCTCCTACCCAGTACCTCTGCTCCCGTCCCCCTTCCTCACTGGGGCCTGAATTTGCCTTATAGGAACTCATCACACACAGGCAGAGGCAAAAAAACCCCAGCCCTCAGGGCAGCCACAGGATTTCTTCTTTCTTGAGGAGCAGCTCTGCGAGGGAGGGAGAAAAGCACCGGAGCTCTGGGGAGTACTGCTGCCCACCAGTAAGCCAGTCTGCACAGCTCCACCAATGTGGTGCTCCACATCAGTTTCTCTAGAAGGAAGGAAACTCTGCAAACTGTTTTAGCAAAGGATGGAAACATCGGGCTCCCAGTTAAAAAAAAAAAAAATTAAAAATCAAAAATACACCTACATTACTTCAAGATCATGCACACTAAAGCATCTGCCCAAGAAAGGAAAGTATGGATTGCGCTCATGTTGGGGGGTGAACAGTGGTAACTACAGGAGGTCCTCTAGGAGTCTGCCTGCCTTGTTCTCTTGCCCACTGCACTGTACCTTTCCAGGGCAATGGGTGCCCAGGCACAGTGTAGGTATCTGGACAAAGGGGAGCCTGTCAGCTCCAAACCCAACAAACTCATGGCACTAGGAGGTAGAAAGCCACTGTTTCATACAGACACAGGATGGTCTGTGCTTTCAATCTGGTATGGCATCTTCACCAGCCTCTCCCATGAAGCAGCTACTGGTGAAACATTTTGCTGGGTAGCATCTCCTTTTCAATGTGAAGTGAGAAATAGAGAAAATGGAGCAAAATACTACAGTGCTCAGCTTCCCCTTCCTCTGGCTTTTATCCCCTTGTCCTGCCACCCCATCCCCGCCCCATTACTAACACCTTCTCTCTAGTCAGAATCCACACGCTCACCTGTTGGCTGGCCTGGGATATCCACGTGTCCAGGAGCAGCTCCACCCTGCTCTGGTGAAACCTCTTGGTTGTCTTCACAGCTATGAAAATGTCCTCAAGCGTCAGGCTTCCCTCTGTCCTGTACACCTCCGGAGAATGGAGTTTGAGGTCCTTCTGCCCCCCGCCACCAGCTCCCTCTGGGCTCCCTTCGCTCTGTTGCACTGGCTTCTCCAAGGCCCCTTCCCCGATCCCTGGGTACTGAGCTGCTTCCCGAGCCCCACGGTGCTGCATGGAGAGCAGAGCCACGCAGACGAGGAAGACTGCGGCTCCAGAGACACCATGGATGAGCCGACGGCCCATGGCTCCCAAATCGATCCTGCCGCAGCCAGTATTCTACTGAACAAGGACAAACCCTGCCTGTACCTCCACGTGACGCTGTCCGCTCTTCTCGAAGCCTCGGAAGGGGCAGGATTAGTCAAGAGCAAGGTCTGAACAGGATGTGGTCAAGGAACAGGGTGGGCAAAGACCAGGAAGCCAAAGAGTCAGCAGACCTGAAGGATCCCGGTGAAGCATGGGGGGATTTTCACAGTCTACAGAGGGCTTAATAACCCAGTGAGGCAGGGACGCACGACTGGAAAATACTCCGAGGAGACGGCACGTGGCTGGCACAGCTTGCCAGGAGGAAAGCGAGCATCCGTGCTCCCGACGGAGAGGCTGAATGTCCTAGGCTGGGTGTTGAGGGGGCGGCAAAGGAGATCAGAGCCATGAGTGGGAAGCTTGGACCGAAGGCATCAGCTGCCCAGCAGACACCAGCCCGCCCAGGCGATCCAGCGGCTCCGGCAGCCGGCGGGCGGCAGAGGCACGGTCCGGCGGGCGGCGGGGCTGCCGCTCCACCTGCTCCCTCCCGCAGCCCCTGCTCCCCGCCAGCCCCGGGCCCGCCTCCGGGCACGGGGCGGGGCGCCAGCCCGGGGGAGGAAGCATGGAGCAGAGGGGAGCCTGCGTCTGGCAGTGGGTTTGCCTCACCAGGGCATCCCCGCTCTGGAACACCTCCAAGGATACAAACGGCAGATCCGGGAGGACAAACCTGTTGCTTGACTGATTTCCCCGCTTCTCTGTGACAGTTCAGCCCGATCTCTGCAGCCCTGCTCATCCCGGTGCTCTTGAGAGAGGAGGGGACAGTGACACTGATGTGGGCTCTAGTGAAGTTAAGGTGAGGGGTCCTCTGTTTTTCTTGCGAAGAACGATTTTTCCCCAGGAATTCCCTCAGCCCCCAGCTTGTTCTATGGACACAGGTCTGAATTTCTGCCCCTGCCTTTTAGTCCCAGCTTGCCTCCCAAAGCAAGATCATGGATTCCCTGCTGTCCCTCCCACTGTCACACCCCAAAGTCTCAAGCTGCGGTGTGACCCCCACTTCTGATAGCCACCTCCCTAAACCACGACTCTGCTCTGGAAAGTCCCCTTTCCTCTGCCTCCAGCCCAACAACCCCCACCCTCTACCCCATCTCAAATCCCCACCAGGATGTCCAAGGACATGCTGCTGCCCAGATGGCTGCAGAACCAGTGACACTCACAGGAAGAGGTACACCAGGAACCAAAAGCATGAGGAAGGGCCTACTGCCTCCCTTTCAGTTGTAGAATCATAGAATGACTGGGGTTGGAAGGAACTTTAAAGATCATCCAGTTCCAAGCCCACTGCCACGGGCAGGGACACCTTCCACTAGACCAGGTTGCTCAGAGCCCCATCCAACCTGGCCTTGAACAATTCTGGGGGAGCACGGGGGACAGGGGTTGGAGAGGGTGTGCAGTGTCACTGCTGAGTTTATATCTTGCCTAAGTCCTTGCCCCCTGCAGCAGGGCTGAGCTCAGCAACTTGTGGCTTCCATGGTGTCCAAGATGTAGCTTCCCTTTCCCTGGGCGAGGAAAGGGGATGTCCTCTCTTTGGAAAACCTCAGAGGCCTGTAGGCACAGCAGCAAAGTGGCACCTCCAGCTCCTTCCTCACCCCCCTCCCTTCACCACTGGTGTCCTCTGAACCACCTTCATTTCCAGCCCTCTAGTTGCCAGCAAGGGATAGGGATATCAGACACCCTCAAAAGGTGTGAGAGCCTTTCCTAAGGACAATGACCACCATGGAAGGGAAATTTAGGGGTCAGCACCACAGATTGCTGCATGCTTTTGCTGGTTCATTTAGATATGGGGTAGGTGACCATGCAGTCCCCTTTACACTACCTGTAGGCCATTTACAGAGTAGCCAGAGGGATACAGAAAGACAACCAGCCCAGGAAGGGGGGATGATATCCATACCCCCATCTCAGCTTCCCTGTGCAGCAAGCATGGGGACAGCAGGATGGTAGTGCTCTACATTAGCTGCCAAAATCAGAGCGCGTCCTCAGGGACCTACAAGCTGTGGACATCCAATCTCAGCATATCGAAAAAATAAAAATAAAAAGTAATACGTTGGGGCCCAGGAGAATTGGCGGGGATGTGGAATGGCTTCATGTGGAAAAGGACACCCCGCCCCGTGCACATGGCAGATCATGAGGCCTTAGAAAAGAGGGGCAGGGCAGCCTGCCAGAGTCCCTCTGTTCCACACTCCCACCGTGTGTCCAGCCGCAGACACTTCCCAGGCACACAGGAAAGACCTCCCTGCAGGGCTAATCCCATTTGCTCAGTTTCTCCACATCTCAAACACACTTTCACTCTGCCCCTGTCCCTGACTACAACTTTTTACTTTTGTAAGGAAGAAACCACTGCATCCACTTCTCTACCCTCCTCCCCTGTATTTCTCTAAGTCTCAAAGACTCCTACCTTCCCCTGAAGCAAGAACATCTCCAGAGCATCTCCTATATCCCTTTGGAGTGTCCCTGCAGGTTTTATTTTTAGATCCCTTTGAATACTGATGCTTTCTTACACTGATTTGGGGCACGGGGGAGTCATTCACCTTCAGGCCTTACATTACTGCAGGGATGTGAACTTGGTGTGACTGGGATTGCTCACACGGCTGGCCAATGCTCCTGAACCAGAAATTAACCTCCATGAATGCTCCAGCCACATGCCAGCAGCCTCAGGCACCTGTAAAGGAAGCTTCTATTGCTCCAAGGCATCCTGCAGCACCTCCCAGCTCTGGCTTAGGAGATCATTTGGGAGGCTCAAGTGGAGCACAGGCACAGCCCCAGAAGACATTACAAATACAATTCAAAGCTACCTTGTACAGAGCATGGTGCCAGGAAACTCTGCTGGGGCAGCAGCCCTCTGTGGACAGGGCTGGTGATGTCCCAGGGTGACACAGGTGCCACTTCAACAATCCCCTCCCTGGAGGGAGAAATCTTGCTCTCAGTGACTCTTTACAGGGGTTTGCACAAGGCTATTACAGCTTTGTATAGGTAATTGGTGCCCAGGGCTGCTAATTGCATTGTGCCTGTTACCTAACCCATGACTCATTCCTCCAAGCAGGCAGCCACCCACCTAGGAGGTAAAAAGAAGGTGGGCTGGGGTGTGCAGGGCAGAGAGGGTCATTTATGTTTGGCTTGGAGCCCTCTGCCCCACTTCTCACGAATGTCCAGAACAAGTTAAGGCTGGACTTTGAAAGCCTCAGGGGAGAGAAGCTGGACAAAGAGAGAGCCTGGAAGAAGCCTGGGAGCAGGGGAGACAGTGCTGCTGCTGCTGCTTGGCTAGCTGGGCAGTGCCAGCCTGCCTCCCAGCAAACTCCCTTTGCCTCCCTTTCTCCGTGGTTGAGAGCATCGATGGCCCAGGGAAGTGCTGGGGGATGTGATTCTTTGAGAGAGCACCAAGGGCTAAGCTGGGAGCACAGCCTGACTACCCAAGGTGGAGGGGCTGCTTTTAACCCCCTTCAGCCTAGGCCATAGGGTGGGGCTGGTTCCCAGTGCCAGCAGGAACGCAAAGAAGTTTCAAGCCCTGAGTCACAGTGCCTCACACATAGTGCTTTCCCTGAATACCCAAGTGCTGCTTTTCCCCAGCAAAGATGCAAATTCGAATCTCCAAATCCATGACAGGGTGAATGAGAACTTGTTTTGGGACTTGTCTTCGAATCAGCTCAACAAGAATCCCACTTTGTTTGCCTGCAGGGCAAGCACCCTCCCCGGGGACTGGCTGTGCTGGGATGCTCAGGCTGCATCCCCTGGAGTGGATGCCACTTGGGAGCTTTCATCTCGAGCCTTGTGTATGCCAGTTCCCCCTTCCCTGAGAGAAGAGTTGCATGGCTCTAGGGCAGAGCGGGTACTTTGCTCTACATTTTAGTGACTGCAAGTTAAAATCTTCATTTTCTTTCCTCTCCCCTTCACTTTCGTCCTCATAAAAGACACAGGCAACTGGTTTAGAGCCTAAAATAACACCTCACAGGGGACTCGTGAAGATCAGCAAGTTAATCTTTGCTCAGAGCTTCACAAGTGCGCAGCACCAGCAGTGCCAAACCACAGGGGCAAGGAGGACACAGAGAGGACCTGACTCTGGTCGTGGTTGGCCATCTTCTCCCACTGACCCCGGAATCAGCAGCCTCTGCCTAACCTCATGCCCCAAGCCTCCCAGAGCCACAGACTTCATTTTCCTCTGGCATGCCTCAGGGAAAGACCATCTACCACCACAAACAACACATTTCCACAGCATGGGTATCCTGGCACCCCTTTCCTATGGCAACTGATAATGGTGGCTGCATAACAGGATTCAGGACCACACAGCCTAAGTGAGCACTGCTGTGGCTACCCAAAGCCTCCATCTTCCCCCTGCCAGAGTCTGAACTCACTCTTGGCCCCATGTCAGGGTGAGAACCCCACCTTGCAGGGGCACTGTCCCCCTTTGTCCAAGCAGCATGGCTGGGCTCAGTCTCCTTGTTGTCCCCCAGGAGAGTGAGGTAGCTGGCTTGTCACTTCATGCTAACCAGGGCATGGAGGGATGCAAAGCTCTAGAGACCCCAGCCAGACACAATTCAAAACTCAAGTGAGTTTTTCCCTGACTTTCCTAAAGTTCATCAGCTGGCACCCTGATGAACACCAGTGCTGGGGAGAGCTGCCGGACTGAAAACCAGGGGCCAGGTAGAGAAGGGAGGGGACTTGGTCTGTGGCACACTTAGCCTATCCTCTCCCCACACTTCTTGCTATCCAACAACAGCAACAGCAGTGCTCCCTCCTTCCCCTGGAAGGCTGGGCAGTTGGGCCTCACCTAAAGGAGGAGAAAAATATCCCATCGTGCATCACCCATACCTTCCCAGTAACACACAAGCCCATAGCCTGCCACTCACTCCCATTATGAATGGTATTTAATTCTCCTTTACAGGCAGCTTGCCAATGAAAGGCTCCATTAATAATTTACAAGCAATAAAGTACAGCTCCTACAAAACGAGGGTTTGTTGCAACCTTAATGTCACTCCAGCTGCAGTGGGCCACAGGGGTATCAGCCATGTTCCCTGTGCCTTGGGGCCAGAGGCGAGGTAGATGGGAAGAGAGGACCTGGAGCACACAGTGCCACCGGGCACGGGAGATGGTGGTGACAGGCGAAGAGCTTCAAATGCGTGTGAGAAATGCTCCTAATGCAGCCTGATGCCACACAGTTCCCCTGTGTTCCCTGTCTGTCTATCTGACCATGTACAAGGGCAGCCCAAGGTGACAGGGAACAGCCCAAAGGGGTGGTTTTCCACCATGATGGTGGAAGGTATCTTTCCAATGAAATACAGAAAGCTCAAACAGGGGAGGCACTATCTGTTACTTCCTGGCTCTTGGTGGCCCTCAAGGGGACAAGAAAGGCTACCCTGGGAGGCCTTAGCTCCCAGCACCCCCTCAGGGAGGAAGAACACACTACCTGGAGGGGCTTGGGAAGGCAGGGACTTCTGAGAGCAGCTCTTAGGGACAGTAGGTGGCAGTAGCCGCTCTGCTACCACCGCCCCGACTCAGTCATCGCCCTCCTCAATCCACAGCGGGCGGGTTTGCTCCTGGAAGATGCATCCACGAACCACCTTGGGCAGCTCCTCCGGGTGGCTCCAGGCGTGGGGCTCCACTCGGGCCCAGGAGCACGGCAGGGTATGGAGAACCCGCTCCACACCACGGCACACCTTCAGCACCTCCGAGTCCCGCCGGCCTGCCTTCCCCAGCAAGCTCCTGCGCAAAACACAGGGACAAATGTTACCCTTGGCATAGAGATGTGGAGGCAGGAATGCTCTCACACGTACAGAAAGCCCATTATTCCCCTCATGGCACTAACCCCAGCACACATACCCAGTGCTCTTGCCTGATCCTTGCTCTGTCCCTGAACAGAGACAAGGGCTTCTCTCTCCTCCCGTGATACCCTCCATCCATGCCACGCCGTCTTTCCTCACCTGAGTCCTCTAACGTTCTTCTCAGTGACCTCAACATGGATAACGATGGGGTATATTTCATGTTTAATTAGATCCCTCACACCCTCAACTCCCAGCTCTAGCAGGCAGTGTTTATTCTGGAAAGGAAATTGAATAGATTTACTGATTTAAATGGAGAAAAAATAACCCCAGCCCCTGACAGTTACATTAAATCAAACCCCATACTGTGCAATATCATTGCTTTTCCAATACTAATTCCATTAAAAGTGAGATTTATAGACAGTGCCAATAGAAAAGGAGAGAATTAAAGAGCAGGGTCACCTACTCCATCACTGCCAATCCAACCCAAGAGCTCACTGGACCCCTCTCTCAGCCACAGCTCATCTTCACATCCCCTTTGTTATCGCTGTCACCCAGAGCCTCACATTTCTGCCCTGAGCAGACCTGGTGCCACCTTGGTAACATGAGGTACGTGAGAGCAGGGAGGTCACTTCTGAGTATGGCCCGTCCCACTGCCTCCCCCACAAATCCCTATTTGCCATTTATTTTATCTGAGATTGTTGGAGACTCAGGCAAATGTCCATACCTGCTGCTCCACAACTCCACAGCAGCTCAACCTGAATCACTCTCCAAAATACACGGCCCCCAAGCAAGCAAGCTCCTTCACTATCACCACACCACTCTCCCTCTTCCCCCAGTCAGCTGCCCCCTTCTCTCCTCCAGCCTGAATAAAGTGCTCCATCCTGGCCCTTTCGCCCCACACCAAAAGCCTCAGCACCTTCTCCATTGCCTCCCGGATCATGTGGATTCGACCACTCTCCCTCTGGTCTTGGGGGGCAGCTCTAGACACAGGGTGCTCCTGAGTGTGAGTTGTTATGGGATCTCCTCCTGCCAGCTTCTCTGTAAGCCAAGAGGGAATAGAAAGAGAGAGATGTCAGCCCCTTCTCCCTCTTGCATGGACTTTCTACCTCAGATCCCATACACTTGCTGCTGCGCTGGTGCTTATCAAGTTCAGCGTTATGTATTCTGGAGAGCAAGTGTAATTATACAGCATCACATTTTGACATGGATCTCCTGCAGCTTTCTGGTAGAAAACAAGTGAGATATCACAGCTGAAGACACCTTGCATGGCAAGAGCAGCACTTTGTGTTGTACCACAGCAGCCTAAGCTGGCTCACAGACATTATCCACCCACTTCCTCACTGCCACACTGTCCCTAACAGAGTATGGCAGAAAAATATCTGGCCACTTTATCTTGCCAGATAGCTTTTTCTGCAGGGTTTGAGTGCTACACAGGCTTATAGATGTAAGTGAGCACCACGGCTGGGGAAGTGGGGGTGTGCTAGGAGAGTAGGAGGAAAATGGGGATGAGCTGAATCTGCCTTTGCTGGTGGCAGCCTGCTCAGAGGCAGGACAGCACACAGCAGCCAGTGCCAGAAAAGTAGCAGAGAGGTGATGCTGGGACAGAGAACTGGGGGCAGAGCTGGTTATGCAGAGCTGCAGCATAGTCAAAGCAATGGTCAAAGCAAGGACAACCAGGTGCCCCTGGTAACTTCCAACAGAGGCTGACACAACACACCCAGACCTGGCTTAGGAGCCACAGGCCCTGCATCCCAGTGTGGCTGAGGCAGGTGCCAGGCTTTACCTGCTCACCATGCTGCCCTAGGCAGCTGCCCACACTGCCACAGAAACATGAGCAGGCATCATTGAAAGGCTTTTAGGAGCTGCATGTCTCTAAAATGGAAATAAAGTAATATTTTTTGCAGAAGGCGTGTTTGGAATTGAGTCCAGAGCATGTTCCAGTTATCCCAGGTTCCAGGCTGGCTGGGCACCCTCTGCCTGGTGGCACAGTACTTCCCAGGTAGACCTGGATCCTGCAAAGCCATGTTTGCTTTGCAGGCAGCAGACTGTCCTGGAAGATTGAAAGAAAATACAGGCAGCAAAAGAGAAATGGCTTGGGGCTATTTATAAAAGGATTATTTTCCTTCCCTCACAGCAGGGAAAACTAGCAGGGGACAATGGAGTTTTTGCCCTCAGTGCAAATTCCCAGTCGCAGTAAAGCTTGGAAGCAGATCCCGCATGCAGTGTGAGGGGGACTCTGCAGAGGGCTCAGCAGGACAGGATATATGGCCAAGTCGCTCAGCTGAGAAGCCCAGCAGCCAAAATTTTCAGAGCCATCCTTCAGTAAACCAGAGATTTCTTGCTACCTCCCTCATTACCCCGCAAACAAATAAACCAACTCATTTTTCAGTACTGCAGTTGGCAAAGGCAGAACTCTAAACACTGGGAAAAGAGAGCACTGGAAAAGTGAGGAGGAAGGAGGAAAGAGGGAGTTGTTCTCTCTGAACATTCGCTATGGGAGAAATGTCCTTTCCCCAGCAGCCTCTTCAGCCAGGTGTCAGCCTCACATCTACAGTCAGAAGGACGAGGATAACAGCATTAAGGTTGGATCCTCCCATTCCTGGGCAGGAAGAGCTGGCATGAAGTCAACCTGCAGATCCCACATCAGCTAGGGTTTTCATCTCTGGAAGAGCCACCCAGAGCAGCAAGGCAATGCTGCACCACCACCCACTTTTGGGAAAAGAGGAGATCCCCATGCCTCAGGTGACCAGAAGGGAAGGCTGGCTTCCCTTTGGGCCAGAGGGATAGGACACAATTAAAAATAGCAGGGACTATCTTGCAGACACTCAGCCCAAAAAAGTGACCTGTCAACAGGTATTACATAGGAAAACTGAGAGATTCCCACTCACCCTCTGAAGAGAGATCTCATGGGCTTTCCAAGATTCCCATGAGACCATAACCTTCAAAGAAAAGAGCAGCTCTTCACTGAAATGGACTGAGCACCCACACGTTGCTGCCTACCTGCCAGGCACACATGGAAGTCCAGGCGAGAGGTGGGCAGGTCCAGCAGGTTCCTGAAGAGCCGGGGTGCAATGCAGCTTGGGGATAGCACCACAGGACGGGGCGTCTTGACCACCACAGGGCGCACCAGGCTGTAAGGCTTCAGGTTCATGTCTGGGTCTGGAAGACAGCATTGAGGAAGAGAAAGACAAATGTGAGAACACAGGCCAGCCTACAGACCATCCCATTATTCTGTACCACCTTCTTATCCTGAATCATGGAGGCACCTACCAAATCATCCTATGTTCCAGGAGAGACCCTATCCTGGTTACAACACTCACTCATGGACAGATACCCTGGATGTAGACCCCCTGCCCGTTTTCTGGGACTCCCTTGAGTTACACAGCAGTTTATTCTCCACAAAAGGTTGGATGACCAGGGAACAATTGGGTCTCCAAGGGTGACAGGGCAGGCACAGGACTAACAGCTCACCTGAGCAGGGGTCCAGCCACAGCTGCCGGGGGGGCTGTTCTGGGCTCCTCTGTGGTTTGGATTTCACCAAGCGCAGTTGGCCCAAGGCTCGTTTCTTTAGCTGAGGAGAAAGTGAGGGCAATTAGGCTGAGAGCACTGCCCTTTTTGCACATATGCAGAACTGGCTGCAGAACATCCTCTGGCAAAAAGGATGGAGCACCCTTACAAAAAGCAAGGGATTAGGTCTGCCACTCATTAGGTTCAGTCTGGGAAGTGCAGAAGTGGTAGAAAAGCAGCCACACAGCAGCAACACTGCCTGGCCTAAAAGCTTTGCTTGCTAACACATCTGCCACCTCTATACAAGTTGGTTTACCAACAAAGTGGTACAGATTGTCTCTGAGGTGGTGACATGGCCATGGGCACACACACACAGCCATCATCATTTCCTTCTTTGGCTTACGTTATTTCTGTGGCCTCTCTGCTGCCCAGGCATCTGGCGCTTCTCCTGGATCTTCAAAAGCTGATGAGCCCTGAAAAGACAGAGAGCTTGCACTCAAGGAACTCCAGAAGTCCCAGGGACCATAGCCTGCTGGAATCCTCTTCACCAATCCCACAGACCTGCTGAAGCCTAGGCACATCAAAGCCCTCACTCAACCTCCCAGTCCCTCAAGGGCTCCCAAGCACTACCACACTGGTTCCCATACAAGACAGCCATTCACAGCATTGAGAGGCCAGTCTGCAGCCACAGGACCCCTGGGGGATGGCCAGCGCAGATAAACAGGGCAGGTACCCCCTGCCTCCCTCCTCACACTGGTTACCTGCTGTAGTTGGGCACCGTGCCCTTGTCCAGGTCCCGCATGGTGAAGGGATCCACGCGAGAGCAGTACCACTCCAGGCGGCCTTTGTGCATGGTGTCTGTGACGTGCAGGATCTCCCGACACTTCACGCACAGGGCGTATGGGTCAGACGGCTCCAGGAGGGACACATTGGTGCGGACGTAGAACGAGTCTCCAGAAAATTTCTTGCCTTCTTCCAGGGCTGCCCACAGAGGCTTGTACCCTGGAGAATAAAACACAGGTCACCACAGGTGAGGATGCAGTAGACAACAGTCACCAATAGGAAAGCCAAGTCCCCAGCACAGTTGTGATGTTCTGGATTGGGGCTAGGGTGCAGAGGAGGCAAACAGACAGAAGGTCTGTACCTCTGTCCCATAACTCAGAGGATGCACAAGTCACACCAGAGAGGGAAAGCTACTGGAGCTACAGCCAACCCCTGTGTCTGACATGGTGGCCTAGGACCAAACAGGAGAGGAGAGAGAATAACTGAGATTAATCTCCAGGTTTGAATACAGGGTCTAGAAAGGGAGGCAGAGAGTTCAGGTTCAGATTCAAGTTCAGGTTCAGGTTCAGCTGCCAGTACCTTACCTTCCAGATCAAGCTGAAAGATGAGACTAGATGGGTCATCCCAGTGTAGCAGGCTCAGGTAGGCAACCTCCCGTGTGCAGTTCTCTAGGGAAAGCACCTCTTCCTTCAGCGATGGCACCCTCAGCTAGCAAGGACCCGATGCTGTTAGACCTAAGGGCTGGAAGAGCACGCACCCCCCAGGCTCCCTCACCCATCAGAGTTACACAAAAGGTGTTATAGAGTGAGGCAGGTCTGGGAAAAACTGTATCTGAGGACAAGGCATCCTCAGTCTGCCTCTGGCTCCCTCCTCTGCTTCTGAAATACCTGCAGCCAGACATCACCCAGTCTGCATGGTGGGCTGTTGTGAAAGGAAATGCCTGTGTGCATGAATGTGTGTGGGAGCAGGAGCACTGGTTTGTTTTCAGTTACAGGTGGAATATTAATTCAAGTAGTGCAGCTGTATTTCAAGTGGTGTCATTCTTAGCAAAACAAATGCCCTTCCCTCCTCCCAGGAGCTTTCTTCAGAGCAATTATTCTCTGTAACTCAGGAGGGTCATAAAGGCCTGAGAAAACTTGCACCAGAATTGATTGGTTTGCACTGGGCATGTGCAGGATGCAAACTGCTCTGGAAAACTACAAGGTGACAGACAACTCGAGGGACACAAAGCCCTCTTAATCGTGTGACTCCTTTTTGTTTCTCCCTTCCCACAGTTCAAGGAAGGGTTTCAGAAGGTCTTGGCATTTTTATATGCACAGGTACACTCAAGTGCCATGAGACCTGGGTGGGTGTAAAGCTGTGTGTAAAGCTGTTTGTACTGTGTAAAGATCTAGACAGGGAACAGTCCTGGAAAATAACAGAAATGGAGGTGGACTTCAAGCTGGGTACAGGTCATCTGGCATGGGGATCCCTCCACACCCCTTGCATCATCTCAGGTGCTTTGCAAACCCACTGAAGGAGCCCATTCCCAGACTCACCTCAATGAGCCGGCACCCTTCCCTGAGTCCTGCTTTTTCAACCGTTGAGCCTGGTTTGACCCACTGGACATAAATTCCTGTCTTGTTCCCTCCAAGGATGGAGATGTCTGCTCCAAGCCTCTTCTCCTGGGGTGAGGGGTTGTTGGGATGACCCACACTAGTGAGCTGTACCACCAGTGACCTGGCAAGGAGAAATGCCAAATCTGGCAACTGAGATTTACTGCCTTTTCTAAGAGCCAGTCCCCCATGGCTTGTGTCCAGCTACAGGGTGTTTACTGCAGCACAGAACTCATGACTCAGCCTTCCCATCACCAGGGTACACAGAGTTTACAAAGCCCCACAGCCCCTTCCATCCCACCAGCCCCATCATCAAAGCCAAGCTGGGCTCCCACAGTCATTCCCTATCTGAACAGATTCATGTCCAGCCCTGAGCAACATCTCCACCCCTGCCTTAACCAATAGGACAGTGCAAAAAATTGTAGTCCTGCTAGGAAGCAAAACTATAGGATCTTCATTTCTCTCCTCTCCCAGTAGTGAGAAAGGGCCTGCACAGGGAGAGGCAGAAAGGAAGGGTCTCCCAGGTATGGTCCCTGGCACCACAAAATGCCCCCCTCCTCAAGCACCACCACAGAGTGCCCAGCTCAGAGAGCAGCAGTCACCTCCTGGTGACCTCCTTGCGGCTGGAAAGCGTGGACAAGCAGATCTCTGACTTCACCCTGGTGTAGGTGCTGCTGGAAGAAGAGGAGAAGGCCCCCAACAAGGTCCCAGGAAAACTGCTGCCTAGGAAAGAGCAAAAGGGAGAGAGAGCACTTTACCTGTACTAATGCTGCAGGGAGCTTGTGCTCTGGGCATGGCAAGGGTCTGCCATCCTCTCCTGACCATTTTCTAGCATCTGACTGGGAAACTGAGGCTACAAGGAGGCTTTGAATGGTCACTCTCAAGAAAAGGGTTTCCCATGTTTCCTGAGAACAAGCAAATCTTCGTTCCTTTCATCTTTTCATCAGCATTTTGGTCAGAATGCAGCAGCAGCCAGGGCCACCTGGATGTGCTCAGAGATCAGCCTCCAGCACCCACCACAGGACCTGCCAGCACCAGGAGCTTCACTCCAGGCTACTTACAACCCATCACACAGGTAGTAGCAGATGAAAGGAATATCCAGTAACATCCCAGGGCAAAGGTATTTCTCTCTTCTATTACCTACTCCCCTGAACAGCTCTCCATGAGTCAAACAGAGCTGATGCAAATAGCTACCTGCTCTGCGGAGAAAAAGCCAGCTTTTCCAGCTGCTGTGCCTGACAAGGCATGGGGGGGGGGGGATAGGAGGGCCCACAGTACCATGCTACAGGTCCAGAGCCCTCGCAATAAGCTGCACAAACCAGAAGTGTGAGGGAGGGTCAGTTGTCCTACTCCTCTCCCCACAGCCCCCACTACTTTTTAGCTAAACCCACTGAGGAAAGCCTTGTACCTGTTGCATCTTCAATGCTGCTAAAGGAGCCACAGGATAAGCTATAAAAGAGACACAAAATGTATCTGTAAGGTAGCAGGTTTTCCAAAGCCTATTTGCATTCCATTCTCTATCTTAGCTCCACAGACTTCCCCACCACCCTCAAGCACCACTGCAGCCACCACAGAGCCAGCCAGCCTTTCCACTCAGTCCCCCTCCCAATCCTGACAGGCAGCTCTCCCTGGACCCCACAAACCCCACAGAGGAGACAAGCAGCCCCCAGCAATCACCTTTTGTGGGGCATGCACCTCTCTTCCCACTGCCGACGGAGGATGGAGCCGATGCAGGGAGGGAAGGGGAAGGTGGAAAGGCGGTTGATATCCTTTTCACTGTCGGGAGTTGCATCCTTGGGCAGAGTGAGAGACATGCTTGCTAACATCAACCAGCACCACTTCTCCGCTCCCTTCAGGCCAGGGGAGCAAACAGCCCCTCGCCTACCACAATCCTCTCTTTGCAAAGTACAAGCTATGGGAGCAGTAGCAGGTGAAGAGACTACATTTAGCCACCACACACAGAGGTGTGAGTAAGCTGTGGGAATGTCCATTCAGGGTGCTCTGAGATGACAGTTCAAGGAGCCAAAGGAAAGAATCTGACTCCCTTAAAAGCAACATGATGCTGCTACAAGGTTCAAAAGAGTCTGGATTTCTCTTCCAGCATGCGTAGATTAAACAGTATTTTAGGGAGGATAGCATCTTACAGGAGGCTGCTGGTTTCTAGGGTGTCATATGGGATGAAGAGTTTTCACACACTTTAGGGCAGCATTGACCAGCTTGTTAGAGGCTGAGAGCTTTGCATTTGAGATCTGCTCACACCTTACACACCACCCCGTGTCCAGTCTTCCACCAAGTCACAGCCCCATGATGAAGCCACTCCAATGCCTGTGTGCCCCTCCTGAACAGTGCCTCCACTGGCCTCAGCTGAGGGCCAGCACTTACCATGCTCTGAATGGCTGGATCCCCTGGGAATGGGGTAACAGAAGACCCCAAAGTGTCCATGAGTCCATTCGTAGGGTTGTCTATGAGGCTCCAGGTGCTGCTGAGGTTGGAGCAGAGGGAGTAGGAAGAGCTGCACATCTGGGAGAGAAGGGACTCCATCATCCCATTTGCATCCCCCAGAAATCAGTCCTGAGCCCTTTGCCTTCCCTCTTTCCCCTTCCTTCTAGCCACCCTCACCTTGCTGAGGCTGCGGCTGCCTTGGCGCCGCTGCAGCTGTGCCTGCAGTGTGCCATTCAGCCCTTCTGCCTGGCTCAGCTTGCTTAGGAGCTCATCCCTCTCCTCCTCCAGGGCCCGCACACGTTTGCGGTAGTGGTCCTTCTCAATCAGGCTCTGGGAGTATTGCAGCTGCACCCCATCACGGCTCTGGATGGCCTGCAAGGAGTCAGGAGATTGAGAGTGAGAAAAGACACAGAACTGCACTGCTGATCCACACCTCCTACCCTGGCATGGCTGGACAAGATCTACTGGGGAAGGAGAGGGTATCCAGAGCCCTGTGAGAAGCCATTTACCTGGTCCCGCTCTTTCTCGATCTCCTCCAGCTGCAGCAGCACTGTGTTCATACGATGCTTGTAGAGATCACAGTCCTTCTGCAGCGTCCGGTATTTCAGCTGCAGATCTTCCACCTCCTGGAGGTACTGGTAACAGCAAGCAATGAGCATTAGCTTTTCTGAAAGCGACTGCTTTACAGCCCCCTCCCTCCCCTCTCTTCCAGGCCCTGCTTGGTGTGCAGGGACAGAGGCAGTGATGAATGCTCCACCTTATCCCTCAGCTCTTCAGCCCACTGCAGCTCATTCTGCAAGGAGGTGAGTTTCTGACAGAGATCCTGCCGGTCGTCTTGAGCTTCCTTCCAGTCATGCTCCAGGATGTCCAGGAGGATCTGCTCAGAGCCTGGCACTGCACCTTCACCGGGTTTCTAAAAGGCGAGAAGGTGCTGTCAGTGCACCACAAGCACCAAGAGAGCAACAGACCAGGGCAGTGACTAGCAGATTGGCACAACTGCCATCATCATCCTGCATCAATCTGCTGTGCACTCCAAGGCACAAAGTCACACTTGTGACCACAGCCAACAATTACAGAGCTGGAAAAAAAACACCCATCACTACCCAGATGAAATGGCAGCCACTAGAGCCAAGCAATATGCTCAGAGGATGGGACAGACCAGGCCAAACCAATGATTTCCCCATGATAGCCACTTTCCAGTGGCTATGCAAAGAGCACTGGGAGTGGCCCAGGAAAGTAGGTGACCTGGAGCCTGCCCTGCCCCGGCAGGTACCTGCAACATGCCCTGCAGCTCCTGCAGCGATGCTGTGAGCCGTTGGTTCTCAGCCCACAGCTCAGACATGGTGTCAGGGGGGCCCTGCTCCTCTGCCTCTTGCTGGGGCGGTGCTGATGCCTGTTTCCGCAGCAGGCTGCACTCCTCCTCCAGGCTGGAGACTTTGCATTTCAGCTGGTCCACCTGCAACCCAGAGAAGAAGCAGTCTGACACATATGGCCCTGCAACTCTGTCTTATTAGGAGAGTGAAGCAGAGAAGCTGCTGAGAAGAAAACAGGTCTGGAGGTGAGTAAGGCACAGGAGGCAACCACAGGTAACCATGTGAAGGAGTATCCTACTGCTGGGCCAAAGTCAGCAACACAGCTGCACACAAAAGCTTCTGCCTCAGGGAAACAAGGAAGACACACTTGCATAAGCAGATTCAGGATCATCTCTTGGTGCAACAACTTTCTTGCTACCCTGGGGCATCCACAATGCAGCTGGCCTTGACCATGGGTGGATGTGGGACCTCTGGTGCACTGCCAGGGCCAGCAGCTGTGAGTATGTCCTAGATAGACTCCTAGACAGCTGAGAAACAAATTCACAGCAGAAAAACCCACTGGAGGCTACTCAGTGTGGGAGGCCACCTCTGGCCTGGGAGGTGTTTGAGGTTCAAGCTACTGGAGGCTACAGAGTACTACAGGGGCATCATAATTCCCTGGCCTGGTCTCAGACTCCTCCACCAACATGTCACAGGAGACAGCAGAGGTGAGAGACTTAAGAATAAGAAAGGTCCTCCTAGACCTGTAATGACTGATTATGATCAGAGAACCAGCTTCACAGATAAGTAAAGCTTTGAGAGGAAATGGAACAGGCAAAACCTATCAAAGCCACCAAGAAGCACTGCCAAAATTGCCAAGGAGGGATTCAGGAACTGAATTACTTCTGTGAATCTGCCCAAAACAGCTACAATGACTTTTTGGAGACCAGACACTTCTGGACCCAAGAGTCAGGAGAGGAAGGCAAGCTGAGACACTGCTTCCAGGGGGATTTCTTCAGCCCACAGTTACCTACAGGTGATTCACCCCCTGCCCCAAAGAGGCCCAGGGGAGCTGGCATTGGCAGGAATACCAGAAAAAGGTAGGGGAGGATCCCAGCACTGGCAGAACAGAATGAGGTATGAAAGGTAATCACAAGGCTGTGTGAGAGGTCCAGGCCCAGACTGGTAGGGGGAATAACAGGAGGCAGCAGAGCACTAAAAAATATGGGTTATTAATAGGTTCAAGGTAGGGCTGTCCTTGCCCAGGCAGGAAATGGGTACATGTTTGCAGGAGGTGAGAGCTTGGCAGCTGGAGTGCAGTGTCACAAATTCCTTCAGCTATGCAGGGCATGAGTCTTACAAACGTCATGAGAGACATGAGGAGGTGGTGGGGAGTGGCAGGGGGCGTGGAGTCTGGGCCAAAAGCTCAGCAAGGTGGGCTGGGCAGCTTCAGACAGCACACACACACCCAGTGTGGGTGGCTACACAGCCACCGGCCTCACTAAGGAGAGGAAAACACAAACCCTCAAAGAGGAAAAAGTAAATACACACAGCTTGCCAGAGTGAGCTGCCTGCTGCCTGCCTGTGCTGCCCAGAGAGCAGAGCAGGCAGCACAGGGCAGCAAGCACAGGCAGGAGCACACAGGGCATCTTGCAGTGCCAGCAGCCAGGCTGAGCATCAAGGGATGCCAGGGAAGGTATCAGCCCTGCTTCTGTCTCCTCTAGTGATTTACCTCCAACCACATCAGTTGGCAGGAGCTGGTGATGTATCTCCAGCTGCCCCGGGCAGTGGCGAGCCTCCTGCACTGTGTCCATGTCTCAGCCTCTCTGCAGGGCATATTTCCATCAAACACAGGGCAGGATCCCCAAAACACATCCTGTGTGCCATCAGCTCCTTCTTGTTCACAAGCCACCATGTGCAGACGTCCATGTGCATCCCTCTTGGCCATCAGACCCCCACCACATCCTGCTTCCCACCCTTGTGCTCCCCAGGATCCTACCAGCAGCTGCAGGTCCCTGCTCCGCAGCACGGCCACATTCTTCTCCTCGCAGAGCTGTGCATAGCGCATGGCCATCATGTAGTTCTCGTCCTTCAGCCTCAGCAACTCCACACTGTTGGAATCCCACTCCTCTCTCAGCCGCTGGCAACGCTCCTGCACCTTCAGGAGCTCCTTCAGCTGCTGCTCCAGCCGGACCTGCTCTTGCTCCAATGCCTGGTTTTTCACCTGGAGCTGGTGTTCCTTCAGCAGGTGCTCTTTCCGTTGAGCCCTCACCTTCTTCACCTCCATCATCAGGAACTGAGTGAGCCCCTCAGGGCCTTCTTCATCTGGGGAGAGACAAAGAAGAACTGTTCCCAAAACAGAGTAACCCCAAGAAACAGGCTGCTGAAGCAGTGGTAACACCAATAAACAGATCTGCCCAATGCTCTCTTTTCCACCAAGAGGTGACAAGTTCTCATGAGGGTTTGCAGCCCTTGTTGTCCAGGCTTATGGGACTACAGTCTGTGACACTTGTATATGTGGCCCCCTCCCTGCCAGTTCCAGAGCACAGAACTGTCAGGATTCCTTACGCACTGCCAGCACGAACCCTGTTTTTACGCAGGAATGTGAACTTGCACAAAATTTTCTGGCCCTTCCCAAGGGAAAAAGGGAGGGAGAACAGAGCACCTGCTCCTACCCAGGATCATAGAGCAGCGCTGGGCTGGTTCCTTCCCTGTGAGCCGTGTGTAGTGCTCTGGGTAGTAAAACTCCAAGGATTCCAGGAAGGCTTCATAGCCTCGCTTTCCACGGCGCCGAAGGATGTCCATCAGGTAACCTGGAAGAATAGATAAAGAGCTAGGATGAATACCCTGCAAAACAGAGAGAACACTGTGTGGCCCCACTTCATGATATGAAAATAGCATCTCCATCAGTTCTACTTCCATCCACAAAAATGGGAATGGCTAGAGGAGAGAGAATGATGTGATTGTACTGCCCTCTTCTGTGTGCAAGCAGAGGGAGGTCCAGAGAGGATCAGAGGGGACACCCTGGGTACAGAGCACCTCAGAACAACAAAGCTGAGGGAGCAGTGCAGTGGGTGTAGCATCCACTCTGTGTCAAAACCAGGTTATCCCTCTCAAAACAGGCCCATTGTGTCTTCTCCCACCTGTCTGGTTGCTCTTGCAAGGGAATCGGCAGGAGTTCAGCACCTCCTCCTCATCCTGCTCGTCTATGACACGGCACTGGCGCAGGTATGGGGTGAGCTTGGCTGGGTTCAGGGAGCGGGTCAGCTGGTGTCGTGCACTCTCGATCTTTTCCCAGATGGTATCTTCTTCCTCCTCCTGCTCTGAGAGGCCGTTGGCTTGAAGAGGCACATTCTCCACGGCTAGAAGAATAAAAGGAAAGGATAAAATGATCAGGAATGATGGAGCAGCACAGGTAGAAGGCATGAGTAGGCACTGGAGAACATGAGAGGATCGATCCTGCAAATGATCCATTAGTCTTGCAAATGGGACTCGGATACATTACAAAACATTTTACATACAAATGGGTTCAGCAGGATCTTGGGTGTCCACCTAGAGCCTTAGATATGCAGAAGGCAAGTGGTGCATAAGGGAGTTAGAAGTGTATACAGTAGGAAGTCTAGAGAAGATACCACACTTATCTCTCAAACATTCTTAAATCTCCCGAGCCATCACACACCTTCCCTATTGTCCCATCCCTGAGAATGGAAAATTCTCAAGACCAAGAGTTTTCACAGCCTGGGACATGTTTTCTCATACTTGGGGCTGGAAAGCACCCAGCAAATGAATCCCTGGCACTGTGCACCAAGCATTGGTGACCAAACAAGTCCTCAAGGGCACCATCCCACAGAGAAGCTTGGCTACAGGTACTAGAATCAGCAGGGAATGACATGAGGATATCTTTCATGTATCTTCCACACAGCTGTATGGAGTCCTGAAAATATGTAGCAACAAGGCAAGCACTGTGCCAACCAAATAAAGCAAGAGAGAACTCCTCAAGTGAATGGGGCAAAACCTCTCAGAGCCACAGTAAACCTGCTCCATTAAGTCCTACAAGCTGTGATGGAGCAGGTATGCACAATGTGCTCTCTCTGCAGCTATGGATCAACTCACTGTTATCTGTTCTCACTCAAGAAATGAAGTCTGCTCCACAGGCCAGCACAAATCCTTTTAGCTGTCAAGGCAAAGCACAGCAAAGATCTTCGGAGACTTAGAAGCCATTTCTCCTCCAACGTGCGCATGGTTACCTGCTGCTCTACTGCTGGCATTAAGTACAGCTTTGGTAGCCCAGGCAAACAAAAACATCCCCGGGGCAGGGCAGACGTTCTCGTTCCAAGGGGGAAGGAAATGTACTAGTCTTTTTTCCTTTTCTTTGGAAATTTGGGGGTGGAGTTCTGTTGGGTTTTTTTCTTTCTTGTGGTGCAAATGATATCACGCTATTGCAGACAGCATAAGAAGGAGGATGGCTAAGAGTGCTGTGCAGAAGTTAATCCTCCAAATACAAACACCAAAGGCTTGGGGTCTGACAGATAAAAGACAGCAGGAACAGATAATTGTTGACACCACAAAAGATTCCCAAGATTTTCTGCACCAAAGAGTTTAGGAGCCTAAATACAAATACAGATATGGATTGTTCTAGGTTTAATAAAAATAGTGTTTCTTGCTGGAACTCAACTCTCATTTGAGACTCTTGCCACATAGACACAAGTATGCTGGAGTAGGACACAGCAGCAGGTCACAGAAGTTGCGTTGTTTCAAACTCCACAGCAGATCTATCCCTTTAAGTCAAACTGTTTCTCCGAGAAACTCAAGCCGGCTGTGCAAGCCGCAACCAGCTTCTCGGCAGAGAGGGAGAGGGAGGGAGAGAAAGAGAGGGGAGGAGTGGGCAGAAGGTTCCAGAGCAGGTAGCCCCGCTCCCGTCCGGAGTACCCCTCTTCCCGCCAGGGGTATCCCCCCTCCCGCAGCGGCCGGAGGGAGCGCTTCCCTTTCGCCGCTCTGAAGGCGCTCTTCGAGAAATGCCGAGCCGGAGGGCGTTCCTGAGGGGGTGGCTGGGGAAGAGGATAAGAAGCGCAGACATTCCCCACCACCACCACTCCCGAGCCAGTGCGAAACTCACACCCCGGGGCGATGCCGACCAGCAACCTCCGCGGCAGAGGGGGCCCAGCGGGGCTCCGCCGCCCCCGGGACCCCGTTTCCGGACAGGGGCTCGCCCCTTACCTGCCATCCCCACTCCGGGCGGCCGCTCCCCGCTCCGCTCCGAGCTGCCGTCCCGCCGCCCCAGCAGGTGTGTCTGAAGCGCCCTCCCCACCCCGCCGCAATTTCCCACCCTCTTTCCCTACCTCCCTCCCTCTCTCTCTTTCCCTCCCCTCGTCCAGCCGGCTGGAAAGAAGCCCGCAGCCCCCGGGGCTATGGAGAGCTTAGCTCTGCCCACCTCGGGGGGTCGCGGCGGCACTCACCGGCGGGACGGGGGCCGATCCCCCTCGGCCACTCCCAATTTCTCAGGGCCTTCGGCTGCTCCTCACCTGGGCGAGCCGGGAAAGGGTTTTTCTCTGCGTGTGTCCTGGCCCTCTGACTCGCCTCGGTCCCCAGCCCTGGGACAGATCTACTCCCCGGAAGGATGTGCCTCGCCGGCCACTTCTCTTCCGAAACGCACCCGACAGGGGGAAGTGGGGAGCACGCCTTGTCCAGGCCCCTGCCCGGGCGGGATGGGGGTCTCCTCGGCAAGGCACAACCCCTTCACGCTCTGCTGCAAAGAAGAGATCATAAGGAGAGGCTTCCTCTGGTTCCAGGGCTGCAGAAATTGTAGCCAGGCCACCCAAGTTGTAGGCCTGGTTCTGGCTGGAGGGGCGTCCAAGCAAGGGGAAGAAATTGAGAGTGCTGGAAAGATGCCTGATCTAGGCCAAGAAGATATCCCACAGGCTAGATTTGGCCCCAGTGCTCAGGTGTGTCCGTGGGTGGAACTGGGTGTGGAGACACCCCAGGGCAGTGTGATGGAGATATACTCTAGGGCACGCTGGGGCTTGCAACCTGGGCCTGACCCAGCCTTGAGTTGCCTAGGCCAGGAGTGGATGCTGGGAAACCATCCTCTGGTCCAAGAGGCCACAGCAATCCCAGGAGTGGACCTGTGTCCACACAGCATCCCAAAGAGTTTGCACAGAGTACCCTCCACACCTGCCACATACTCAGTTGCCCAAATCTGTGCATACCACTGGACAAAGAGGACTCTAGGAGAGATGGAACTGGACACCAAAATCAAGCCTCCCCCTTCAAGGCTAAGATGTTTTTCATTTTCTCTAGCAACCCTATTTCACTCTTATTTCATCACTCTCGGCTGTGTCAGACCTCAACAGCCAGACTATGCAGTGCAGGCTCTGTACAAGAAATTCCCAATGTATTATCAAGCTCATAAGAAATGGGAGTTCCCTGATTCTCCCCAGCCTTGGAGTCAGGCCACAGGGTAGCCCAGAGGTTTGCTGTGCATCCTTCCAGGGCTCTGAACACAACATGAAGGAGCCCTGCATTGCTCCTACTCCTGCCAACACACTCAGAAACGAGAGGTGCCTTCAGCACTCCACCACTGCCGCTTCTAGACTCCACATCTGCACAGGAATCTTCCTCTCCTCGTTCACATAAAGGAAAAAGCACATGTATGAACTGGGCCACCCTGTCCTAAAGAATTTCTGCTGCACCCAAAGCGAATATCTTCATTTGTTTCTCCTCCAGGGCCAATGGCAGGGCTCCTGCACCAGTTTCAGTAAGGTGATTTGAAGGAAGGGAGGCTTTCATGGAACCCTTTCCCTATGCTGCTGTGTTCTTTTCAAGATCAAGCACAAGCACCACCTGGGAAAGAGAGTGTATCTGTGTGACACACAGAACACAGGGCCCTTTTGTTGCAAAACATACACAGATACTGAGCAAACGCCAGGCACATGCATGCACATGTGGCTTTTAGCAAACTGCCCTAGGATGGCATCCATCCCAACATGCATGGGTCGACACCCTGAGCACATGAATTTGTTGTTGACTCACCCTCCCTGGGAGGGGTGCAACAGCCCCCTCCCCTCCCTTGTAAGCCCAGCACTGCACAGCTCCCACACAGAGGGTGCATGGTGACCCAGGACCACCAGCAGCAGGGCACAGCTCTGTCTCCAGCCCTTACCTCCAGCCAGAGGCATCCAGCTGAGTGATAAAAAGCAAGTACAAGCAAGGCTGCCCTGCTGGGAACCTGTTCTGACTCAGGCCAAGTCAATTTTTGCCTGCTAGTTATTCTCTCAAAAACAACTCCGGTCTCTCTAGTGAAAAGACTTCCTGAGCCGCATATTATGTGGTGATAGAAGATAAGATCTTCACAATCCTGATAAAAGTCCCAAAACAAGAGTTGGTTTCTCTCATTCACACAGAGACCAACTCAAGGCTGATGACACAGAAATCCTCTTCCTCCACCCACCCTGACCCCACAGGCAGTGGCTGCACTGCTTTGTGACTCAGAGTACTCAGACATCAGACAGAGCAGGTCCCTCATCAAGAGCAGCTAAAGAAATATCTTCACCCTAGATTGCCCACGGAAGAGTATCAGACATCCAAGTCCAGGGAAATATAAATAATTCAATAATTGACTGGTACTGCAATAAGGGCAGATCCTTAGACTGACTAAGTGACGAATTTCCTTAATTTTTTTACAAGCTCCATCACCTGTTCTCCTTCATGGAGAGTCTCTGAGCTTGGCAGGTGCTCTACAAGCAAGAAGACCACCCCTGGCTCTGGGCTGGGTAACTGATCTGAACAGCTCCTGAGAGGAACAATATGCTTGTTTTTTTGGCAAGGGTGTGGAGCCACAGGGATGCAAAGCTCATGCTTTGGAGGGAAGCTGCAGTTGTATAAGACAACCCCAGTTTGCTGGAGATACACAGTCCCACCAGACTGTACATGCTTACAGCCAGGTATTACATTTCCAAAATAGCTTTACTGGTAGCACTTGCTTTTGTGCTGGCACACTTCAGTTCACGCTAAGAATGACACTGGAATGTTGGGGTGGGTTGTTTTGTTTTGTTTTCTTGTATTGTTGGTTCAGTTTGTTGTTTTGGGTTTCTTTTCAAATCCTAACCAAAATAGTCGCACTGGTAAAACTTTCCAAGCCACAGGGCTCACACAGGAAGTCTATAACAAGCTAGCAAATGTGAGCCACGTGTCCTTTCCACCACCAGAGATGGGGTTTCGCACATATGGTCCACAGAGTGTGGCGGGCTGCTGGGTTTTCTGCAGAACCTTGAGGTGTGGGGTGACGGATGGCACTACGAGGTCAGAGGGATCCCTCCGAGGCGAGTGAGCCCGTGCTGTGGAGGGCTGGGCTGGATATGCCTCAGCAGTGCATTGTTTGCCTCTGCCTGGAAATAGCTTTAGGAAGGTCTGAGGTGGGGCACGAATTCAATAAATTCCTGATTGTGTGGCTAAAATGCCATTGGTGCAAAGCTCAAGCTGTGGTTACAGATGGTGAGCTGGGTGCTCTGTAAAGTCTTGCCCTGTGTTTTAGGAAGCACAGTAAATTTACAAAGCTGAAACTGCCTACCCACACAGTGTCCAGAATGTGAGCCAATCAGAACATCTTCAGCAATATATTTCTTGCTTGGT
>VWYP01017010.1:175785-238600 GCA_013400435.1 Pycnonotus jocosus
TTTTTTTTTTTTTTTCTTTCTTCCCCAGTCAAAATAAGCTATTCTTGCAGCCTGGTGACTTGCCAAAACTTACAGCTTCCATTGAAGTTTTATGGGGAAGGTTTGCTAAGGTCTCCAGGGTGATATCCCAAGTCAGGTTGAGGAACTGAGTTTGAAATAATTCCCCTAATAATAAAAAACTTCCACCCTGCAATAGCTGCCCCAACACAATATGGTGTCATGAAAAAACTCTCTGCAGTTTCTGTTCCTGTGTGGAAGAAAACAAATGCCAAAAATGCGAAAGAACTTGTGAAACAGAATTATCGACTCCAACCTGATCTAATTGGCTCATACACTGCTTCACACCTGATTAGTTAACACACACAGAAAAAAACCCTTTTCTTAATGACACTCATCAAGCTTAGTGTTCATGTTAACAGCCTTTACACGGACTTTGACTACCTACTCTTTTGCATGACACTTTTGATAGCAGATGTAAGGCTGCTCCAGCACACTGACAGTGGTTTATTCCCTTCACAGTAGTGGCAGCAGAAGGGACCAGGAATGAGGAATGAGGTCCCCCCTCAAAAACCGAATGGCATTTATAGCAGGAAGGAAATGTGTGTATCTGTGTGGAGATAGCAAAACAAGCAAATACTTCCTTCAGCATTCCTCCCCCTCACCACAGGAACACACCCATCGCCTGGAGCTACAGGAGGCAAAAGCATGTGGGAGCTTTTTGGTAAGATATTGGCAAGAAATCTGTGTTGTCGTTAGGGCACCAGAGGTGTGCAGGGTCACAAGGAAGACCTGAATTAGAGCAGAATGACGGGATTAGAGTCACTGCGGTGAGCTTTCTTGTTCCAAGGCTGCTCAGCTGCCCCTGGCAAAGGGGCTCCAATTCAGCAGTTGCTTTATTCTTAAACCATTATCCCAGTGGGATTAGTCCCAGCTTTTTCCCCCTCTCTCTCCAGGATATAAGCCAATCAAGAGTCCATCTCACTGGTCATTGTGAATCCAGTCTGGTTGGTCACCCTTTGTGAAAGGACCATTAAAGTCTGCCCTTGGCTGCATAAGAAGGGTCTGAACAGTGACAGCACTGGGGTTACAGTGAACACAGGGTAGCAATCTGCTCTCCCCAGATATGACCCACTCTGTCTAGAAACTGGGAGGGAATTCAGCTGTCCAACAAAGGATCTGCCTTTGTTTCTTACTGGTTCATGTGCAAGCAGAATTTGTTTCTCGGAGAAGAACCACATGGACTGAGGGTGTACCCACAAAGAGTGGCCTGCTTCGAGAAGAAAACAAGTTACTGTCTAAGGGGAGAGGTGGTGGGGAATGGAGCCAAGGAACAAACCCAACGACATTTCAACTGCAGCAAGCAGCAACTCACCAAACCCAGCCCGTTTGCCTTAGTGTCTCCTTGCACGCCAAGGCTGCAGCCACCAGAGGTCAATGTGACCACATGAACCTCACCCAGCTGCTGGCTGCTGCACCCCTTGGAAACTGGGACGTCAAATACGAGTATGAAGTAGTGTTTTCCACCTCTCAGGACATAACTTTGGGAAAGATTTGCATGTAAACCAACATTCAATGCATTAATCACAATAGCACCTCAGCATTATCCTGAGGAAAAAAAGAGCTTAGGAATGACAATGTCTCCAGTTAGCATCCCACAAGCCCACTGAATTGAGACTCTTGCTAGGCTGTGAATCCCACAAGTTCTCCTGGCACCCTGGGCATATCTCAGTCCTACTGGTTTTAATGTCACTCAGGTGTTCTCACCAACGCCAGCCTTGGTGGCATGAAAGGGGTGTAAATGGGCAATCTGTCCTTCCCTGAGTCCCACTTCTGCTTTCTGGGATATAGGTCTGTCATAGTGAATGAGACCTGCCCAGATCCAGGCTGGTTGGACAAAACAAGTAGCTGACCTGCAGCCAGAGAAAGGGAAATAGGTTAAATGAGGCAGGGTCATCAGTCTGTGTTAGAAGTCAGAAAGGGATTATGGGACTGCAGAACAGAATTCAGTATGTCTAGATAGCTTTGTAACAGCCAGCCATTCCTCTGCACTCCCGCGTGTACCAGTTCTCCTCTCTATCTCCCCTGTGTCCTCCCCTAGACCTCCTCAAACAGTCACCAAGAAGCCCTGTCCATCTTGGCCTCCCAACCCCTTCATCACCTATGTGGACACCCACCTAGTCAGAGCAAACAAAACACTCCTATTCCACCTCCAGCAGAGCTCCAGCCTTGTGGGATGGACAGGTTTCCCCAGACATCTTCTCCAAGAAGACTCCACTGCACTGCAGGATCACCCGTGATCCCCTCCACACTGGCCCTCCACAAGGCCAGCTGCCCAGACCCAGCATGTTTCCACCATCTATCTCCCAGGAACATTAGCGTAGAATGGGAGCAAAGAAGGACCAAGAGGCAAACCCTGGCTTGTCTTTGCAGGACAGATGAAGACAAATACACTGAGACAATGAGAAGAAACAGCTCAGATTGCATCACAGAGATGAGCAAGGCTCCACAGCAAACTGTCTATAAGCAGTTTGAATTCAAAAGAACAAATTGTCACCAAGACATCAGCTGCTTAGCTGAGAGCTCTGCTCACCCCACTTCAGAAATACACTGTATGCTTCAACAGGAGGAAATTAAGAAGCACAGGTGGAAAATACCACTTCCATCTTCCCTTCCTCTTCTCTGAGATGATCCAAATCCTGTATGGGTCCTCTCCTGAGCTGGTATATAAACATGCCCCAGGGTGTTCAGCTGCCAGAGTCCCTGAGTCACTGTCAGGCTGAGACTGGCCACATGCTGATGGAGATTAGGCAAGAGGGGTGATACCATCACACCACACTCATACTAAACAGGTGACATATCAGGGAAAGGGACAGGTCAGGATTATATCAGGACCTTTTCCTCTTGGCTGGAGAGCAAACCTGTCCAGGACATGAACAGGGAAAAAAGAGCTGAGTACATGCTAAGAGGACAAAATCTCTGTAGAGAGGGCAGACAACAGCCAAGTTCTACCATCGCTTGTAACACTGCTCCAGAGCCATAGGGTGTCACCACCCCACCAGCCAACCCCTTGAGGAAGGAGGTGGTTAGGCAAGGCCAAAATGCTTTGGGTCAGCCTGGCCTTAAACTAGAGCCCTTGCAAAGGGAAGGATATGGGGAGCCAAGGGCTTTGCCTGTTCTTGCCCCACAGACCTGCCAGGACTCCTTGCTTCTGACTGTGGAGCCCTTCCCAAGACCTTTCATGGAATGGCTTTAAAATGACAAGAGAGCAGGTTTAGATTAGATATAGGAAGAATTTCTTAATTGTCACAGTGCTGAGGCCCCGGAACAGGTTGCCCAGAGAAACAGTGGATGGTCCATCCCTGGAAGTGTTCAAGGCCAGGCTGGATGGGGTTCTCAGCAACCTGGTCCTGTGGAAGGTGTCCCTGCCCTTGGCAAGGGGGTTGGAACTGGATGAACTTTAAGGTCCCTTCCAACCCAAACACTTTTATTATTCAGTGATTCTATGACCTACATTGCACCCAGCTATTCTTATCCTACAGCTGTTGCACTGAGCCAGGCCTGGGCTTACTTGTGGGACTCCAAAGGGGCTGTAACTCCAATGCTCCTGTTAATGCTGCCTAATGGTGTGTCCTCCAGGGCATCTACCAGAGGTGGCACAGAGCACCCCTCACCCATGCTCAGTATGAGCCAAGGACTACAAACCAAAGCTGAGATATGACAACTTCGGTACAGATTTTACCTAAGCAAGAGTAGTATGGTGCCAGAGATGAAGAAAAGAGCATGGCATCTTGGACCTCATTTTGTCCTCTGCATATCACCATGGATGCCTTGGGAAGGCTGACCTAGAACAGAAACTAGACAGCTAAGAGATTAAAGTAGGTATTTATTAAAAGGCCTTTGAGGATACACCTTGGGCAGTGCAAGAGCCTGGCCAAGGCTACACCCAAGATGGACTTAAAGTGGTCACAAAATGGACAACCGGTCTTACACTTTTATAAGTTTTGATCTATTTACGTATTGGGGTTAATTGTCAAATTACAGCTCCAGATTATGAAGCCCCATCCTTCTTATTTTCTTTCTTCAGTCCACCATTGTTTAGGATTTTGGGCCTGAAGACTTGTAACTGTTGTTCTTGCTCTTCAGCAGGAAAAGGATTTGTTTTGTCTACCTACTCTGTGAACTTACTAACACTTAATATGAGGCTCAGAACTACACACCTAGGCAGGACAGAATCTGAAAAACATGAAAGCTAAAACATGAAGGCATCATCACAGCCACACCAGATGCCCTGCAGGATGTGACCCTAGATAACATGGGAGGTCTCCAGCCCTTCTGGCGGCTGTATGGAATCTGCTCTGCAGCTATCATGGCTGAACAGGCATGCTCCCCTAAACACTCCTCCTTGCCTGGCATTCCCAGTGCTCCCCATTCCTCTGTCCCAAAGCCAAAATACCCAGCTACCTCCTTGTCTTGGCCTGAGTGGGTGTTTGCCCTTTAGACCATCCCACAGAGACCAGCATCAGCCAGAGACAACCATGGGAGGAATCAAAGCCTGGCATGTAGCAGGAGCTGTCCCTCACTTCCCAGGAAGCTAACCACAGTCTCTCCCTTAAAACAGAGCTTCACAAGGCCCCAAAATTCAATCCTAGCCCTCCCTGGAGCTGGATGCCCATTTCCCCTCCCAAGAAGTCACACCCTGCCACATAGATGCAATCTCTGCGCTAAGAGTCACAGACAGTCGCTTGCTGGAGCCCTCCCAAGAGCAATGAGCTTTCCAAGTCCTTTCCCTTTCTTGGGGGTCTGGTAGTCACATAAACAGGAAGAGCCAGGCCCTCTCCCTCCCCCTTCCAGGGCTCTGCCTCCCTCCCCTCCTCTGCGGCGGGCGCCGGCATGATGCAAGCCCCAGCGCTGGGCTGCTTGGCCCCCTCGGGAGGAGCTGCCGGCTGGCCCCTGACCTCCAGGCTCCGCATTTCCTGTGGCAGCCGAGGAGGGAGACGAGGCCCCTTCTTACAGACGCTGGGGCTGGGCGTAAAGGGGCCTCTATGGGCCAGCCTGCGGGGGAAAAGGAAAGGTCATGGCCGTCCTTTGCCTGCAGCAGCCCGAGGTGGGAGGACGCAAAAGGATGCCAACAGCCCTGGTGGAGGTGGGAGCATTGCTGGGACAGAGGCGTCCAGCCTAAATGACAGGGCGAGGGCCATGCTCCCGCCCCAGCCCTGCAGCCAGCTCTCCAAACCCTCCTTTATCTCCTGACATTTATTTTTAAAAGCTTTGTGGTCTTCTCTCCCAAAACCAAAGGCAGCCACACCAGGTCTGGGCTGCTGCCCAGGAGGGAGCCGAGCTGGTGCCTGCAGGAGAAGGGTGCAGCTGCAGAGCCCAGTGCTATTAACCCTCAGCAAGCTAAACCCGGCTGCAGGAATAGGTGTCCATCCTAGAATTAAAAAGCTGGACTGTTGCCTAGGAGGGCGTTATCCCTTTCCCCGGGTCCCTTTAGGGAGGACTAAGCTGAGACAGGCATCCCGCACTCCTCCGCACATCTCCCATGGATCATGGCAGGTAACAGCACTGAGATCTGCAGAGAGAATCAGGAAGAAGGACAGAGGCCTGCTGAAGGCATTCAGTTTAACAGGCATATGCCTGCCTGTGGGGTCCCAATCCACGCTTGGGCTCTGGGCAGGCCCTGGCTTCTAAAGGCCCAGGATGCCGGCCACATGTGATGCCTGCTCTTCAGGACCTGGCAAGAGGTGCCGGATGCCTGGGGAGAGCAGGGAGGAGGGATGGCATCCCGGATGGAAACCTCTGGTATGCCTCTGCACTGATCTCCACTCTGCCCTGGAATGTGCCGGCCAGCAGCATGTGGGAAAGTGGAGGCAGCAGAGACCTTGGATGTGTCAGCTCCCCGGCTGAGTAAACAAGAGGAGCCCTGGCAAGCATTCAGCCCCAAGTATCCAAGACCTTGAAAAAAGGGGGCTGGAAACAGGGAGGTTCTTCTGTCCCCTTCTTGCTCAATCTTTGCAAAATATGTCCTAACCTCTGCCTTACCTCAGATGCTAACACCACCTCCTCATATCTCTAGCAAATCTGGAGAAGAAGTGTGGGGAGAGACTCTCCCTGCAGAGTTTCCAGCACCATGCTGTTAGATCTAACATCCGGGAGAGACACTGCCTCAAAAAGAGGGTCTGGAGAAGAAAGAGATAGGATAAAAGGATTTATCACCCCCCACCATGCACACATATCCATGCCCCTTGGCAGTCTCCCAGACAGCAGGGAGCACAGAGCATGGAGGGAGATTCCACCAATACTGGCACTGCCTCGGGGACCACAGTGACAGCCAGGACAGAGGCACAGTACAGCTCCCAGATAAATACCTTCCCAGCCCCACCTGGGGACATTCCCACTGTGGGGTCCAAGCTCCAGCCATGCTCCAGGCTTCAGAGGCACAAGAAAGGTTGATAGTGCATTCCTCAGTGCTGGCTGGAAATGTGTTTTCACCACTCTTCAGGTTGGCAGCACTGCCTCCCTGGTCCCCTCTATAAAGTGTACCCACTGTGAGTCAGCATCTCATCCCCTCTGCACCCGAGCACAGAACCTGGGGAAGAGACGTGGGCTGGGAAAGGTCCCCCTGCATCCCACCAGTGGAGCCCATCATTTCCTGGGGGCTGAACTCCAGCAGCAGCAGCGCTAGGAGGTTGTGCCTTCTGGCCACCATCCCGTGTCCCCTATCGCTCCTCGGCAGGCGCAGACTCCCGGAGAATGAGCCATTGTTCCCCAGCCCTGCAGCCTCTTCCTGTCCCTGTAGGGCTGTGAGACAAACAAAAGCAGAGCCAGACGCCATGGGGAGGAGGCTGGATCTGCTCCCCTCCTCCAGAACCCGCAGCAACCCCACAGGCAGGCAGACAGATGCCTGCCTTGGGGGAATGGGCAAGGACACCCCTATTTTTAGCTGCTTCTGCATCCCCACCCCCTTCCTTCCGTGGGCCAAAAATACATGGGCTGTATGGACAGGCAAAATCATTAGGATAAAATAGTTGTCCAGACCTTGTGTCCAACCATTCCCCTGGCTTTCACCTCTTCCCTTTGACCAGAACGGGTTCCCGAAGCATTGTCTCCCACTCCCAACATGAATGACTTACCTCTTCATCCCCATTCCCTATATCCCCATATCCTCTCTCTGTACACTGTACCCTTCCTCACCCCTGCATGCCACTCCCCCTCTGCTCTATGGAAGCAACTCCCATTCCTTGATGGTCCCCTCTCCCATGCCACACCAGCCCTGATGACCTACTCCCTTCCCTTGAAATCCCCCAGCTCCTCCTTTCTCCAAAACACCTTTCTGCACCTCCTCATGCAATTCATTTCTAAAAGGCTCTTTCCTCCCAAAGGCCCAGAGTTTCCCCACTCACTCCCATCCCCTTCTTACCCTCTGCATCCTTCCTACTGTCACCATCTCCTCCTTTTTCCCTCTGCCCCAACAACCTCCATCCCAGCTCCCCCCAGTCTGCATGGGCTTTAAACTTCTGTAGATGTGCTCCCCCTCCTTGTCCTGCCAAGGGACCATATTTGAGGGAGGACAAAGAGACTCACAGATCCTCCTGCACACAGAGAGCTGCTTCTCCAAGCACCAAATTTATATCTAAGCCCTACCCCCAGTCCCTCCTGCAGTGACTTTTACAAGGTCTATGAAAAAGAACTGGAGAATCAAGTATGGGGTTGTTCTGGGGAGATGTAGTCTACATACATGAATACATATATATATTTACATCTCCTTTCCTAGTACGTGGAATCATAGAAGTGTTTCCAGGCCACAGGCAGCTGTTCCTGGATTACTTCTGGTTTATGCAACATCCTCCCTCCCCCTCCCAGTTATGTCCCAAACCCCCTTCCCTCTCCTCTGTGCCCCTGTAAAACTCGGAGGGAAAGCATAGATCAGGGTTTGTCCTGGGGTCTGTCCCTCCATCCTCACACTCAACAACACCCCACAACACCAACAGCAGCCCTACAGCACCCCACATCCCTGACGAGCAGACAGGACTAGCATACCAAGAGGAAGCTGGGGAGTGTGGGGGGAGGAGGAAAGATGAAAATATTTGGGATAGGAGGAGATGGGCAGAGGGAGGGAGGCAGCCCGCCAACAAGCCTGGGAACTCTCTCCATACCTCCTCCTGGACTTTGGCAAACCCTGAGGCTTTGAGTTCCCAGCCCTGCTCCCAGGGGAAAAGCACACACTCCCCCCTTTGCAAATCCCTCAAGCAGGACGTGGTCAGTCCCATTCCTTCAGCCTCCCACTGCTCCAGGGAAGGGGAGGAGTTGGTGGGAGAAGTTCAAAGTGGGTGTTTACAGGGTCACCCACCCCACTTCTAGCATGAGTGGGTCTAACCCAATGCTGCTGCCTGCCTGTTGGTGCTCACCACAATCCCCCCACTTTCCTTCCCCAGTGCAACACAAGGATTCTGGGAACCAAACCGCTCCAGTCCCTCTCCCTGGTTATCTCAAAGACAACAGGCACAGTGTGGGGGACTCGCAGCACAGACACAAAAATGGGTTGAGCCTGGCCAAGCACGTCTGGGGGTTCAGCCAGAGGAGAAATCGGCCCAGTGGAGAAACTATAAGGCATGAGGGATCAAGTGCCTACAAAGCCAGAGCTGGCATCAGACCAGGGATGCTCTTGACAAGACACTGGGTGCTTACACCTATCCCTTGCCCCCAGGGTGCCGCCTCCTGACACCACTCTGGCTTGCTCACCCTAAAACCGGCTTTGCCTTCAGCGTATCCCCAGGGCAGCAAGACAGGGACTGGAGGCAGCACGGAGGGCCAGGGGCTGGGAGCAGGGAGGAGGGACCTGACAGCACCAGGGTGAGGGAGATCTGCATGAGGCCATGCAGGTGGGGCAAGGGAGCTCTCTGCACCCCCATCCCCATCGTGGCAGGGTTCTGTCCCACACCCCACTGCTGGTAATAATCCCCATACCCATGTGGTATGTGCCCTCACGGCCCCAAGAGAAGAATGGAAACATCTGGAAGTCACCTGCAAACGAGCAGCCCTTTCAGTTAATGAGGAAATATGAGCCAGAGACCCTGGGCAGCAACAGGATATGTGCTTCTTGTGCACTGAGCAAGGCACCTCCTTCCCATCGAGCCCTCTGCCAGCCCTCCTTCTTCAGGAAGTTTCCAGCACTGTTGTGGTCTTGGAGCTCAATCCCTGTAAATTTCCCAGGGAAGGAGGGCAGGTGAGAAGGCAGCAAACTGAAATGGCAGGGAATATAAACCCAGGGGTGAGCACCCTATCACAGGCTGGGATGCCCTCATCAACTTCTCCTGGCTTCTCCCAAGCACTGGGGAAAGGGATTAGGGGGATTTTTCTTTACTGGAGGGGAGCCCCGTATCAGCCTCCTTCAGGCATTGGGTCTGTGAGCGAAAGGCACTGCAAAGTGAGATAGGATGAAGAACTGAGCACCAGGAATTGTGAGGCAGAGACCTCAGATCCCCCACATCTGTCCATTCCTCTCTCCCTCCCCACCATACTGAGTCAGTCACCCATAAAACCTCAATCCCGTGTTGGAGGGATGAGTGCTGGGGAGATGAGGGGATGCAATTTGCACAGCCATGTCTTTGATGTTGTGGTAGTCAAAGCAAATCCTCATCTAGGAACGCTGCTGGGCCACTTTGCTGCTCCATGATAAGCCCAGTGGCTGGTCTCTCTGTAATGGTGAGACTGGTACTGCTGCCTGGGGCTTAGGGTTACAGATGGGATGAAAGGTTGGGGTGACTGAAGGTAAATGAGGCAGCTGGGCTGGGAGGGGTCTAGGCATAAGCTCCTGCCCAGGGCACCCATGGGTGGTAGAGTGACTCTGCAGCACTGTCCAGCCTCACAGCCACCCCTCATTTATCAACTGAGGTGAATAAGTAGGTTGAGAAGCAGGATTGTATGGATTGACTTTCCAGGCTGTTGTATATGAAAGAAGGGGGTGTAACAAAGCAGCCAGAGGCCAGGATGAGTACTGAGACCCAGAGCTGGCATGTACCCTGACCCTGGAGGTCCCCAAAGCACTTCAGTGCTAGACCTAGAAGTACAAAAGTCACAGCTTGGTTAGCATGGCTGTAGGATCACAGGTTTGGGGAAGAATGCTGAAGAGAAGGCATTTCCAGATGCTTTCCTGGAAATGAAGCCCATTCTGGCTTCACAGAGTAGGAGCAAGGAGCAAGGAGAAGGAGGCAGTGGAGAGCTGGCTGCCCTGCAAGAAGCGGAACGTGGCCCCTGTCCCATCTGGAAAAGATTTGTTCTGCATTCCCCAGTAGAGGTGGCTGCCGTCACTCAGGCTCTCCTTCCTGATGCAGCCTCTGCTGCAGGGCACAGGATGGGGGTGAGGGAGAGCCCCTCAGGTAGGGTAGGGTGAAATGCCCTGGCAGGCCATGCAGAGGGAGAAGACTCAAAGAAAGGGCCTTTTCCTGCCTCTCCCACCACCCCCATTAGCCTCCACTGAGCAGGACCTAGAGGAAGGAATGCCTACTGTACCTCTGACAAGTCAGGAGGATGCATGTCATGATTTCTCTTCCTTTCCTTGCTGATGGCAGAGCTCATCTCCCATCAGAGCTAAGCTTCCATCTTCTTCCAAGACACAGACCCACTTAAAGTACCACCAACGTGCACATACGGTTTTAATTCCTAATGGAGAAAACTTCCACAGAAGGCTTAGAAACTCCAATTTCCATTCCACAGAAGAGAAGCCAGAGAAGAGTGCCAAACCCTACTAGAACTACTGCTACTACTACTACTACTACTACTATGTAAACCTCTGAGCAATAAAGTGCTCCTGCCTGGGCACCCCAGCAGAAGCCACCCAAACCCAGTGAACGGCTAGGTTCCATTTTGACATCTCCTCTGCAGACATCTTGTCATCCCTTCAGCCAAACCCTACTTAACCCCAACAAGTCTTGTCTTGCCTTCACCAGAGAGACACCTCCCTTCTCCTCAACAGGGAACTGAATAGGTGCTTGTGCATGGCCAAGTGGTCCCCAGCAGACCCACCAAGCCAAGCCTGAGGGCCATGAGGGTCACCAATGGCACTGATGATGATACACCCACCAGCAGGTTGCCCCTCATTGGCCCTGATAGGGTTTTCTGCCTTGTGACCATCAAGGGATAATACACGATGCCAAAGGGATGTAGTGTCCCATGTGTGGGCAGAAACTCTCCCTGGTGCCACCAAAGAGCACCTCCTTGCATTTATGCGCTGCCACCCCCTCACCTTCGTCTGACACACTGTCACTGGTATGACGCTTGTCCTGATGCCATAACACTTGTCCTGACCCTGTAACAAACACCAGCCTGGCCCATGTGGCCTTCAGGGAGGCTGTCATCCTGTAATGCCCAACCCAATGCTACCCACGGGTCCTGGTATGACCATCCACCCGCAGACCCCTGTCCTGACTGGCAGTGGGAACTTCCTATCCAACTGAGAACCTCCTATCCAATAGGGGATCGGGGGACCGACCTTATGTGATACCCGAGGGGTCACACACAGGGCTCAAAACTCCTTCCTTTGACCTGCAGCCAGGCTCCTCTAACCAGGTTAGACAGAAACCTGGCCTTCCCCCTTCCCCCAAACCCATTGAAGCAGGCACCCGGGAGCGGGAGGCAGCCAATGCCGGCAGACGGGAAATGGCACTGGGGAAGCGGGGAGGAGGAGGGGAGCGGCAGAGAAGTTCCTGAAGTTTTCTGTCCTGGATAGTTGGAATAAATCTCATTTTCTCCGGTCTCCTTGCCGAGCCGAGGATTGGCTCAGCAGTGCTGCAGCCCGCCCTCCTCCTTCCCACGTCCCCTCCCCGCCAGCTTTGCTCCCTCTCTCCCGTGGCATCAGGGCGTCAGCCTGGGAGAGCCAGCCTGGGGGGGACAGCCGTGGGAAAAGGAGGGGGGCAATGCCTTCCTTTTCTCCCCCACTCCATTCCGGAACACAGCACCAGTAACCCTTGGAACAACTTACAGGGGCCTGCGGAGAGTGTCTCGTAACTTTTCGTCTGGAGGACGGGGAAAAAATAACAACCCTGGTTCGAAAGAGGTAAATCCTGAAAGTTTTGATTCATCAGTTTGTAGAGCTGGGGGCAGGGGGGTGTTGGGACCAGAAGGAAAAGAGTGGAGAGGTTGCTCGGAGCGGAAGGGGTGGCAAGGCGATAGAGACTGGAAGGATGGTAAAAAAGAAAGGGAGCAGAAGGCAGGAATGCAACAGGAAACTGGCAGTGAGGAGAGGGGACACGGGACAGGGGGGAGAGGCGGGAAGGAAAGGGAGTGAGAAGAGGGTCCCACGAATGGGGGAAGGCAGGAGGACGCTTGTCTCCCAGACCCTGCTCTGGACACCCCTCAAAGCCTCACAGGCTCTCGACACCTCAGTTTCGGGGGTATGGAGGAAGAAAGGGAGCACTTTTTCACAAGTGGGCAGGGAAGGGATGTTTGGAAACTGCCCACTTCCATAGCTCCGGCCTGCCTCTATGTCTCAGCATGTCTGCTTGGAAAAATGTCCTTGTTATACAGAGATATCACTATGTATATATATAGCAGCCAGCAGCACAGGAGTCAGATTTAGGCGTCTGCCTACTGCCCGGCACTGCTCCAGCAAAGCTGAAAGAGGCCAAACCCAGCCAACCAAGCCCCTTTCCCCCTTCCCAAAAGCCTGTCCCTGCTGGCTTTCCTCATCCCAAAGGACTCACCCAAGAGGGGAACTCTGCCTCCCTTCCTTCGGGGAAAGGGAGGTTTTTCATCACTCAGGAAGGCTGGGAAAGCCTTCCTGGCCACCCACAGCCATTTCCACCCACTCTTCCTGCTGTTGAGACCACCCCAAATTTCTCACCCTCTTTTGCAGTATGTCCCCTTTGAGGGAGGGAAGAGGCTGCTTTCAGCAGCTCTATCCAACTAGACATCTGGATTATTTTCCCCCCCTTTCTGGTTTCCGCTCTTCCCAGCAAGCAGAACAGCTCTGGCCATTCCCAGCTAGTGGAAAACCAGTGGTAGCCAGCTGAACTCGGGGGGAAATGGGAGAGGCCAGGCTGGGGGCGGGGGGGGGAGGAGGAGGAGGAGGTGCTGGCAGCGGGATTTTGAAGGCAGGGGGCTTCCCAGAGGAGGCAAGAAGGGAGCCAGAGAGGGTATGCCAGGGAACGGGAGGTCGTGGTGGGCTGTGGGCTTGCTGTGCCAGGAACTGGCAAATACGGAGGGCTGCTAGATGGAAGTGGTGGCACCCGGACAGAGATGGTCAGGCAGAGGGGTCCCTTTGCCCAGTGGAGGAAAGGACAGCACACAGGTCACCCTTTGCCCACAGAATCACGAGTTTCCCTGGCATGGAGGACTCTGTTTGGGTGAAGGGGAGGGTTCAAAGGGGCAGGGAGCCACCAGGGGCAGAAGGAAAGAAGAGAAAGGGGGAGATTGGAAGGAGGAAAAGCCCAGTAGGCCTGCCAGAAACCTGCCATCCAGGTAGGGTTGGGCACCCTGCTGCTTCACTCCCTCCCTCACTCTCTCCCTCCCTCCTCTTCCCAGTGCTTGCTGCCTGCCAGCAGGCAAGGACAGCCAGGGGCCAGGAGTTGCTGGCTTGCTTCCCTGTGGTGACCAAGAGACAAGGAAGGAGAAACACTTTCCTCCACCCCACTCCCTCACTCAATAGTTGTCCAGCTAGGGAACAAGGGGATGCTCTCCTCCCACATCCCCCCTTTTCCTTGCCTCTCCACCCCATCCCAAGGTGTGATGTCTCCCGTAGGGGTGTGCAGGGCAGCTGTGTTGTATGGCGGACCTGGGGTGGGGTAGGAGGGTCCCCCCTCAGAATAGCCCTGGCTGGTGCAGCACATGCTAAAGGAGACAGTCCCCACTTGGGGTTTCTCAATAGCTCCAATGTGCGGAAGAAAGGGAGAACTTGAGTGCTGTAGCTCACCTAATCCCCTCTCCCAGAGTTACTCGCTTTCCTGGGAGATCCTGGGGACAGATCAAAAAAATATGGTTGCATCTCTGGCCTTGTAGTCCCAAGACCCCAGTTATGCTGCAGGGACCACCCTAGTAATTTCCTTTGTACTGCAGTACTATGTACTCCATAGCCCTGACCCAGTGGCTATGGGTGGGCTTCTGCCAGAGAAAGGAAACAGCCCTCCAGTTGTGCCCTCACCCCAAGTCTGCCACATGCCTGATTTGTCCTGGCTTCAAGGCAGCACTGCATGGCCTCTGTGGGCAGGAGGAAGACATGAGCTGCGTGAGCCAGGGAGCTGGGGGCCAGCAGGAACCCAACCTGCCACCATTCTGTCCCTGCTGCCACCAGCCACTGCCACCCTGGGGAGGCAGCCAATGGTGCTGGGTGCTGCTGGGGGAGGTTTGTTTTCCCTTCCTCAGTCATTAACCCCTGGCAGATAAGAGGGGCCCGGGTGAGCAAACAAGGCCAGGGTAAAGCAAAAATGCCTCTAGCCAGCCAGGAAAGCAATTTCATGGCCAGGACTCCCCTTCACCAGAGCCTTTGCCATCCTGGCACTGACTGGCTGCTCCAAGGCAATGCACAGACAAGCAGGAGAGGCAGGGGACATGGCAGGGGAAGCCACGCAGTCATGGGGGTCCCACCACATGGAGATCAAGAGCTGTGAGGCTCCTGCACTACCTCTTGGCATGCTGTCTTCCACAGCCAGCCCTGCTGGAGGGACTCAGCTCTGTCCTGATGCCCCAGCCACAGAACTGAGCCCAGGGAAGGATATGTCCCCAGCTGGCTACCCAGGCCACTAGACACTGTGACATGACACAAAACTGAATCTTCCACTTTCCCCAAGCCACCCTCTCCCGCTTGCTATACATACCAACAGGGGATCTGCCAATCTGAGAGTCCTCCCAACTGACAGGGGAGGTCATTGCCCTGCCGTGCATCCAGCTGCTGCTTCCTGCCTGCCCCTTAGTGCCTCTGGGATCTGCTTGAGTGCAGGGACCCAACCCACCTTCTCCTCCAGCCTCAGGCAATCACCTCCCTTGCAGTGCCTCAGTTTCCCCTGTCTGCGAACTGCTGACTCTGCTTCTCGAACATGTCTGCCCAGCACCCAGGGACCCAGCCAATGAAGGACAAACAAAACAATATACAAATATTGCATTTCTGCTTCCCACCCCTCCTCCCTGAGAAGCACATGGGCCCCAGGCCTCACCCTCTCCTTAAGTGTTCATCTGAATAGCAAAAAAGAGGGAGAGGTTTTTCGCCCCAGGAGCTGGGGCAGCCAAGCTGGGCACTACTCTGGGAGGAGGTTCTGCCTTGGAGGGAAATCCTCAGCCTGTGTTGTGGCATGGGTCTGGCAAAGCTGCTTTGCAGACAGGAAACTAAGGCATACTGAGGTAGGTCAGCAAGGTGAGGGAGAGCACATGTTTTTAGAGGAAAGCCTTTTTCTTTCACCCCAAGAGAAGGGCCAAATAAGGGGGCAGCCAGTAGCAACCTCGCAGCTGCCTTATGTACTGCCTTTAACCTTGTCAGGCAGTTCTGCAGATACAGCCAATGGGATTGGGAAAATCCTGTTCAAGGGGGCTTCACTGTTCCTCTTGCCTTGTTTAGGTGGCCAATGCTCTTGCCCTGCCCGTCCACCCAAAGCTCTCTTTGTTGCCTGCTGCCCCGTCTGTGACTGGCTGCTACTCACCCAGCGGCAGTAGAAGACAGCGGATTAAGTCCACCACCGGACACAGCTTCCAGTGACCTCTGCAGAACGGGGGGTGACCCAGACACCCGCTGGGGACATCTCCGTGCCACCACTGTCCTCCCCACTGAGGACATACCCTCTGAGGGTGATTTCATGAGCGTGACGTAGTGCAGGGAAGCAGGAAACCTGCCGAAATCTAAAGTGATATGAACTGTTACCCCAAGAGTATCGGAGCAGAAGCAATGGGGAGGCTGGGGATGTGACAGACCACCCCAGTGCTAGAAGCCTGGTGAGGGCTGATTTTTGGAGCTTTTTGAAAAGCAGGGTGAAGGGTGCAACATGAGCCTGGGGAAGCTGCCAGTGCTCAGCTGGGTGTCAGGCTCCCATGGCAAGCGGCGGCTGAAGTCGGAGCTGACGCCGGACATGATCAGCCCGCCGCTGGGCGACTTCCGGCACACCATGCACGTGGGGCGCGGCGGGGACGTCTTTGGGGACACCTCTTTCCTTAGCAACCACGGTGGGGCTGACACAGCCAAACCCAACAACTTCTTCGCCCGGACGCTGCGGCATGTCCGCCGGAGCCCTCTGAAGAGACGGGGCAGTGGGGGCCAGGCGGAGGCCTCGCCCACGCCCCCAGCCATCTCGCCCATCATCAAGAACGCCATCTCACTGCCCCAGCTCAACGAGGGGATGTACGATGGAGGCAGCAGCGCCCGGGGCTTGACCAACAAATTCTCCTTCAAAAGTGCCTCCAACAGTTTCTCCAAAACACACCAGGCCTATGGTGAGTGAAGCGCGAGGCAGAGGCTGGTGCCCAGGTACTGAGCATCCTCTGGAGCCCTTTTCCATTGCTCCATGCCTCAGTTTACTCCCCAGTGAGGGACTTGGGGTTTTAAGGAGAGATGGGATATTTAAGACTGCCCAGTCATGACAATCCCTCCAAGTAGATAATCCTAACCTTGCTCTGAACCATGGTCCTTGCTCCTACCCTTGGAGGGTCTCCTTCCGGGGTGTCCCTCCAAGCAGGGCAGGGATGGTTTCTCTGTTTCTCCTCCTCTCCTGTAGCCCCACACAGCTGGCAGCCTGTGTGGAGTAGCTGTAAGGGAGCACCCCCCATCTACCCTCAGCCCTACACCTTTCACTTGAGCAGCCTCCCTGAGGAAGCCAAAAAGGTGTGGGGGCAGGGGAACAATTCCCACTCCAAGGTTATGAGGTCAAGGGGACTCACAACACGGCCTTTCCCACCTCCACACAGATGTTCTAACCCTGTTGCTAGCTTTGCCAACCTCTACATCTCCATGTGCTGCTCCTTAGGAATTCCATCCACCCTTCTCCATCGTGTCCACATCCCTCCCTGCCGGACAGGGTGCCCTTTGGGGAGGGGTTGTGGGAAGGATGGGACAGGACATCTGTGTGGCTCCTCTCCAGCCTCACAGCACTGGGCTGTGCTTTTCCCCAGGGAGGGAGGTCTGAAGCAGAAGATCTCAGGGTGGGGGTTGGATCTGGGGTGCCTGCAGCAGCCAGGGGAGGTGGCCAGGCTCAGAGGAAAAGGCAGGCTGAGGCAATGCTGCCATCTCCTGGTCTCACCTGCCTGGCTCAGCCCCCACTGCCATCTTACCAAGCCCAGAGCCCACCTGGAGACTCTCTGCTGTAACTCTGGGCTTTGGAGATGTCCACAGAGACACTGACATATCCTTTAGAGGCCAGTGCCACTGACAGGAGCATGACCGGAGCCACTTTGGCAGCAGTGTCCCTTATCCCCTGCAGAAGTAAATCAGGCTTCCTCTCTTGCCTCACCAGCCATACCTTCTGCCTTACAGGGCTGGAGTCTGGATTTTGTACCATCCCTCGTGTCCCTCGCTTGGAAAAGGCCCAAGAGAGTACCCATCCTGGGGAAGATGAGCTGGATCGCTCTGACTCCCTGCTGTCCTTCCGTCTGGACCTGGGGCCCTCCCTGATGAGCGAGCTCCTCGAGGTGATGAGCTTTTCTGAAATCAATGGGAACGAGGTGGGGGAGGATGGCCCACACCTCCTGCATGAAGAGGGGACCAAGGACAGGGTCCCTCCAGCAGTGCATGCATCCCATGAAGAGGGCAAGGCAGCATCCAGCTTCTGGGACCACTCCAGGCAGAGCAGCCTGTCAGGGACCAGCTCAGTGCCGGCTCAGTCAGTCCATGCCAATGGAGAGGCACACGCCATTGAAGGCGCTGGAGCGAACTCTGTCTGGGCGCCGGGGCCAGCGGCAGTGCCCAGAGGGTCCCCATGGCAGGGCCACTGGAACGACTGCACCATCGAGGCTGGAGAGTTTGACCGAGCAGCCCAGGTCCTGGCCCGCCATTACGGTGGAACCAGCACCCCACGGAGCTCAGAGAAGGGCGAAGGTCCCCGGCCGGCCCGGACACAGACCCTGTGGGAGAGCCCCAGCAGCAGCTTGTGGGGGTCACAAGTGACCAGGGAGAGCCGGTCCCCCGAGGCCAGCTGGAACCAAGGAGAGGAGGAGGAGGAGACGAAGCTCTCCAGCCTGCAGGAAAGCTACAGTGGTGCCCGAGGGGCCCGCAGCAATTCCTTTGAGTATGCCGATGAGGAGGAGGAAGAGGACGATGAAGTCAAGGTGTGAACGGCTATCCCTCCCATCACAGGCCCCACCAGAGACACTGGTGCTGGGGTCTTTGCCCTCCTCCTTGTGCCCCACCCACTGGTGCCAGTGTCACCAGCAGACCCAGAGGGTGACCTCCTTGCCAGGTAGGGGCACTGGGCAGGCTGGAGAGGGCAGGAGGAGAGGCCATCTCCTGGGGTGGTCCCTGGGACTGGGCCAGGCTGCTGCAGAGGGCCAGTGGGCACTGCAGAGCCAGGCATAGGACCCCTTCTCCAGCCTCATGGCCATTAGACATCAAAGAAACATTCCCATGTGCCAAAGGAACCCCAAATCCTTCCTAACCCATCCCATTCTCCCCAGCACCCTCTCTCTCAACCTTCGGCTTGGCTCCACTAGCATGTCTGGGGACATACTCCATCCTTCCACTGACCATCCTCTGCAAAGGTTTGCATGCCTCCCCAGAGACATTCCCTCTGATAGCTTAGGCATGTAGGGGATGGGGTGTCCGCAGCTCCAGCTGGTGCAAGACCCTTCAGTATAGCACATCTATCAACAGGGGAAGGTCAGCTGGGGTCCAAAGGGGCAGGCAAACCCCACAGAGCTGAGCTTCCTCTTTCCCCCTGCTCCCCCGAAAAGCTGTATGCTCGGTGTCCAGGAGGTGAGAGTATGCACAGAAATAATCAGGAATCTTTCCACCTGCCTCCTGCTGCTGGGCATCACTTAGGACAGCATCCTTCTTGACTCCCACTCTCAGCAGCTAAGAGGGGAGAAACTTGTTGGCTGAATGGTGGCAAAGGCAGGTTGTCAAGTCATCAAATTTTGCAGTTCAGGCCCTGAAAATCCCTTCTTTTCCCCCTGCCTCAGAACAAGGAGACTCCTCTGCAGCCACTCAGTTTGTGCCACCATCCTCGTGGTGGTGGCGCAGTTTGTGTCCTCATCCTTGTTCCCCTGCCCATTGCCCCCACACACACTCCTCTTTGAGTGCACCCCTTCCCAACGGTAATGTGGACCTGTGGCTAATGTCCCTCGCCGAGTGGCCCTGGGTGACACAGCTGCCCTGGAATGAGCTGCCCCCCATGCTGGCCCGTGTGCAAACTGGCCCTCATAGAAGCGCCTTTGTGCCATGGTGTGGAGCCAACATGCTCGGGGGCTGAGGTCACCGGAGGGACCCTCACAGGACCCCCCTTGTTCTCTGGGACAGGAGGGGGTGTGCAGTGGCAGGAGAGGCTGGGCCATGGCTGCAGGACTCTACTCCCACGCAGCTCACCCGCCACCCAGCTGCTTTTGCCAGGAAGCTCTTCAGAGCAGGATAAAGAGCTCCAGGGTGTGCACATGCTGCATGTGGAAGTGCCACTTACAGCCAGGCCACCAAGGTTAAGGGCAAGCCCATGTTCTCCAGCCTCCCCAAATGGCTACCTCATGCCAGTCACCAGCAGCAAACCAGGCAGGCACCAGCTTCAAGAAGTCCCCAGGTCTGTCCACTGGAGCCCAGCAGGATCAGCCTTATTCTTCCTTGCACCTTCCAGGACAGGGACCTGGGCTCTCAGGATGAGCTCCTCTCTGCCCTCTGCTTCCCAGACCATAATACAAGACCAAAGACCCAGATCTGTGGAATTACCCTTTCTGCCTCCCCTCTGTATCCCGTGCACTTATTATTGTCCTATTAAAACAGTTTTGATACTAACTTCTCTGGTGCGTCCCCTTGGCTGCTGTGACCTCATTGTCTTCCTTGCTGTGTCTGCTGGAGCCCGAGCCACCAATCCTTCCATCTTGGACAGTGAAGAAGTGCAGAGGCAGGGCAAGGGCACTGCCACCTTGCCTTGGACCAGGCTCTCTGTAAGTTCCTCCTCTGCTCTCCTCCCACAGAGCCTGAAGCGTTGCAAAGTTTGCTGTCACACATCAGCCTGACTTTAGGCTGGCAAGATACTTTTCAGTTAGAGCAGCAGTGTGTAATAATCAGGGCTGTTTGCCTGTAGTCCTGGGCAAGGAGGTACTGAGCCACATAACCAAAATCTCACTGCCTCCTCTGCCTGATTTTCACTGAGTAGAATCTGCTGTGGCAATGTCAGAGTAATGGCTAACGTGAGTGGAATGTGCCAGCAGATAAGTGAGGTGAGGTAAAAGGGAAAGTTGGAAATAATCCCTCATCTATGCAGGAATCCTGGCTGGGGACACAGCTGTGCTATTGTCCCCATTTTAATTATGCACTTTTGTAGCACCAAATGCCACATCAAATGCCACTTCATTCACATTTATGCCTTCCTTCCCATTTCACCATCCCTCCTTCCCAAAAGCTCAGCTGCAGGAAGAAATGGAGCATTGCAAAAAGATTACACAAAAGTTTCCCAAGCAATCATAGAGTGTCCTCATCCTGAACCCCACCTACAGCCTGCTTTGCCCTACCTACTATGCCTTCAACCCCACGGCCTGTTCTGACCTGGAAGGCACCTGGCATTATCCAGGTAATGGCCTCTTTCCTATTGGTGGGAGAACTTTGGGCTTTGTCAGTGGCTTGCACAGAGGCACAGAGCTCTCACAGAAACAAAGCAGCTGGAACAAGCAGTCTTCCACTGGCCTGGGTTTTTATTAGAGCTAGGAAGTGGTGCCCATCAGGTCAGCTTGAGGGAGATCACCTTCAAGCCTCCTGCGATGTTTATGTAGTTGATCTTGCGGCAGCCGTGCCGGTTGGGGAAGTACACTTCATAACCATCCGGCAGCTTCACACGGAATTTGTCTGACAGCATTTCAATGAAGAACTGGGAGAAAAAAGAGAAAGAGGGTCAGGAACTGGGAGCAAGGAGGGTCTTCAGAGGTCAGCATCTAGGCAAAAAGCCTGACTGTTATATAAGATGGTCATACCTGTTCACTACAACCTTAAACAAGGTGCTGGGGGTTGAGGTGAGGGCGATTCGGGAAATGAGCGTTTGATATCAAGGGTCTAAGCTGGAATACAGATTATGTTTGGGGACAGGATCTCTCCCGAGGCTGTTTCAGTTGTCAGATGGTAAATTCAGAGCAGCTAAACCCAAGTATGTCTTTACATGTCTTTATAGAGCATATGGAACGTGTACACCACTGTTCTGCTCTGAACAGGGCAGAATAAACCTGACCCCCCAATGCCCTCAGCAGCTCACCAGGACTCAGAAAAAGGAGCCTTGCTGATAAACATGCACAAGCAGACAGGACAAGAATGCATCACTGGTCATTCCAAACTAAAGGCAATATTACCCAAAGCCATCACCTTACTACCCCTTCCCCAAGAGCCAGTTCTGTCTGAGGAAACAAGCTTTCTCTTCACAGCTACAGGAACCGGACTACTCCTGAATGCAGCCCTGTTAATGATTTGGGACATCAGATAAGGAGAGACAGCAACTAGGACAGCATCCTTGGCAGCAAGAGAGAAAGGACAGATTTGCAGCATGAGTCCAGGAGTGATGAGGACAGAAGAGTTGAGGGAGAGGCTTCTGGACATTGCTCCAAACTCTGGGTTTCCTTAAAGCCTGTGTTTACATAGAAAGGAGGGAGAGAAATAAGGTAGACAGCAGCAAGATCCTGCTTTTTAGAGACTCCCTTTCATACATGCCCCAGGTACACTCACCTACTGGGCAGATGGAGGGGCCAGGAAGCACTTACAAAGCATGAGACAGACAGGAGTACATAAAATTCCCAGAAAGAGCATTGCAGTTTTTAACAAGGAGTGGAAATGGCAATCAGGATCAAAACCCCAGAAGATGAGGGGCCATTGTGAAGGAGCAGGAGGTATTGGGTAGGACCAGGAAAACTATAGTATGGGAATGTGCTAACCAGCGGCTTCCTCTCACCACACATTCCCCACATACCCCCCCAACACACCTCACATACCCCATAACCCCATGCTGGCACAGACCCCTCACCTTGACGGTGCAGCCCCTGAAGAAAGAGAGATGGCGGTCACGATATTCCGTCTGCCAGGAATCAGAGCACTTGGAGTTACAGACAATGACAGACTCATTGAAGCGGGGATTGAAGTGCAATGCCAGATCTCTTGAGCTGGAGCCAAGATTGATGCTGAAGCTGTAAATGAGCATGAGGAAACTCATATGCATGGACAGGAGAGGGTTTTGGAAGACTTGGGATCCAACACACATCTCTGCACCCAGTTCCTCCATCAGTGTTGCAGGTGGCATAACAATGTGCCATTTTGTATCTGGCAACCTTGGAAAACCACCTTCCTCTACAGCCCACCTTCAACCCTGGCATGCCAAGGTGGTTTCTTTGTACTTACCCAACAGTATCAGCAGGTATTTTGCCCTTCACCTTCAGGGTGTTCCCAGGCTTCATATCCAAATTTAAGATTTCAATATTCCCCTAAGGCAGAGAAAAATAGTTTGTGTGGCTCCTTCAGCCATTCCGCCTGACTTGCCACTGCAGCTGAGAGGGTGCTGCTTGGAAGCATCCCACCCAGGATATTCCTCTCATGACCAAAACCCTCCACGCTGCAGTTCTTGCATGAACTTCTCATTCAATGAGAGAAGAGTGGGTTGAGTGAAGCCCACAAGAGAGAAGAGGTATCAGAGAGAAAGTGAAAACAGGCTTGTGCTCAGCAGAATGAAAAGAAAGCAGGACAGCAGATATACAAATAGGGTTAAAGCAGAGGAGTGCTGCCCAGGGTTTGGTGGAAAGCTGATGCTGCCCAAGAAATGCAAGTGGTGAGAGTGGCTATGACTCGCCAGTCTCACTCAACTTCACTGAGGACCCTGGGTGACAGAGGACAGGAGCAGCACCCCTTACAGGCATCTTCCTCAGAAGGCAGAGCAATCAGGCAGGAAGACACTGGCAGTTTATCTCAGAAATGCTTTGCACATAAGACCTTACAACCCTAAAATTCCCTGTGGCTTACATATTAACGTGGCCCCTGCCTCTGCAAAGCTCCAATGGCTGGTATTAAGCCAGAAGACCTTGATCCAAGGTAAAAGCTTCTGCATGTACACTTCTTACAAAGGATTCCAGGAAATAAAAGCAACTCCCAGCCTCCTTAGTTGGCTCCTGGTGGAAGGACTATCACACACAGCCCTTAGGGGTGCTACTTTAGACATGACATAGGACAAACATCTTCCCAGCTAATCAAGGAGGTGTGACCACCGTGTTCACTTCTTTCCTGTGTGTAACAGCTCACCCAAAAGAACATATCAGCTCCTTCCTTTTGTGGCAAGGGGCAGCTCCAAAATCCATAGCAGCAGACCAAAAATGGTCTCCGCCATCCCTCCCCACAGTGCTCCGAGGAAGGGCTCAAAGGGGCTTGGAGGAGAGGACAACCAACACATCCCCTCTAGATGGCATGAGCTATGGAGTGTCCTTTGCAGGAGTGACATAATGGCATCCAAGCTCCTTCCCTTCTTGTGGCTCTAGATTCAGCTGTGTGGATTATGCAGTACCCATGTGTGGCAGCTCTCTGCAACCTCCCATCCAAGCCCCATCTAGACCCAAATCTTTTATCTTGAGGAGCCACACACCAGGCCACATCAGGTTCAACAGTCCCATCCTCCCTAACCCTTAGATATGGGAATGTGGTCCTCACAGGGGAGTATCACCCCTGCTGTCTTCTTCCCAGATAAGCACTACAATGCAAGCCAGTAGACAGTGTCCCTGATTTGTAAGATTCCAAAAGTCAAGTGGAAAAGGAAGATGGAGGAGGAGGTCAAGGCTCAGGAGACCAGTAGTCCCTCAGTCTCCCTCTCAAGCCCTTCAGAGAGCATCCGAGTGCAGTCATCCTGCTGCTGCACAGACAGCTGGGAGACAGCTTTTACACTTCCCTAAAACATCCTGAAGAAAGGAGAAGTAAGTGCTGATAAGCACTCCTTCCCTAGAGGTGTTTCCCATGAGCAAGGGGTCATAAAGTCCAGCAGGCTTGGGAAATTCGTTTGCTGTGGAGGACGCTGAAACTGTTGGTGAAACCTCTGTGGGCTGAGCATAGAACCAGCAGGAACCAGTGCTGGGGATGGTGTTTTCTAGCACTGGGTTTCTTTCCCACCATACTGCTGTGTCCATGGCACACCTGTAAACACCTTCACATCACACTGCTCCTCTGCCACCCAGGGATAATACAGAGCCCAGGGTCCCCTTCTCAAATATTGGAACAAAATTGAATGGCTGGCTAAATTGCACAGTAACTCACTTTTTATCTGGGGAGTAAGGATTTGGTGTCTGGAAGGTATCCTGGATATTCCAGTTTTAGTAAACATATCCTTGAGAAGGGAGTCTTCTACAGATTTAGGCAAAAGCAAACAACCAGTAATTGCTTATTTTCATTAAGTATAAACATATTAAACCAAGGCATATCTTTCCAACACCATTTATAAAGGCATACTTATTAACCTTCATTACTTGGTTAAATTTGTAAACAACTTACAGAAACCTACACAAATTAAAACCTCCAAAACATAGTATGGACAAAAGCTCAAAACCCCTGTGGATGTTCAGAGTTGGAATAGGAGAATCTGTGTGCAGTTTCTAATATGCAGGATAACTATAACCTGGAAAAACCATAAAATGAAATCACTCAGTCTCTGTCTAACCAGTGCACAGCAGGTTAATAGGAGGGCATTATCCATCTGATACTAATTTGATGGAATTTTCCAGAACGATCTTTCACTTCCCAAGCATAACACAGACAACTTTAATTCTGTCATCACCCTATCAATACCTGCAGCAAGGGGTATTGTTAATCTAATCAAGTCTTGGTTTAGATTTTGGCTTTGCTGTGCTGGTATAAATTTGACAGACTCACCACAGGAGTTCAGGTGGCCTCCCAGAGGTTGCTCCAACCCATCCCATATAGCACCCATAATTCCCTATGTCCTGGGTGAGTTTGTACCAGGTAGGTAAGTGAATTTGGTCTCTAGGTGGTTATGCCACTGCTGCAGCAATATTCACAGTGCCATCCATTTGTATAGACACATTTTCAGCCTATCTGGAAAGCCATGAAGGGGAGGAGTTAATCTGGTTGGATTGACAGGAGCTACCATCAGGAATCACCTTAATTGATGTCTTTCATACATTGCTTAAATACAGGCTACCTTTTGCACAGAGGCTGCCAAATCTGAGAATCCTGCAGTTTTTAACAGCAGTAGGCTGTCCTGTGGGTCTATGCCCCCAGCCCCGTACACAGCTCACATAGTCAATGAGTAGTTATGGTTACCTAGTGTAGTAGTTAAAAATACTCTATGTCACCAGAATCTTTCTGCCTCTTCCTCATTCAGCAAGATCTGATCTCTGCCCATAAGGGAAACTTGTATTCAGTTTTGTATTCCACCGAACATCTAGAATGTTCTTCCAGCAATGTGTCTTACTCTGCAGGGAACAGTAGTGTGGGTTTCTCCACACCCTTGCCCTGCAGTTTCAGTTTCAATTAAAGGCTGAACTTTTACCACTTTTGGGGTAGGGTCAGAGCCTGCCTCTAAATCATCAGCATTATACCAAATGTCCCCGTCCTGTGTTTCAGGATCCTCACAATATACCACCCTATAGATGGGTTGGACTGAATTAGAGGATGATTCATGTGGAATTTTATCAAGTAATTTACCTAGATTTTTCTGTATCTGTTTTTCTCATCTTTCAGCTGCAGACAGTAGTTTTTCTAATTGCTCATTTTTATTTAAAATAATATCTACTAGTTTTTACAATTTCTCCTGTGTCTCTTTCTCAAAAGACAGTGCTGCTCTAAGAACCTTATTTTCAGACTTCAGAGTCATAAATTTTACATCTGCAACCCTTTTCAGGTGGCAGGAGGCTTTTGATTTCCTTTCTCACACAAGATAAACAACCTCCCAAAACTGCACAAATAACTTACCTTCTTACCTTTAATAGGCAACAGACCTTTTCCTCATCCCATTTTTCATTCAGCCTGCAAACTAGTAATGTGATCAGCTATTGCTTGTACATTATCACAATTAGTTTATGCCCATTCCAACCCTGGAGGAGAGAGGCAACTACCAAACTTCTCCAGGAGAGAGTAAAACTTTAGCATTATACTGGTCACCCTTGGTAACCATTTTTCCTTTGATCTCCCTCAGAGGGAGACAACCTGGGCACACCAGGCAGGAGAAAGCTGTTACCCACAGAGGGACAGTAAAAGTAACAGTAAAAGTTTGGTCAATCTCCATCAGAAGGTGGGTCTCCCACCAGGTGGGAAGAACAGAAAAAGTTCAGAACTGTTAAATGGCACTTTGGGTCAGAGAACGGTGATGCCAATTAAAATGTTATGATTCGCTGTTGAAGTCCTCTGCCCAAATTAAGGTGCAGAGGAGACTAAATGCTAGTTCAACAATGCTGATTTTATTTTATAGAATTAATCTTATATGGAAAAGAGAAAGAGAGAGAGAAAGAGAGAGGGGAGAAGAAGAGAGATAGTGCAAGTAGAAGGTAGTCACCTCCATGGATGTAGCAGCCTCCCACTGGTACTTTCGTGCCTTGGGCTTCTTGACAGTAGGGTCTCACAGGTCTCACCCAGCTCATTTTATTTCCTGAATAATTCTTATGCAGTCCCTTATTTGGGTAAAAAGTAGAGGTAGAAGTGACTTTCAGTTCCTCGTTAGCACATGAGGCAAGAGTAGGCATGGTTCTGCCATCGCGCATGCTCAGATCTTAATTCGATGGTCACCAAGGGTCTGTTCTGGGGGTTTTGCAAGACAAGTACCTCAAAACACAAGTGTCCTATTTGTGACCCCATGTCTTGCACTTGCACAGTAGTTCACTTCTTATCTAACACACCACAGTTGAACTTTGACCTGAACTGCAAAGCCAAAACCAAAACCTTGCTTCCTTCATGGGTAGTGCATAGGCACTCATGACCTTTTCTCTGCAACAAGCTCACCACCAAGCCCTTGTTTAAGGCATATACTGCAAATTAATAACCCTTTCCTTACAGCTGCCTGAGAGGGAGAGCAGCATGTGTCTCCTACTGTGTCCAGTTCTGGGCTCCTCAATAGTACAAGAGAGACATGGAGTTCCTGGAGCTGGTCCAGAGGAGGGCTACAGAAATGATGGAGGGACTGGAGAATCTCTCTTACGAGGAAGGGCTGATGGAGCTGAGCCTGTTCAGCCTTGAGAAGAGACACCTGAGAAGGGACTTCACCAATGTCTATCAGTATCTGAAGAGAGGGTGTCAGAAGGGTGGAGCCAGGCTCTTCTCAGTGGTGCCAAGCAATAGGACAAGAGGCAATGGGCAGAAACTGATACACAGGAAGTTCCACCTGAACGTGAGGAAGTGCAGGTGACTGTACAGTGGAACAGACTGTCCAGAGAGGTTGTGGAGTCTCCCTCACTGGAGATATTCCAGAACCATCAGTACGCAACTCTGTGCAATGTGCTCTGGGACGATCCTGCTAGAGCAGGGAGGTTGGCCCAGATGACCCTTTGTGGGACCTTCCAACCTGACCCATTCTGTGATTGTGTCTGAGGCATGAGTAAACTTATCCATGCAGAGAGTTGAGTGCAGAGCCACAAGTACCACGGATGTAAGAATATGCAGAGAGGGAGACGAGCAGGAAAGAGGCATGAGCTGCTCAGAGAAGGGCCATGAGATTTTATCAAGATAACATTTACCCCCTCCTACAATGCTCAGCAGGGGCGTTGACCCCCCTTTTATTTGCCACTGGGAACAATAGTGGGAAGCCAGGCAGTAACTGTGCCAGCACTGGCGACTTCCTTCGTTTGCAGAGCTGAGCCTCCATATGGTCAGACACCAGCCCTGTGCAGATGGTCTCCCTCATGCAGGGATATCTGCTCCCCACATCAGAAGGGGATGAGACTTTAGGGACCCCAGAAGAGTCAAAATTCTCCACTGCAGTTGGAGAATTTTGGAGGCGACAATTGGAATGGTGAATGGAGGGTGACGGGGGCAGGTTGATACTTCCCTGCTGACACTGCAAAGAAGAAAGCCTGGGGAAATGATAGCATGGGAATGTAAATCCCAAAGAAAGAGGAAATCCGGCTAAAGAGCATCTGCAAAAGAGGTGGAGGATCCGTGCAGTAAGGAAAACATAAACAATAGCTGTGGAAGCTGGCAGCCACTGGTGTAAAGGATCCAGGAACCCTTCACTCCCCAGAGAGATGATCCTATAATAGGATACCTGATTGGAAGTACTCCTCAAGGGCCAAGATTTTCACCCAGGCCAGAGGGCAGTTGGCTTGTACTAGTATGGGAACATGTTCACATCACTGTGACCAGAGGAGCATTTGCTGCATTCCCAGAGGGACAGCAAAGACCCAACAAGTCACTTGGTGTGAGGGTGGGGGCCACATGCGACCCAAAGGGCAGGGCAAGGTTCCAATAGGGAGCAGGCAGGCCTGCAATTTTGCATGGAGAAAACAAAATAACCCCAAACATATTTTAAGGAGGGAAGAGCCTAATGCAAGCATGTTGGCTTTCAGCCAGAAGGATGGAATGGCAGGTCCTCTGCAGAGTGCTTTCACCCTATAAAATGCAGCAGCTCTATTTGCAGAGATCCCACAATGGTAAATTTTGGGGTCAACAATCTTTCCTAGTTTCCTGCTAGTGTAAGGTGATCTCAGGCCACCAGGAGCACTAATGGAATCTCAGGACCCTTGAGGTGCCTCCAGAGAGGAGCATCTGATGTACCACAGCCTAGAGCTGCCTACAGGGCACCCACACAGCTGTTGAGAACAGACTGAATGCCACCCTCCCAGCAGGCTGCCAAGATCCTCGGCAGCATCATTGCTGGCAGCAGTATTTATTTTGTTTTCTTATTTGGGCAGGAGATAAGCCAGCTAGGTGTGAAGCCCTGAGGAAAACCACAGAGTTCCCCACTTCCCAGCCAAGGTAGACTCAGTGGTTAGAGGATTCTCAGGGCCTTTTGTGGCAGAGACAGCCCCCAGAATCCACACCAGCATGCCAAAATCATCCCCACCATCTCTCTCAACAGTATTCTGAGGAAGGACTGCAAGGGTCTCAGAGGAGAGGGTAGCCAACACATTCTCTCTAGACAATGTGAACTAAGAATAGTCCCCCTCCAGGACTGACACAGGTCACCACCAGAGAAAATGCTCAATCCAGAAGGCATGAGGAAGATAGAGGAAGGCAAGGTGCCATTCTAGGTGCATGGATGCATGTGCCACTATCCCCACGTCAACCCAAGCTCTGCAAGAAGAGGGGAGAGATCCCTTTAACACTCTCATGGAAGGCTTGGTGCTAACTGGGCACCAAAGAAGTGGCACTGGAGAATGACACAGCAGCACAGATCAGGTGCCTGTCCCCTATTGCACTCCAGGCACCAAGGGAGCCTGTGCCTTGGACCAGGCAGCAGCATCTGCTCAAGGCAAAGGGAGCTGGAGAGACCAACCATGCATTCTTTCTCGGAGTAGCAGCTGCTTACTCTGCTATTATTTCCTACTGCTTCATATAATTTGTACTCCACAGCAAGCTATTGTCCCTTTCCACTTGCTATTTATTTCCTTGAATAGCCTCTGGGGAAAGATTTCAGTGCGGGAGTAAAGAAAAAAGAAAAACTCCACACAATAAATCTCAAGCAGTGACCTGATTTAAACTGTGTTCTCTGACCTCATCTGGGCCCTGGTTGCGGTTCCTCATGGCAGTTGTGATTAAGCCCTGTTTCTGTTTTGAGTTCCTCCCTTCATTAAGCCTAGGGGGGAATGACCCCTGCCTTAGAGGGCTGTGGGGTGGATTTTCAGAGGCCAGGGCTCAGGATACGACTGAGAAGAAGCTTCCACCACCTCCTAATGGAGATGCTCAGTCCCCCACCTGCCGGTACAGAAATTCCTGGATAGGACTGGCTTCATCTGTAGTCAATAGGTGTTGGTTGGCCTCTCAGCAGAGAGTGCTGCATCCTACACTCAACGAATCCGTGAGCTCTGAAAGCCAGCCAGCTTCCTAACAGGAGGACCGAAAGAACAAAGTGTACTTACCTCAGCTAAACACTGAGGTAAGCAAGAAACTGGGTAAGCAGGTCTGTGGATCTGAAGGGTGTGTACAGGAGGGAATCGTCCAGGAGATGCAGGAGAAGCCAAAGCAAGGATGAGCACAAGGAAAAAGTGTCCAGGAGCACTAAGCTCCTGCCTAAGATGTTACCCAGAGTGGGATGGCTCCTCTAGAGAAAGTGCTGGTCTCCACATTCAGATAAAGTAAAATGGGAAGGAACAAAGGACTAGAGGTTAATCTCCTGTCACCCCTCCTGCCTCAGCTCCTTCACAGTGCACCATCCAGAGCACCTGTGGAAAGTATGGAAGTAGCATCCATGGTCTAAAACAGAGGGCAAGACATTAGAGGCCATCATCATCCAGTAGGCTCTCCACAAACATCACCCCTTTTCAGCTGAACGGTGCAATTTCTCTTCTTTAGGATGCGAGAGAAAAGGAGGAGGAAGGACTAAGATAGCTGAAGAACTGAAATGTGAGGGGAAACCCACACCTTCCTTCAGAGCTAGGGGCAGCAGTGAGAGAGGGAATCTGCATCAAGCAGTGGAGCAGATCAAGAGCACAGGGTGCAAGTACAGCCTCAGACTCCATCTCTCTCCCTCCTCTATCAGAAGTGTGGTGGTGCCACAGTGGCTGGCATCTCCCATCTCCATGGGGGAGCTCAAATGTGCACTGATGGATGGTTTCCATGTCCTTGTAGCTTTTCAGGGGATGTCTCCCTGAGGCAGCTCTGAAATCTGTGGAAACATTTTTGTGTGGTCTGAGTTATGCACAGGGAAGGGTAGAAAGGTGGTTCATTTGCAAGGAAGTTGCTTCATAAGGGTTCATTTTTATCAACCCAGGCAGCCAAATGAGTCATGTCTTCTGGGTCTCCAGCTTGCCTGAGGAGCAGGAGAATGAATACTGCTGGCAGAGGATGGAGAAGGGAGGTCAGAGGACTGATGACATGCCACCCAGTTCCATTTCCAGACTTCATTTCTCTAATTCTTTCATTCATAGGTGCATGCCAGGAATGTCGGTTGTGGGAAAGGCTTTCAAAAATACACCTGGAGATAAAAAATTCACTTGTGTTGAAAGCTTCCCTACTGGAAAAGAGAAGATGACTAGAAAGCTCACAGCTTCCCTCTCTCTGGGACTTTTGGGATCATCCAGTTTTGCCTGCATCTTCTAGATGAGATATTATTAGTTTATTGGGAAAAGGATCTTCCAAAGAGCCCTGCACACAGGATCAGCTTCATGAGGTCTTATCATCCACTTGTGTCTTCCACCAAAAGATTAACATCTACAACACTTTTATCTTACCATTGAGGAAGGAAGGTGACAGCTCCCTCACCTGGGGAAACTGAGGCACAGACATCCAAGTTCATATCCAAAATCAACTCCTCCTGTTTGGATTCTCATCCTAAAGTTTCCATGGCCACAAAATCAAATCACTTTGCAAACCTGCACAGAGAGGTACAAGGAAGCTGTGCTCCCCTAGCTGATACAGCTGGAGTGTCAAAGCTGCTGATCTCTCATCACAGCATATACTATCAGCAGGAGGTACTGGGGCATTCAGTGCCTCTGGAAAAAAATCAGCCCTTGGGTGGGTCCAGTTAAGTCTGAAAACCAGAGGTATTCAAAGAACAGAAGCCTTCCTGCAGTGGAAGCCATGGGACTTACAAGATGCCCCAAGCCCAACTTTGCTGACTTCAAGGGGACCATTTCCCAAAACAGAGACAGCATGAAACCAGCTGGCTGGAAATAGAATAAGCAAAAAAGAAATGCAGCATTGCACAATTATACAAAAGGCCCTTGGGAACCTCTGTCCACAGAGCAGCCATCCTGGATTCAGCCCCACAGCCCAGCAAGGGGAGTGACTGCCAGGTCTCCATCCTGCACAGGGACAAGGCTGTAGGACTCGCTTTCAGTGTGTTTCTCATGGTTTCTAGTGCTGAGCTCAGGCAGGTTGGACAACTCTGAGGACTTGCAGGAATCTTTCAGACAAGCATAATCCATCTCAGTCACACACATGCACGAGGCACAATGCCAAGGGTGGCTCATCCACTGGGAGGAAAAAAAAAAAAAAAAAAAAAGAGAGAAAGAAATGCTAAGGGAGAAATAGCAAGTTTTGAAAAGCCACAAGAATTAACAGCTCACAGGCTGGAAAGAAGGGGAGCAAAAAGAAGTCTGTTCTCCCATGCTCACATCACTGAAGCCAAGTATACTTCATCTTCACTGGGAAGCAGCAAGCCACCTTACCACACATCAGCTTTGAGAGCATCTGAAGGGGCAACCCACCCTGGATCTAAGGTCATGACTGAGGTCTGCAGAGAAAGGGGTTGTCAAAACTATCTGTTGCTGCAAAATCAGCTTGAACAAACTCCCTTTGATGGCACTGCAAAATGAAACAGTAAAAACCAAACCAGATGAATATGGGAAAGAAAAGCAGCCAAAAAAAAGGGAGTCCAAATCCCCAAATGACTGACTCAGTGCAGGAAATAGGCATCTAAAGAGGGAACTGCAGGCATCTGAAGAAGACCTAAGAAAAGATCAGGCCCACACAAATTACTCTCCATATTCCTCTTCTTCCACTTTACAGAAAGAAGGGCACCAGAAATACCTGAACCCATGGACCTTCAGAGTGAGACACGGGGAAAGAGCTGGGCCACAGCACTAGCCTGAGATATTTCATCCCCACAAGATACTTCAGAGAGCAGGGCGGTGACTGCTTTGCACTGATGGGACACCTAGTCTCCCTTTCCAGTACTGGGCACTAAGGGACACCTTGTCCCATATAGGCATCCTGTCCCTTCTCTGGACTGCACCCATGAGCCTCTACTCTTGTTTCTGACCCATGTAGCTGGTAGTACATAAGCCCTCACTTGAGCACAATGGATGTTTATTTTGCAGTCCCAGCAGCCTTGCCAAGCTCTTTGTTCTCTCTGGCTCTCTCTCCCTTCCTTCCAGTTTGTACCTTTTCCTGCTATCCTTCTTTTCCTCATCACTGGCAACACATAGGGGCCAGAACCTGGCTGTGTCTCTCTAGCTGCCCCCAAGTTTCTTTGTGCTGCTCCCCTCCCGGAGAGCCCCCAGCAGCAAAACAAACACCAGGTTTTAATTGCAGTCAGATTCCTGCATGGGAGGATGTTTGCTTCAGAGAGGGAAAGAGTATTGGAAACTAAATGCCTTCAGTGCGACTCACCCCAGACTAAACTTATGTCGGCAGGCTGAATAGCCTCAAACACCGTTGCCAACAAACAGATTCAAACAGACTTCCCAAGCTAGGACATCTGATAAGCACCGTGTGAGGACAACAGGTGGCTGCAACTGCCAGGCAAGTTCCCATCTGCACGAAGATAGCTTATCTCTTCTGTCAAGATGGGACACACATCCATGTCTGCTGCACGACAGCAGGGAAAACTAGTGGAGACCTGCTTTCTGGTCCTGAACATGCACGTAGCATTGCTTACAACACCATCCCTGAGGAACATCTCTATTATTCACCCAGGCTCATCAGGAAAGGGGTGGGAATCTTTCCTGAACAGCTCTGTCAGAAACACAGCTTCCCTGAGAACCAGCTCAGGATGAGCTGAAGAGTGCCTCACACTAGCTCGGGACACCAACAGGAGGAGCACAGCAGTCAGAGGGAAGAAGTCTCATAGCCCACTCTTGAACCATGCTGTGACACCACAGCTTTTAACCCTATCAAATCCTAGCAAATACCCTCCTTCTGAAATTCAGCCAGAGCATCACTGCTGGGAACCAGGCTACTCTAGATGCAAAGCTGCTCTGTTCAAGGAGGAGCAGCCTCTGTGGAAAGACGAACAGCCTCTGCTAGGACCATTCCCCCCCTCCAAGATGAAAGGGCTTGGGCTGCAGATCAGGGACAGCAAAAGTGCAACATGGTTGCAGCAAGATCCGGAACGTGGACACTGCCTTTGAAAAGCCTGCAGAGCTGAGGGGAACAGTGAGCTGCTTGAACATAGACTCTCCAAGTGGAGACAAGGCAGAGGCTGGTCAAATGCACCTGCTCCTTCTTCTGGATGGGGGACATGTCTGTCAGCAGCACATTAAATGGGGGACACTTGAGCTCTGCCCCTGCTCTGCCCCTTGACTGAGTCCCCAAATCTGATGTAGCTTGGGGTGGCAGGGGAAATAGGACACACGTGTGTGTGCCTGGGAAGTTCTTGCAGAAGTATGTGCTCCATGGACTCCTTGTTCTGCCGGCCTCAGGCAGCAGAGCCAGAGGGGCAAATTCAACATGTTTGTGTGCCCAGACCTGTCTGATCCCTGCATCCAGGAGCAGCCCCCCACACTGACCTCTTTTGCTTGGGCAACACTTTCTCCTAGCATCTCACCCACTCCACATGACAGAAGGTCAAATGCAGCCAATGATGCATAGCGTGGAGTCTTGGACACTGAGTCACAACCCACAGTTCAGCCATACCCAGCAGACAGAGCATTTCCCAGTTTCAGTCTGGCACACACACTCCCATCCCACACACTCACCCACGACCTGTTGCATGACATTCCCCAATCTTCGACAAGGGAAATGCTGGAAAATTAGGGGAGAAATATACAGGCTGCAGGTGACTGCACTTCAAAAACCTGCCTTCTGAAGGACTCGGGCTTACAGGGTGTAGCTGTTTCACCCTTGTCCCCTAAAGGCAAGGAGTAGAACACAGCTCCCATCTGTGGGGTTAAAATCACGGCAGTGAGGCTCTGTTGGGAACAGTCCCCAGCCCACCCAGTCCCCCAGCTATGCCTGGGCGCTGTGGCACTGCTCAAAGCCAAGGCAGGGGGGTTGCTAACAACTGCACGGCATGAGCCATCATCCTGAGGCAATGCTCAGGCCCAGCCCTGCTCCTGTTGCACTTACTAAGACAGATGAAGCCAGAGGGACTAGAAAGGAGCTTATGAAAAGCCAAATCCGCCCTTGGGAAATCTGCATATGCAGACTCAGCGTCTCCCTCCCCTCCTCTTGTGTCAGAGTTTTCTTTATAACCTTAGCTCCACGTCCACCATGCCCCAGCACTGGGATCGCTCTGCCCTGCTGCTCCTCACCATCACCAGCAGCAGGGCAGAAACTGGCTGTAGTGCCAAGTGGCAGAGACTGAGCAGCCAGGCTTGGATGGAGGAAGAAAGGCCGGACTGCCTCCTCCTGCTGTTTCACAGCCCGGACTTAAGCCAGCACTGGAGTTTCCTAGGGAACCTGAGGCATCTGCAGCCAAAATGGGATTGCTGGCAATGGGGGATTTTCAAGCCTGGGCCAAAACTCATCTATTCAAGCTCATCATGCCACACTTGAGCCAGCTGCACAGCCGAGTACACGTGCATTTGGCTCGGGGGCACTCTGCAGCGGGAATGCCTCCTCTCTGAGCCGCGTTGGAAAAGAGGCTGCACACGTCTGCATCTCTGAGCTCCCCGGGCAGCCGCTCCATTAAACATCCCCAGCAAACGCTTCACTAAGTCACACTTCATTGTCGCCGCAATGCGGGGATGTGTTCATCATCCAGGCTTGCGGATTTGCTGCAGCTGGGCTCCCCGATTTGCTTCAGGACGCCTAGCGTTATGTTGCCGATTTTGGCTCAGATCACGCTTGAGTGCCTGTGAAAAATGCCTTTGCAATAGGGTTTTTCTCCTTCTCCCTCCTGCTGTTCTTTAAAACCAACCTGTATCTCACCAAAATCCAGGCTCTTGAACCCTTTTTCTCTCCAATATTTGTGCTCTCTAATCATGCCCCTTCCATCTGCCAGCTGCAACACTACAAGCAAGGGGTAAAGCAATAATGGGTGACTCTGTTCACGTTTTCCAGTGTCTCTGCCGACCCCTTAGCACCGAGTGCACGCTATTGGTCGTGGATCTGTTCCAGTCTGGAGCTGATCTCATCAGTAATGTTGTGAATGACTCCATCGAGGCTCCCCCTTGCGGGCTCAGCGCCTTCAGTGTTCACTTCAGCCCCATAAATTCAAGCAGCGCTCTCTAACCTGGCAGGTCTTCCCCTCCCTGTTCAGCTTCCAGCTACAAAACCTACCAGCCCCCAAGCCACAGCTACAACGAGGGTTTCCGTCCCATCAGTTTTATTTCTTCTTTGCCTGCTGCAGATACAGTTCCTCAGCAGCAAGAGCATTCCCATATTCTCAGAATACACCCCAAATGCCCTGGACTTTGTTAGAAAGAAGCTATCAGCATCAGCAAAGCCATTTGAGCCTTCCCCAGGGTGTAAGGAGACACTTTCACTCCCCACACTGTCCAGAAGGGCACTGCTGCCTGCTCAGTCAAGGGATCAGGACACCCCTTGAGCTGGGAAGCAAGGCTTGAACATGAGGAAACAGGAGCTGCACAGCTCACCTCTAACTCTGGTGTTTGCTTCTGACTTGTCTCACTGAGCCAGTTGCTCTAATGACAGAACTAATGCAGTAGGGAAAATTGGTATACAGAGGTCAAGGCAATTCCCCAAAGGAAGAAAATGAAATTATACCCCCATGCTAACAACCAGAGAAACTCAAGCAGCAAGCATAGCTGAGTATTTCCCCGAGTCTTGCTTCAAGACATGCTTAATTGCAGAGATCTAGCCAGCAGGTTTTCTGATCCCTTATCCAGCATCCTGTTTCCCCATTCTGCTCCCGTAGCTGCAGAAGGATGCCTTTGATCACCGGGGACAGGTCTTCCTATAGCTGAAAGGGAAACTGCTGAAAGAAATGGAAGGGAGCAATCCTGGTGGATGATTGCACACAAGAAAGTGCTGCATATGAAAGGGAAGGAGACATTTCCTATTAGATTAAAGGAGCTCAAACCTGCTCTCCCTCTAGAGAAGTATGCAACTCCATACTTGCCTCTCTAATTGCAACCCTCTGCTGGGAAAGGTGCTTAAAAGTATTGCAAAAGGAAGGAGATTAGCCAAGGTCAGGGAGTGGCAGGGCTGCAAATCCAGAGGATTTCGTGGAGAGGTGCCTGGTCCCAGGTGATGTCAGAAGAGGTGCTGCCAGCTTGTTCCAAGAAAAAGCAGCAGAGTGAAAACTGAGCCAATCCCCCAGGAACTGGCTGCTGGAGTCAGACAGGGAGAGGAGAGGAGAGGAGAGGAGAGGAGAGGAGAGGCCAAAAAGCAAAACAAACAAACAAACAAAAAAACCAGAAAAACCAAAACAAAAAAAAAGCAAACAAAAAATATAACAACAACACCCCCCCACTTCCCAAAAAAAAAACCAAAAAAAAAAAAACCCCANAAAAAATATAACAACAACACCCCCCCACTTCCCAAAAAAAAAACCAAAAAAAAAAAAAAACACAAACAAAAAACCCAAAAGAAAACCAGGGAAGAAAAAAGAGAAAAAAAAAGAAGACCAAAGTACCAAGCTTCAGGAAGGTGAAAGGTCTCTAGCAGAACAACCTTGCCAAAGAAAGCGGAATGTGCTGGGGAAAGGGAAGCTCATGTCCTGGGCCACAGCTGACCACCCAGGAGGAAGCACACACAAGCACATCTGAAAAATATCGTAGGGTTAACATAAACACACACAGCATAGAAACCAACCAAACATTGGGAAAGAGAGAGGGTGACAGGGCGGTTCTGGCCGGCAGAAGACGACTTTGTGGGGGCAAAACCCCTCTCCCAGGCGGATCGTCCAGTCCTGTGAGGCCTTTCGTTTCCGATGGAGAGGGACTTGGCCTGTTTGGGATTCACCTCCAGTGCGCAAGCAGCAGGAAGTGAGCCCAGGATGGTCAGGCGAGCGCTCCCCTGCCTGCTGGTGCCCTCTGCGGGCGGCTGCTGAAGGGCCTGACAACTACGGACTGCACAAACCTGGTGCCAAACCTGGGACTGCACCCCTGTGCCAAACCTGGGGCCCGCATCTCTCTGCCGAACCCGGGACCTGCATCCCTCTGCCCAACACAGGGCCACACTGTGAGCCCATGAGCTGTGCTCATCCAGGCCTCTGGCTTGCACGCCATCACTTTCCTCCACAACTGGCTACAAGCTAAGTGTAGCTCCACTACTTCCCCTCCGGAGAGATGTTAATTACAACTTGAATGGCCTCACTCCGTCCAAACCTAGCTTAAAATTCCAAAAATAAATCGAGGGGAGAAAGTTTGTTTCTCACACATGTCTAGCCGCTCTTACAGGCAGCAAAGATTCAGATTCCGATCTCTTTTTCCATTGGCTGCACTTTGGGTCCTTGTTATATGGAAAGCAGGTGTACCAAGGGGAAAGAGACTCCTAAATCTATGAGAAATAAAAGCAAGGTCGCCGCTGACAGGACTGTTGTTATGCACGAGTTCACTCGCCATTGTTTGCAACTAGCCGAAAAGAGGTGCAGCCTTCCATTCATCCTGGACTTGCTAACCACTGGGTGTTGCCAGAGAACGGAAAACAAACAAGCTTGAGACTCAGACAGACCGAAACCGGAGCAAAAGGGGGTTGTGTAAAACACCAGCCTGCAAAACCTCTATTCAAAGGCATCTCTGTAGGGGGATGGAGCGATGGATGCATGCCTTTTATGCAGACTGTACATGACCTGGAGGGCTCCTAGAGATGACTTCGGGATTCTCAGAAAAAAATCAAAGGAATAGTGACAGGCAGGGCTGACTCATAAGATTAAAATAACCTGTGTAAAACGTGCCTGAACACAGCAAAGGGAAGGATGTGGCAATTTTCTATGAAAGGCATTTTAAAAGGGCTTTGTGATGCAAGCCAGTAACAGTTAAAAAAAGAACTACATTCAGCCGCCAAAAAGCGCTTTTTAATGACCCAAAAGCCCTTACCAAAACAATGGCTATCCATCAGGAAAAGCCATTAGGTGTGACAACAGGGCAGTTCGTCAGCAGTGGGATTAGCACTGTAAATGAGTAATCCAGCACGGGAGCGCTGGCCTCAGACGCCTGTCTCCACATCAGAGCCCAGAGCGCCGAACGCGCTGCATTGTGCTCTTATCGCCGAGGCTCCGGCCAGCCCCAGCCCCAAACTCCGCCGTTGACACCCTCCCCGGGCACCCCTCACACTTTGGGCACTGCCAAAACTGCCCGAGGTCGCTCGGGGTCAGAAGAGCAGGAAAGCAAACTGCAAAAGCAGCGAGTCGGGGAGAAACCGTGCTGCTCCTGCCAGGACGCCTGGAGCACAGAGAAAACAGGCAGTGTTAGGTGTCACAGTTGCGCTGGCCTAGACCACCAGAGCCACACGGAAAGCGGGGACAAATGGAGTTTCTTTTCCTGGAACACTCCAGCGATTTTTAGAACATCAGGAACCACCGCCCTCCCGCCCGCCGCACACGCTGCGCGGCCAGGCAGAAGCGCCAGGCCAGGCGCCGCCAGATCATCCGCTATTTACAGTACAGTGCAGAGGACAACACTTGCTGCCATTTATATTTATATTTATTACTGGCCAGCACCCGACCCCGGCTCGACCCCTCGGCCCAGGTGGGCGCGCACTGCGCATGCGCCGCACCCGGCGGGCCCGTGTCCTTTTAAAGGACATGCCGCCGGCCGCCCGCCGGAAGTGCCTGTTCTCGGTACCGGAAGTGGCTTCACCTGCCAATAAACCGGTTCTTCCGGGAGAGGCCGGCTCGCCGGGTTTCCGCACGGCCTCTGCTTTCCGGCGCTGTGCCCCGCCCCGCGCTCGCTTGCCCTCTGTGTCCTTCTCCGGGAGGGCCTTCCGCTTCCTTCCGCTTCCTTCCGCATCCTTCCGCATCCCGCGCCCTTCCTTGCCCCTGCGCGGTGAGCTCTTGGTGGAGCGGGAGTGCGGGCCAGCAGGGGGCGAGCTGGCGGCAGAGCGGCGCTCTGCACGGCTGACTTCCGGGTCTTTGTGTCCAGAGCCATCGGGACTCTTCATGGCGCGGCCGCGCCGGGCCCAGCGGGAGGGCGGCGGCGGAGCGGCGCTGCCCCGGTGAGGAGCCGCGGGCCGCCGACATGGAGCCCGAGACGCTGGAAGCGCGCATCAGTGAGTGCGGCTGCGACCACCGCTCCCCTCCCAATGGGGCGGGGAGGGCGCGGGCGCGGGAGGGGGGGGGTGCGCAGGGGTGTGAGGGAGAGGGGCTGGGGGTCGCATGTGGTGGCCGTGGCTGCGGGCGCACCTTGGGGCTGCGGGTGAGACCCCAGGGCCGAGCCAGAGGTAGGGGTACGGTGGGTCAGCAGGGCGGAGGGGGCGAGAGTTTGTGCGCTGGGCTGCTCTGGGAAGGGGCGAGTGGATACGAGTGTATCCATTTCTCGTACCACGCCGTCCCCTGCTCCGGCACCCGCTGGAGTTGGCAGGGAGGGAATAGGATCAATGATGTCCCTCCACAGGGTGGGAGCCTGTTGGTTTTTTTTTTTTTTCTCACCGTCCCCCCTCCTGCCTGCAGACAAAGCCACAAACCCCCTGAACAAGGACCTGGACTGGGATGGTATCAATGCGTTCTGTGAACAGCTCAATAAGGAGCTCGAGGGGTAAGTGTTTTGTTCTTTCCACAGACTTCTCCAGGGCACAGGCCTGGTTATTATTTCCCACCCAACAAAATCCAGTGGGATTGTCCTAAGAGCGGAATAGGCATGAAGGCCCTCAAGGTGGGGGTAGGTGGGGTGTCCTGGTCCACTAATGGAAGGTTCCCTCTGGATTTTAAGGTGTCTTAGTGCCATATCAGCGTCTTCAACTTGCAACATGCTTTTCAACTCTGGATTCCCAGATAGAAATGCAGGTACCAGACTTTTTGTCAATAACCGGCGAGCTTTTCTTTTCCCCTCACTCCTTCCAGTCCTCCACTTGCCACCCGACTTCTTGCCCACAAGATCCAGTCTCCACAGGAATGGGAAGCTATCCAGGCCCTCACGGTAAGGGCATCTGCAGGCTGGTAGAACTAGATGGAGGGGCAGGGTGAGGAGATGCTCCAGCTTGACTGGAGAAACATGGGAAGCTTTGAATTCCCTCTGAGAAAGCCCTGGAGCACCTGGGTCCTTGGGTGGGAGAGGGACTAAAGGTGGTTCCACAGGTCAGGAGAGGTTCCTTGGAAAGGTTTTGTTCCTAGAAAGATCATAGCCTGTTGAAGTTGAATAGAATGCTTTTTGGCTTTTGTTGTGGTGGCCTTGCCAGTGCTGTGTTAATGGTTGGACTGTATGATCCCGATGATATTTTCCAACCTGAAGGATTCAGTGATTCTTGATCGTGTTGTGGATCGACACTTTGAAACCCTGGTGTTTATGGCCTCTCTGAGGGTATCAGTTTGGATGTTGAGCCAAGTTGGCCCCAAAGACAAGAATCTTGCTTCCCTGTGGGAGGGTGCTTGACCACCTGGGAGGGAACAGGGGATGTCCCTTTGTGTTGCTGTGATAGTAGCCACAGGCTCTGTACCTGATGAGGGGGAAGCAGGAAGGAGCTGGCTCCTGATCCTGCTGCTGACCCCGTGCTGGGACTCACCTGGCCCCTCTCCCCAGGTGCTGGAGTCCTGCATGAAGAGCTGTGGCAAACGCTTCCACGATGAGGTGGGCAAATTCCGCTTCCTCAATGAGCTCATCAAGGTGGTGTCCCCTAAGGTGGGTCTCACGGCATCGTGCTGGAAGGGGCTGGTGCCTGGTGGCAGGTGGGCTTTGGGAAAAAGTGGTGGCTGAGCACAAGGATCAGACACCCACTGGGATGTGGGCAAAACAGGGGACAGTGTTAGTAGGAGATCTAGTCCTTGTTTCCCGGTGAGTTTGTGGTGGGAAGTGAGTTTTCAGCCCTCTGTTCAGGCTGATTCTTGCTGTAGGAAGCTGAAGGCCACCTGGACATGGTGCAGCCAGCACTTGTGAGAATGCTGAGCTTATGTGTGTGCCTGGGGTCACCATCCCTCTTGGGCTCTGTCTGTGCTGCATGTACTCAGGAACCTCCCCCAGCTTTGACAGGACCGTGTCTCTCTGGGGTGTCCCAACCTGTCTAGATAACTCTTGGAGGGCAAGCCCAGGCTTGGTCAGTGGTGTTCTGGTAAGTCCATCTGAAGGACCAAGTCATTACCAGCTCCTCTGCTGATGCTGCTGTTCCTGCAGCAGAACAAGCTGTGCGGGCTCTCCTATTCAGTCAAGGCAGTGAACACCAGCAAATGTGGAGTTAAGGGAACACGGGCTAAATATGAGTAAGGAAAACCTTTGTCTGCCAGTTACAGCTTGTGATCTGTAATGATGAATAGCCCCAGACAGTGACAGCAGCATGCTGAAGTCCTCTTGCTTGGCACCCTAGAGTATGTCCTCTGCCTTAAGCCACTTGTTTCTGGTGGCACATGCACTGTTTCTACCACCAGTGCTCCCATCAGACCCATGTGAGAAGGCTGAAAGATGATTTCGTGGCACTTGCTGGGTGCTGGTCATCTGGGGCTCAGCTTGCTCAGGGCCCTGCCTCAGAGACTGTTACCCACCTGCCTCTCCCAGCCCTGCTGTCCCCTCATTCCTAAAGGGCAGCCTTGTTGAGCAGCTTCTTTTTGCAGCACCCTTCCCTTCACAAGGTGACAGGAGACATGCCTGGGCTTTTCCACCTCTCCCTGTGTGTTACTGAGGAGCTGCTGCTGCAGCATTCCTCTTGTTTTTCCTGTGATGGAAACCAGGCACAGGATAGGATGTGTTGCAAGGCCTTCATGAGCCTTCATGAGCTTTCCTGCTTGGTTCCTCTGTCCTCCTTGTGCCATTGGGAACGATCTCACTTCTCTGGGGAGGGCAAGGAGAGGAACAGGCCAGAGTTGAAACAGCTCAAATCAGCTTCAAGCCATCTCTTTTCCTCTAGTATCTTGGCAGCCGGACATCAGAAAAAGTGAAGTCAAAGATCCTGGAGCTGATGTACAGCTGGACATTAGGGCTGCCTCATGAGGTGAAGATATCAGAAGCCTACCAGATGCTGAAGAAGCAAGGTGAGGGGCAGTGGTCTGGAAGGGGCAGGTGGACAGATGGTTTTGCCCTCCTTCATTTTTAGCCAGGGAAAAATCTGAAACAAGCTCTCCCTTCCCTCTGCCCAGACCCAGGGCATCAATCAGTCTAACTCAGCACCAGAGTCAGGAGAAGGAGCAGGTGCCTTGGGGTCCTGGCTGAGCAGAAGGAGTTGCTGGTGATGAGTTGCTGAGTTGAAGGGCACATCGGCTTGCTCATGTGGGAGATGGGGCACTGGAAAGGTCTGGGGCTGAAGTGCCACAAGTGCTTTGGCATTAGATGCTGGAATTTTCTTCGAGGGGATATTTATGGAGAATGGAAACACAATCCAGGATCTTGGGTAACAGGATAACCCACACACCCTTAGTCTAAGCTGGATTTGGTGGGCCATTAGGGAAAAAAGACCTGGGTGCCATCTCTGAGTGGATGAGTCTTCCTGATCTCTCCTTCGGTTTCTACTGCAGGGATTGTGAAGTGTGACCCAAAACTTCCCGATGATGCTCCTTTTCCACCACCTCCTCCTCGACCCAAGAACATCATCTTTGATGATGAAGAAAAATCCAAGGTAAGGGCTCTGTGCAAGGAGAAGGACAGTAATCCTGTTCTAGCACCTTATGTCCTCCTGATGTGGAAGAGTCAAGGTCCCTGCTCCACATGCTGTACTTCAGAAAATGCATCACAGGAATGCTGAGGGCCTGTTCCAAAACCATGACAGAGAAAACATCCAGAGGAGTGGGGCATTTGGGTCTGTTTGACCTTTGGAGCATTTAGCTGCAGGATGGTGCAAAGGGTGAGGCACTGACAGTGGCCCAAGCAGGTTTGGGGAGGTTTGCTACTGTGAGCTCTCTAGACTTCAGAGTTATCTGGCCATGAGGTTTAAATCCCAGCCCCAGATGCTGCTGCTGTTATCTCTTCCCCACCCCCAGTACTGCAATCTGCTTATTGCCCAACCACTTAAACCACCTGGACCCATCCTGTGTTTTTTCCATCAGAATTGTGTCACCACTCAGGCAAACCTCTGCATTATCAGTGCTGATACATGTAAGCAAGCATTGGGCTCCTCTGGGTCTAGTTCTGCAGCAGGAGTGTGATGCCAATTTCCTGGAAGGGATATAGTTTGTCTCCATGGGTCAGAGTTTGCAAATGAGGATTTTTAGGTGGGCAGTGGGACTGTTCACTGACTGTGGAGAGGGAGAGAAAGTGCAAGCTCGCTCTCTTCACCAGCAAAAAGGTGTGTGAAGATGTCCAAGTAGGAGTCCATTACAATGCCATGGCAATTCTTGCATAAACCAGGCCCTCTTCCTGTCTCAGTGCTGCTGCACTCCAGACTCTCCATGGTGGGTAATGGGCAGGCTGGAGCAGGGTTTGAATGCAGGGGATCTTCAGGGAAAGACCTAACTTGCATAACCAGAACTACAACAGGAAGAGGAAGGCCAGTTATACTTCTCTCCTGGGTCTCTTGATAGCCCACAAGCTCTTGTGGCTGGGCTTTCTAAATGGCTAGAATTGCCCATTGCCTCTGCCAGACACAGGTTTGGGATGGAGGAACTATTGGCTCTAGTGTTGCAAGAGTGACTCTGGCTGCCAGCCCTCAGCTTGGGCTCAAAAGTACCTTCTCTTTTGCAGACACTGGCTCGCCTCCTGAAAAGTTCCCATCCTGAGGATCTCCGGGCTGCCAACAAGCTCATCAAGGAGATGGTTCAGGAGGTGTGATGGGGAAAAAAAGGGAGCTGGGGGTTCATGGTCTGGGTGGCGATGGTTGGCACCAAAGGAGGACTGGCATTGTGACCTCATGCAGATACATGGAGCTTCTGCCCAAAATTTGGCTGCAGCAGCTGTGAAAGAGTCCTTGTGTGAGTTCTGCTGTCCCCTGGCTACTTGAAGGAATGCCTCTGGGTGTATTTTGTGCCCAAGCCGTGCTGCAGCACTACAGCAATTTCATCCCTGTCTGGCATGTTCCTGCCCAGAGATGAGGGCAGTGTTGCTGGGCTTTAGTCCAGGGTGGTTGGCTGCCCCGGCCTTCCTCCTCCTCAAGTGAGGACATCCTTCCCCATGTGCTTCCCCTCCAGGACCAAAAGCGCATGGAGAAGATCTCCAAGAGGGTGAATGCCATTGAGGAGGTGAACAACAACGTGAAGCTGCTGACAGAGATGGTGACAAACTACAGCAAGGGAGAGACAACGGAAAGCAATGAGGACCTAATGAAGGTGAGGAAAGGCAATCCCAGAATTCTCCTTGGGCTTAGCAGAAATGAGTGACCCTTATCCCCTCATCCTCCTGCCTATTTTGCACACCCACCACACCTCATCACTGTTTTTCCACTCTCCCAGGAGCTGTATCAGCGCTGTGAGCGCATGAGGCCCATGCTTTTCCGGCTCGCTAGTGACACAGAAGACAATGATGAAGCTCTAGGTAAACATTTCTGGCCGTTCTCATTCCTGCCCTGGGGTGTCAGCATACCCTGGTGCAGCCTGGAGCAGCAATGGTGAAAATGCTCTCTGCAGTGTTTTTATTTGCAGCAACTTGGGCCTTGCTTTGAAGAAACAGACAGAGTTGAGGTATAAAAGTTACTCTCTTCACTATTTTCACTTATTTTCAGCGGAGATTCTGCAAGCCAATGACAATCTGACCCAGGTGATCAATCTCTACAAGCAGCTTGTACGGGGAGAAGAGGTCAATGGGGAGTTGGTGGCCAGTCCCCTTCGAGGTGAGGAGACTTGAAGAATGGGGACAGGAAGGTCAAGCAGAGGGACCCTGTTGCTGGTTTCCCGCAGAGTAAGAGAAGACTGAGAGAAGTGGAAAGGGGAAACCTGTGGGAGCTGAGAGTGGGGCTGGTGAGATAAGGAAATGACTTGTGGATGTGACTGGTGCATGAAGAAAGGGAACTGGAAGGGAGAGCAGGGGGATGTGAGGAAGAATGGGAACTAGCCTCACCACACTGCATAAGGACTGGATAACATTTTCAGATTCTTTTGTTTTTGCAGGCAGCAGCTCAGCACTTCTAGATCTGTCTGGCCTGGAGCTTCCAGCAACATGCCCTTCCTACCCAGCCTTGCCCACCCTTTCAGGTGGCTCAGCAGTCCCTGTGCCTGACCAAACTGGCTCTGTCTCTTTGCTGGATGATGAACTCATGTCTTTAGGTGAGAAATCTAGAGCAAAAGCTCTTTATTCTTTGACTTTGGATAGTTCTCCTTTGGCAGGAACATGAATAAGAGAGAGCTCTGGTAGAAGTGAATAAAGAAAGAAATGAAAGGTGTCCTTCATTTAGTGTGAGGGAGAGGAAGGAAAAACCCTGCTGTGATTCTGCACTTCAGTTCCAGGGTGTTTTCCTGGCTAGTCAGAGAGAACCTGTAGGGATGTGCCCACTGATTTGCTCAGAGTAAACTGACCTGGCAGGTAAATCAAGAGTGATGCAATGACCATCCCCAGATGGGATCACAAAGGTGGGTCATCCCCAGCTCCTCATGTTTTCTGCTTGCTGTTGAAGTCATGAGCTAACAACAGATGCATGGGACTTCCAGAACTGTTCCCATGAAATCATGTGAGGTGCCAATCCTAGAAGGCTCTAGAGTCCTGCTTTGCACAACCAAGTGTCTGTTTCCTAAGACAAGTGCTTTTGAGAACAACAGCATCAAGTAGACAACATGATCAGTCAGATTGATCAGCTCAGTAGCATTCATTTTTCTGCCAATTGCAGTGAGAACTAAACTCTAAGTGAAGCTGTCTGGACAGAAAAAAACCACTATCACCCTCCTGACTCTCCCCCATGCAAGGATGGGGGCCAGAGACGGAGACCACATTGGTGGTTCTGCCCTGCTGCTTCTGTGTCTTACTCAGGCTGCATTTAATGCTCTTACTGATTTGGTAGGTAAGCTTCATGTTGGTTTTACTCCTGGCAGGCCTGAATGACCCAGCACCACATCCTGTCCAGGCTGGTGACAGCAGTGGCTGGAACAGCTTCCAGGTAATGTGCTGGGAGCTAGGGCAGAGGGTGGGGAGGGTGGTAAAAGCAACAGATATAGGTAGGGAAACATGCCACATCTGATGGTTGGTGCTGATACGCAACCCTGCTTGGGGGCTCTCTTGTGTGCTCTTTTCAGTCATCAGACAACAATGAGCTCAGTATCACCCCTATCATGGCAACACCACCAGTCAAAGCAGATGCTGGTGCATCCTCCCCCAAACCATCTCCTAGCAGCACCGGCCTGGATGACCTGGACCTCCTGGGCAAGACACTGCTGCAGCAGTCTTTGCCTCCAGAATCTCAACAAGTGCGATGGTAAGCACTTGGTTAGTGCAGTCTCACATCTCTCCCCATTGTTTCAATTTCTGGGGTGCTGGACAGAATTTCAGTGCCCTGTTCCACTCCTTTCCCCCCTGCAGGGAGAAGCAGCAACCACCTCCTCGGCTCACCTTGAGGGATCTGCAGAACAGGAGCTCTGGCACCACAGCCCACAATCCCAGTGCTCTGCCTGTGCTCCAAAGTATTTCCCCTAACCCCACGCTGCCTCTGACCTCGGAGCTGCCTGCCTCTGCTACACTTGCAAAAGCTGCCACCACACCAGCAGGAAGTACTGCAATCTCATCACGGCCTCCTGCCACTGCGCTGCCCCAGGAGATCTCGCTGGCCAACATAACTGTGCCTCTGGAGTCAATCAAACCCAGTGAGCTGGGGAAAAAGAGGGGGGCAGGCATGGGGGGATTAAACCCTGCACACATGGAAGGGAAGAATGTGAAGAAACTTCTTGCTTGTTGGATTTTGTGGAGGCTGAAGAGGAATGTCTATCACGTGTATGGAGTTAGGGTGATGAGGAAAGGTGCTGTCAGGCCAATTTCCTCCTGGCTGACTGCTGCCTGTCCCTGCCTTTCCCACAGGCAGCATCCTCCCTGTGACAGTGTATGATCAGCATGGCTTCCGTGTCCTCTTCCACTTTGCTAAGGACGCACTGCCCGAGAGGCCTGATGTGCTTGTGGTGGTGATTTCTATGCTTAGCACAGCCCCGCAGCCCATCCGCAATATTGTCTTTCAGTCTGCCGTCCCCAAGGTAAGAGCACTGCTGGGGCTGAGGTCCCTAGAGTGGGCCAAAGCATGATGCTATTTCTGCAGGAAAAACAGGGTGGGTGGAGAGAGCTCTCTGGGCATGGGAGCAAATTCTGTTACCTTCAGATTAGTACAATGTTTTTTCTCTTTGACTAGACAGTGGAAGCTTCCCAAGTACAGGAGCAGGGCTTCTGGCTGCCAAGTCACTCTCCGGAATGTGGTCACTCTCTTCTCTCTCTCTCTGTCTAGATAATGAAGGTGAAGCTACAGCCTCCCTCAGGCACGGAGCTGCCAGCGTTTAATCCCATCGTCCACCCCAGTGCCATCACCCAAGTCCTGCTGCTCGCTAACCCACAGAAGGTAACAGCATTGTCCCTGGGGCATGAACAGAGGCTGGTCTTGGTGCTTAGGCAAAGCCTCACTACCCTATTGCTGTTCCCTTTACTCAGCAGCATCTAAGATACGAATGGTTTGTGCCTCATGCCTTTCTTCCCCTTCTTCTGACTGCTTATTCTTTTTCTCCCATCTCCAGGAGAAAGTGAGGCTACGGTACAAACTGACCTTCACCATGGGAGAGCAAACCTACAATGAAATTGGGGATGTGGACCAGTTTCCCCCACCAGAATCCTGGGGAAACCTCTAGGGCCACATATTAGAGGCACTACACTGCAGATTCCTTAGGAAGCCAACCCTGTGGGGCTGGAGCAGCCAGAGTAAATGGGAGGGTGGGTGGGGGCTGGTGCTCACGCTCTATTCTCCAGATGGCCGGGCAAGGGCCAGAGAGAGCGTGCCTCAAGGAGAACAGAGATGCCAGGAGATGTTCATCTCACAAGACTAGAAGTGGAGTGGAAAGCTTCATGTATGTGAACAGTTGCCTTCCCTGCTCTTCTGAAGATGACACTCCCTCCCCAATCTTATAGGCTTCTCTTCTAACCCTGCTTTCCTGCTTTAGGTACATAGGGAAACAAGGACAGGGAGCTTTAACAATCTCAGCCCACAGCAAGGCCTAGGAGAGGAAGATCCCTTTCCTTGTCTACCCCCTCCACACTTCTCAGCCCTTCAGCTACTTTGTACTCTATGGTGCTCTCTCTTGTCCCCCTCGCCCCCTCCTTGGAGCTCGGCCCCAGTGATTCTATCTGGTGGGATCACACTGGAGCTGATGAGGAACAAGACTGGGCAAAGTTTAGGTATCCCTCCAGCACCAGGGAGCAGACGGCTGTCCTTGCTTTGAGGGGTGGGGGGCAGGGGGCCGGTGTCAGGGGGAGTGATCATATATTTTTGTCCTAGCTGCTTACAGAGCTGTTGGTGAGAGGTGGGCCCCAGGGTGAGGCCTCAGGGGCTGGGAAGGGCTTGCTTTGTGCCTTCCCAACACCTTCAGCTGGTGTTCTGAACCCCTACAGCAGGGAAGCCTACACCATACCCACAGGCTCTATCTATCATAGCAAGCTTTGGGAATGGGTGGCCAGAGAGGGGCACGTTGAGTTTCCCTGCAGCCTCCTGCCAGATGGGGAGAGGAAGCAGCAGTTAGACTCCTTTCCTCAGCTGGGCTGGAGATCTTGGTGGGGCGAGGGGTTTTCTCAGCTCTTTAGTGTTCTCTTGCAGAGGGGTGAGTGATGGGCTGGAAGTTGGGGGGAGATGGGAGCCCAGCTCATCACCACAAAGCTCTGCACTGGGGCACAGGGTGGGGGGGGTTCAGCTGTGCCTTGTGCACATTTGCTGCAGCTGAGGGCGGGCCTGGCTCCCTGTGCTGGGGAGGGCGCTCGCCCCAGCCGCCTGATCACTGTGACACAAGAGCTGGGATCTGCAGGCACAGAGGAGACTGAGGGTAGCACATCCCAAGCAATCCCCAACCCCGTGGGACTTAGGACCATGGGAGCTGCTTCCCATCTGTAAGCTGGTTTGGAGAGGGCCTGATCATAAAAAGCAGAAGCAAGCTGTGCTCTGCATTGGCTTGCCAGAGGTAGAAGGAAGCGTGTGTGAGATGGAGACGAGCAGAGTGCCTTGCACTCCTGGCTCAGGGCAGTGATGGTGATGTGTCTCTGAGCTGGGCACAGTGGGCAGTGAAGGAGAGGGGGAAGCAAGGTCTTTATGCTGGGATTCAGCTGTGTCTTACTTCCCTTTCCCATCTCTTCAGGGTTTTGTATGGGTTTTTTCTTTGCAGATCTTGTTTGGTTCTTGAATAGACTTGTATATATTTTCAGTGCAAAATTCTGTAAATGGAAGAAAACAAACATTTAAAATGAGACGCCCGGCGCGAAGAATCTGCTGTATTTATGGGAAATAAAGAGTTCTTTCCTGATCCTGATCCTCTGTCTTTTGACTCAAGGAATGCATTTTTTCCCTTACTTTCTGGAACATCTGAGGAACTTCTCTGCACTCAGCTCAAATCCTGCCCCTTCAGTCCTGTAGTTCATCCCTCACTCACTGAGACCCTTGCCACAATGATTTCCATGCTCCCATGAGCAGGGAGCAGGGATGGTGGAATTCCCCTGGCAGTTCTCAATTCCTTTTTTGAGAGCAGTCACTTCCAGGCTATGAACTGGGTGCTGCCCGCTTCCCTCATGCCCCATGGAGCGGCAGTGGGCAGGAATCTGCCTGACAGCCCATGGGAAGCAGAGCTTCAGCTTGCTCCCATGCCCCACATGCCTGCAGCTTCACCACTGCTGCTAGCAGCACTTGGAAGCAGCTCCATGAGGCAGTTTTATTTCAGGGGTACAGAGGGGATCTCCTCTGGCAAGCAGCAGCTGAGGGCTGGGAGCAGCTCATACTGCATACAAGGAATGGCCTAGCCACCACATGATGTGGCCAGTGAGGAGCTGGGGGGGCTTTGCTGCATCTTTGCAAGAGGTGCTTGAAGCAACTGCCTCTTAGGAGCACCCCCAGGGCTCAGTGATGGGGGATCAGATGTGCTGTACCACAAGTTTAGAACAGCCTGGTGTTTTGGGCAGGGAGAGAATGGTGCTCTGTCACCCCGTAACCACTTGAAAACAGCTGCCAGCACCACTTTGCTGTATAGTAATTGGAGATTTGACCCTTGCCAAGAAGCACAGCACTCATTTTTGCTCCTCTGGCTTCAGAAGAAGAAGGCCCTTTTGCCTTGCTTTCCTTTGCTGTTTACCTCTTCTGCCCACAAGCTGACCGCTTCTCATTTTGGCTTGTTTTGCTGCTTCCTTTGCCAGCTATGTAACCTCTGCTCTCTCGTAGTGCAGGTGGAAATTCCTATGTGCAGGTAGCCAGAAATAAGGTGAGATTTACATCTCATAGAGTCAGGACCAAAAGTCATGGTGATGTGAAGTGGAAGTTTCTCAGCAACAACAACAACAACAGAGTTGAGCTCTGGTTCAGCTCTGCAGAGAGCAGGCAACAGCCGAGCCTGAGAACCGGGAGTTTGCGGTCCCCGTGCAACTGCGGGTGCTGCTGCCGCTGCTCGGAGGAACTCTGCTGAGGGGGGAGGGACCCCTCCAACGCACAAGGCAACAGCCGTCGGCTGCAGCTTTGTGGTGGTTCCGGAGAGCCTCAGCGACGGCAGGGAGGGAAAGCAGGGTGAGGGGTGCAGGGGGTGGTGAGGCAGGGGTGGCTTTGCTGCTTTTGTCACAAGGGGGTATGTCGCAGGGGAAGAGGTTGGAGCTGCACCCGTGAGTACGGAGAGGTGCCTGAGGAGTGTTGGCAGAGTTGGGTGACCAGGCAGGGCAGGGTGTACATCAGGCGCCCTGTCTGAACTGCACAGCCAGCTGGCACAGGCACGGGCTGCCCCGCGGCACAGCTGGTGGTGGGCACGGGAAGGAAGGGTAACCACCCCAGCTGAGACAGAGAGCAAGAAAGAGCGTGGGCCCTTCACTCGGGCTCGACAGCGACATGTGCTTGTCCTGCCTTGTTATGTGTATGCTGTAATAAAATTTCCCTTTTAAGGCTGGGCTGAAGTTATTTTTACTTGTGGGGTGGTGACAGGAACACAGAACGGAGCAGGAGCTCTCTCTGAACTGTTCTTACCTGATCTGCAGTGGAGGGGCAGACGGAGGAGGAAGGAAGCTCAGAAAAGGAAAGGGAGCGAGAGAAGGGAGCTCAAGGGAGGGGAAAAGAAAGCAGGCAGGGCATCCCCAGGGAGGGACTAGGGAGGGGACCAGCTGAGGAAACTGAAAAAGAGGGAAGGAGGGAAGCAGGGAGAGGAGTAAGGAGGGAGAGGTCCTCTGGGAAAAGCAGTGGCTCCGGGAAGAAGAGGGGCTGCAGACATCCAATGCCAAGTATTACCGAGGGGAGCTGAGCGGGTACAGCCAAGCAGAGCAGCTTTTGTAGTCTCCTCCTGCCTCTCAAGATGATGAAAAGACAATTTAATCGAATGCGCCAGCAGCTGTCCCATCCCAACACCACCTTTAGGTAAGGACTTCTCCACTACCTGTACTGGAGGGAGTGGGATGTGGGTCCTGGAGGCAGTACTGGTGGCCTGGGGAAAGGGGAAAGGGGGAGAAAAACTTCAGGGTTTAGAGCATCTTCAGCATAAGCTTAGGGGCTTTGGGAAGGCTGCATTGGTGCTGCTCAGCTGTAAATGATCCTCAAGCCTAGCTACCTCTCCCAGCTACTCACAGGTACTGCATTCACCAGGAAACAGGGCTTTCCCGAGCTTGGCCTCACCAGGATGTGGGGCAGTGGGGCAATGGGGAGGGACCTTTCAGCCACATGCCCCTGGCTGTGCAATGACCAGGAGGGTGATTAGGCTGGGACCTGCCCTACCTGCTGAGTCTGGGGTGCGTCAGAGGAACCAAATGCCCTGCATAGCTCCAGCCAGCCCAGCAGCGTAAGCAGCCCAGAATGCCCTTTGAGGAGAGGACCACGAGTCCTTGGATAGACCCATGAAGGACTTACAGCTTCACACAAAACCCTCTGTTCCTGTCCTACCTCTGTCATTTCCTCCTTTTTCTCTTTGGCTTTCCAAAGCTCTCCCCTTGCAAAACCCAGAACTGAAATTACAGGGCTGGGCCCTCCCTGCCCAGCCCCCTCACTCCCTTTCCTACTGCCACCTCTGCAAGTTCCCAGCACTGGGTGGCTAAGTGGGACCAAGCATGTCCCCTGGACCACTGAGGTGCTTCAGCCAGCCCAGCAAATCAACCACAGGGAAGCAACTCCTATATGCTGGTGGCCTCTTGCTCTCCTTACATTCCCTGGAAGGGAGAATGATGCCCCTTCCCATCCCTCTTCCCTCAATATTTCTCTTCTCCATGATAGATGCACCTCCCTTTTGCTTAGTCCCAGGCAGGCAATTCTCAAGCAGCTTGTGAAGTCCAAGAGCAAGCTCTTCACCTGCTGCAGAGCCTCTCCTCTGTGGACCACGACCTCACATGATCTTGCTTGCCTTCAACCAAACCACCCACGTTTCCTGCAGCTCCACATCCTCGTCCCACATTGGCTTTGGCAGGCAGTGAAAAGAAAGAAACTGGGGAACTGGAGAAAGAGCAGCTACAGATGGAAATCAACTGGGGTTCCTGGGACATAGCAATGATAGCAGGCTGTGAAGCAAGACTTCCTCTATGGGAGGCATCAGGGAGGTTTTAGGGTCATGGTTGCTGGTGGTTTTGAATTTGGTTTTGAGCAGAACCACAGAAAGATGGGTTTGTGTAGGCATTTCTGGAGGGGCTGGTGTTCGTCCTGGACCCACGTTTGACCACAAGGATACCCTTGCTCCCGCACCAGTATCCTGGTGCTATCGCACAGCTACTGAGTATCCTGGCCTGCAAAGACATGTGCCAGACTGCAACATCACTGCCTGGGATTCTTCTTCAGAGGAGAGATGGGCAGTCAGGGGCAGTAAACATCCTGTTCCTGTTGTGGCCCTGCTAAGCACTCTGACTCCAAAAACACAGGGTTACATCTGGACTTTTTGACTGAGGTGCACTGAACCGGAAACCCTGTCTGATAGAGTGTCCACCAGCCAGCAAAGTTGGCTCCCTTGCCCTGCTCCTGCTGTTCTTGTCCTTCCAGGCTTGTTCTACTCATAGCCTTGTATCTGATGGTCCAGGCTATAGCCTGTGCCTCTTGCTCCCAGGAGCCCAAAGGGAGGCGGGTAGGATGCGTAAGGACCTGCCTTCCCAAGGAAGCTGGTTGGAGGTCATCCCCATTTGCTAATGGTTCCTTCTCCTTCCTCTGCAGAGCCCAAGAAGCAACTGAGCTCCTGTCAGAAGATTTGCTGCAGGTGAGGCACGGGTTTGGCTGGCAGGCGTGTGTCTGCTTGTGCCTGGGTGTGGGAACCTGCCCTGCTCCTGCCTGCAATTCGCCCTGCCAGCACGTCCAAGTCATGTGGCTGGGATCTGCCTGCATGCCAGAGGGTGAATTCAGGACCACGATGTTAAGGGATTGGTAGGCTCCTGCTACCAGGAAGGGCTTTCCCAGCTGCTCACAAAGGGATGAATCCCAACTAGGAGTTGTGCTCCCTTTTCACTGGACCAGATGCTCTGGGCTGTGGCAGGATGTTGGGCAGGTGTCGTGGTTTGACACTGGCCAAACATCAGGCACCCATGAAAGTTGCTCACTCACCCTCCCCTGCCACAGCTGGGCAGAGGAAAGAAAAATTTAATAAGGCTTCATGAGTTGAAATAAGGACCAGGAGAAAACTCCCCAAGGGCAAAACAGGCTCAACTTAGAGGTACAAAGTGAATTTATTACTAACAAAATCAGAAGAGGATAATGAGAAATAAAATAAGCCCTTAAAAACACCTTTTCTTCCCCCAACCCCTTCCTCCTTCCCACCAACAACACAGGGGACAGGGCATGGGGGTTTTGGTCAGTTCATCACCCAAGATCTTCTGCTGTTGCTCAGAGAGAGGAGTCCTTCTGCTGCTCTGTTGCACCGCAGGGGCCCTCCCACGTGAGACAGTTCTCTATGAACTTCTCCAGCATGGCTCCAAATCTCATGAGCAGCAGTCCTCCCAAAACTGCTGCAACGTGAGTCCCTCCCACAGGCAAGAGTCCTTCCAAAACTGCTGCAGCATGGGTCACTTTTCCATGGGGTGCAGTCCTCCAAGGACAGGCTGCTCCAGCCTGGAAGCAAGGGCCCCCTCTCTCCATCGAGTTTCCCACTGGATCACAGCCTCCTCCAGGCATCCACCCACTCCAGTCATGAGCACCTCCCCCACAGGCTATGGGTGGATCTCTGCATCCTCCATGGATCCCCATGGGTTGCAGGGGCACAGCTGCTTCACCATGGTCATCACCACAGCCTGCAGAGGAATCTCAGCTCCAGTGCCTGGAACACCTTCTCCCCCTCCTTCTCCACTGACCTCGGTGTCTCCATGTTGTTTCCCTCTCATGTTCTCGCCTCCTTCACTTCTCTGGCTAGAAAAAAACTGCATCCCTACTTTGTTTTGATTTTCTTATTAAATATGTTTTCACTGAGGCATTACCACTATCTCTAATTGGCCCAGGCTGGGCCAGCAGCACATCCATCTTCAGAGCCATCAGGGATTGGCTCTGCCGGACATAATGGAAGCTTCTGGCAGCTTCTCACAGAAGCCAACTCCGTGGCCCCCCCTGCTACCAAAAACCAGCCTGTGCAAAACCAACAGAACAGGCCATTGTCACCCAGAGCTGGGTAGTGGGGAAATGGCCTCGAGGTGCCCATGGCTGTCAGAATGGCTTCCCCAGTCCCACTCTTCTGCCCCCAGATTGAGCAAAGGATTGAGCCGGCCAAGCGAGCAGCTCACAGTGTGTCCAAGAGGCTCCAAGCCTGCCTGCAGGGACAATGTGGCTCCGAGATGGACAAGCGAGTGGTGAGAAAAATCCTCCCACCACAGCTTCTGCTCACCCCAGCTCTGCTCCTTGCCAGCAATGGGGATGTCAGGCCCTTGCTTTGCCAGCTTTGCTGAAGAGTGGCCCAAAGCTATGCCAAGCCCAGGTTCCAGCATGTGCCTGGGATGAGCAGAGCAGGGCAACCCTCTCAACCATCACTAATTTGGGATACTCCTGAAAGAGAGACAGTGTCTTTGCATTGAATAACTCTCCAAAGTCTATGTTCCTTCCCAAATCCCTGTGAACTCTGGCACGCATGCTGCTGTGTGGTGAGGAGCACCACAGTGTGGCCAGGCACAGTGGTGTCACCACTTCTCTCCCAAATCCTTGGCTCTGTGCAGAAGAAGCTGCCCTTGATGGCTCTGTCCATGGCGATGGCTGAGAGCTTCAAGGAACTGGACACAGAGTCCAGCCTTGGGTAAGTACTGGTGGGAGAAAGTGCCAGGGTGACCCCAAAAGATGCCAGATCTAGCAGTGACACTGTCTTGGCTCACAGGCTGCCATGGCTCAAACCATGTCCCCAGAGCAAACACTGGTGTTGCACTGGGAGAAGGGACAGCCAGCACCTTCAGCCTCCCACTGGAGAGTAGGGCCAAAGGCTGGCTCAGGGTCTCATGTGGGTATAGGCAGAGTGGGGATGTTGGGTAAGAGAGAGGCATGGCTCTAGCCCACAGTCATTTAATCTCTGTCTCACACAGGAAAGTCCTGGAGATGGGTTGCTGCATACAGAGCTCACTGGCCAAAATCGTGGCTGAGTTTGAGATTGCCCTGGAGCACTATGTCCTGCAGCCGCTCAACAAGCTCAGTGAGGTAGTCCTGGCTGCCCTACTGGCTCACTCTCCAATCTCACCACTCCTCCCTGTGTCCCCAGGCCTCCCCCACTCACTCTGGCCCTCTCTCCCCCAGGAGGAGCTACCCACCATCCTGAAGCGCAAGAAGACCCTCCAGAAGTTGATTTCTGACTGGAACACAATCAAGAGCCGGTATGGGGTACACTGCAGCCCTGAGGGGGCAGGACATACAGAGCACAACCTCCAGACAGTCTGGGGGAGAGAGGAGGATAATTGCCCTGAGATCCAATTTCCAACAGCTCTTCAGGAGCACCCAGCTAGCTCCTCTCTGTAGGTACATCTTATTCTGGGCTCAGATGCTGATTCCATAGCACCAGAGAGAAGGGCAGCTCTGCTGCTAAAGGCAGCAAAGTGCCCCAGCGCTGCTTGGTACAGTGAGATCACCTCATTCCAATTCTTGCCAGTGGTAGCCCTTGCCATGCCAGATTTCTCAGGAAGTCTGCACACCTGTTCTACCCAGCATTCCTAGCACTGAGATCATAAATGTGCCCCTTCTTTCCCACCTCAAAGGCTGAACCAAGCTGCCAAGAGTTCCAGTAACAGCACTGGAGCTGGTGCTGGCCCAGGGGCATCTTCTGCTGCAAACAAACTGGAGATCTTGAAGGAAGAAGAGGAGGAGGTGAAGCGGAAGGTGGAGCAGTGCAAGGTGAGATCATCACTTGCTCTCCCCTGTGGATCAGCTCCAGGGCTGTAGACCTGCTCCCCTTCACCAGTCTTGTCCAAGGTGACCCCATGCTGAGATGGATTGCAGCCAGCCAGCATGTCCTGCCCTCTGGAAGCAAATGGGCCCCTCAAGCAGAAACAGGGAGATGGTCCAAGCCCAGGGAAGAAAAAGAGCAAAGGAATTCAAAACTCAAGCTGCTGCAGAGGGGAGGCTCCAGAGGCTAAATCAGGGAGCATATGGGGTCCCCTCAGGCTGGGAACCAGCTGAGCTAGGATCTGTCATGGGTGGCAGGGAAGTTTCACATCAACTTTCTCTACTTGTGCCCTGTTTCTCTGAAAAGCCCATCACCTCATCTGGCAGAGCTCATGAGCTCACCAGAGCTGAAGGTGCAGAGACCTCTTGTTCCTAAGCCACCTGTGCCAGGACCTTGATCATGAGGGGCAGGTTGCTGCCACTACTCAAACACAACTAATGGAAGCAAGGAGAAAGTCTCACTGCACCCAGAAGACCCTCTCTAGACCATTCACAGATGCAGTGAAAGGGCTTCATGAGGGTGTCTCCTCTTCCTCGGGTGCAGGGAGGGGATGGAAGATTGTTCTTTGTGTCTCCCTTTCCAGGATGAGTACATGGCTGACCTCTACCACTTCTCCACCAAAGAGGACATCTACGCCAGCTACTTCATCAAAGTAAGTCCTCTGTCTCACTTCTCCCTAGTGTGTGAACATTGACTGCAACATGTCTGAGCCCAGCCTTGCCCCCATCCACACCAAATGCCCCTGGGCAGGGCAGGGGACAGATCAAGGCATCAGCAGATGCTGGCCTTGATAGCCAGGCCAGGCCTTGTTCCAGGCACTGCAGGTTAATGCTACCACTAGCACCAAGTGCAAACAAGCAGCTTGTCCTGATGATACCCCTCTTCAATTTGCTCTCTACCCCTTACTAAAAACAGTCCCCATGGACCCCAGGTGGGCTCCCCTTGCAGCTCCCTCTTTGCCCTTCAATGTGGGTGCAATGTCTTGGAAATGGGCACCTCTCCAAAAGGGTCTGGTGCCAACTGAATCCTGTTTGCCTGTCCCCTGTCTGGCAGCTATTGGAAATCCAAGCCCAGTACCACCGGCAGTCACTGGAATCTCTGGACTCAGCTCTAGCAGAGCTGAGGGAAAGCCACAGACAGACAGGTACCCTCTGGCTCTCCATGCAGCCTGCAAGGGCTGCAGCTGAGCCCAGGGGATACAAGTTTGGCCAGCAAAGCTGGAAAAGGCTCATTTTCCCTTCCTACACCTGCTGCTGCCTGTCATGTTGGGCTGGTAGGTTGGGGGACCGCAGCTTGACATGGACTGGGGATGCTGCCTATCGTGCCTCTGCCTCTGCCTCTGCCTCCACCTGTGCCTGTAGCCAGCCAAGTTTGGCTTAGAGCAGGATGCTGCCATGGCCGAATGCTGGATGGTCCCAGTGTCCACCATCCCTCTTGACATTTTCCTTCCTCTTCCAGAGCCTTCCTTCACGACAGACACCCCGGTGGCAGGGTACTATGGTGTGTCCCTAGAGACACATCTCAAGAGCTTGGGCCGGGAGATTGCACTTCCCATCGAAGCCTGTGTCATGATGCTGTTGGCTTCCGGCATGAAGGAGGAGGTAAGGAGTGCTCCAGACCCCCTCACTGCCTTTCTCCCCGCTAGATGCACTCCTGCCGAACTCAAAATGCATCCCTTCCCTCTTCATCCCATTCCCAGGGACTCTTCCGCCTGGCAGCGGGTGCCTCAGTGCTGAGGAAGCTGAAGAGCAGCTTGGCCAGTGGCTCCAATGCCCTGGAGGAGTTTTATTCAGACCCCCACGCTGTGGCTGGTGAGTGCCAGCAAGGCAGGGTGGGGGGACATGATTGGGCAGTCCCTGCCATCCCTCAGCTGCCTTCAGCTCCACTGCTCCCCCTCTCTTTCCAGGTGCACTGAAATCCTACCTGCGGGAGCTTCCCCAGCCTTTGATGACCTTTGAACTCTATGATGAATGGGTCAAAGTGCCCAGGTGGGTCCAGGCACTGGGGTGGAAATCCTTGGCAGGTCTCAAAAAGCCCCCAGCCAATCCCCTCCATCCTTCTTGACACTTGGAGCAGGGGTGCTCTGTCTCATTTGGGGAGATAGGAACACAGTGCCTCTATGGATGCCTGCCTCCACTGCCCAGTAAAGCAGGACATCTCTATGTCCAGGGCTATGGCCTGCACGGGGCAGCCAGCACTGGCCTTCCTCCTTGTCCACTGTGTCCCTCTCTGTCACAGAGAACAGGCTGAGCTCTCTGCTCCTCCTTCTCTCTTACAGCTTAAAGGACATTGATAGCCGTGTACAGAGCCTGCGAGACACCTGCAGCCGCCTGCCCCAGGACAGCTACAACAATCTGAGGTGTTTTGTCAGAACAGGGCTTCTTCAGCCCCAAGCAATCACCAGAGGTAGCCAATCCTTCCTCAAATCCCTACCTACTAAACCCTTGCCCTCTTTTTACCCCACAGATATCTGATCAAGTTTTTAGCCAAGCTGGCTGAACACCAGGAGGTGAATAAAATGACCCCCAGCAACATTGCCATTGTGCTGGGCCCAAATCTGCTGTGGTCTCAGCAGAGCACAGGGTAAGATCTGGTTTGAAGGCGTGGGAGACAGCTCCCTAGCCCCAGCTGGGGTGCCCAGAAGGCAAATGGCATGGCAAAGCCTGATCCAGCAGCCTTCAGGCTGGTCTAAAGCACTTACATCTCTTCCATCCTCAAGTCCTATCCCTTGCTCCCATGCTCCCCAGGTTGCATGTCCCCTCGCCAAGCACACGTCCTCTTAACCACTCTGCAAAGCAGAAGAGGAACGGGCTGAGACCCAAAGCACTTGTGACATGGGTGGTTTTCAATACTGCTGGCCTCCAACACCAAACCAATGTTCCCAGGACAAGGAAAAAGGCCCATCACCCACGCTGGCCCTTGGCTGGGCTGCCTTCCCTTCAGACCCTGACCCCTGCAGAATGAACACAAAAACCCATTTGGGGTTAGTGCCCCCAAACCCTTTCTCTGATGCCTCCCCCACCCCTGTCTCTCAGAGACCCCATGCAACTGGACTTGGCCTCGGTCTCCTCCATCCAGGCTGTGGTGGAAGCTCTCATCCAGAACGTGGACACTCTCTTCCCCGGAGGTAGGGCCAGGGCATCACTTGGTGGGCCACAGCAGAGAGTGACAGGGAGAGGAAGAGAAAGGAACACTTCTCCATCTCCAGGAGGAGAGAAGTGGGAGGCTGCTCTGGCTCCCTGCTGCGGGGTCATTGCTCTGGGTGGCTTTCTCACAGGATTTCCTCCTTTCTCTTCACCCAGAGGTAGATTTCAATGTCTCAGGCATGTTCATGCCACCCACAAACACCAGACTTTGCAAAGCTGCCCCAGTGGAAGAGCCAACTCCTACGACCCCTCCAGCCAACACCCCCACCCTTCTGGATGGAGAGGCGTAAGTCTGATGGGAGCTAGAGGCTCCGGCTGTCCCAGCTCTCCCCATGTCCTCCCTCCCTCTCATCCCATATCAGGGCTGTACCCCCACAGGTGGCTGCAAGGTGCCTTGCAGCCAGGATCACCATGCCCAACCAAAGCCTGACTTGCCCCATTCTCTGCACAGCACCTCCAGGGACCCTGAGGCCACGTCCCAGCCGGCATCCCCAGCACTGCCCAGGCCATCTCCTGAAGCTGCAGGGCCACCAGCTCTGATGATGACTGACACCACCACCCGCAAAGGTTAGGGTGCCCCAGATGCTTGGGAAATTACACCCCCCAATCCCACCTCCTGTGGTTTAGTCATCATCCTGCTATTTTCCCATGCAAGTGGGCACTGGGCATGTCCTTGTCACCAAATGAGGGGAAAGGCCTCTGGCCAGAGGAGCATGGGCAGGACACAGCCAAGATGGGACCGTGGGATGGACACAGTATGTCCTCCAGTGTTGAGTTGAACACCTCCAGTAAAGAGGTGTCAAAGTTCATGGCTCTTTGTGAAGGGAAGACGGAAAAGCCCCCAGAAAAGTTGGTGTGTGCTTGTTTCTTCAGGAGAGAATTTGGGCAAGGGACAGTTTGTCTGACCACCTGTCTGCAGCTCCCTCTGCCCTTTGGAGGGGTTCCAGTGGAGAGGACCCCAGCTCACCTCATCTCTCTTTTCAGGCAAACGCCCAGCTCCAGCCCGACCCACAATGCCACCACCTCCTGTGACGCAGCCCTGGAGCACGGCTCCCGCCCAGGCAGCCAGCCCCAAAGCCCTGCCACGACGGACGGTGCCCAGCCGAGCTCCCTCCATCCCACCACCACTCCCTCCACAGCCAGCACCTCGTCACAGCCGGGACACCCCACCATCCCCCAAGCCTTCCACTGGTGAGGCTGACACAGTGTCTGCCATGGACTGTGTGCCAGGAACCACAGAGGAACGACAGCCACTGCCTGCAGGAGGAAGCCCCCTGGCCACATCAGCCCCAGAAGGACATCCCACAGAGAACTGAACAGGGTGAGGGGCATGGGGAAATCACAGGCCGAGGAGATGGGATCTGGCACCTCCCTGGGACACAGCATGTGCTGTGGAAATGCCAGGGTGGCCTGAGGGACAGCATCTCTTGGTCTTCCACCTTGTTCCCTTGGCTCACACCACCTGGCATGCTTTGCCTGCCTTCTCTCGCTCTCCTGTCTCGGTTTCCACCTCCCCACAGTACCATGTCCATGCCAGAGCCCAGCCACCAGTGAGGGCCCAGATCCCTGCCCAGATCACCCACTGCAGACCCAGACACTGCCTGCAGTTTTCAGGCCATCACAGGCAGCTTGGCCCCGTGGGGCCATTTGCAGATGCTCAGCCATGATCCCAGCCCCATTTTCCCTTAAAATGCATTGTCTCAGGAACACACAGATGGATATATATAAATACAGATATATAGACAGATAGATATATTTGGAGTTCATGTTGTATTAGGAGCAGCTGAGGGAGCTGGGGTTGTTTGGTCTGTAGAAAAGGAGTGATAGTGATCAGTGACCTGATCACTCCCTACAACTCCCTGAAAGGAGGCTGTAGCCAGGTGGAGATTGACCTCTTCTCCTACGTAATAAGAGGACATAGGTCACAAGCCGCACCAGAGATTTAGGTGGGACAACAGGAAGAATTTTTTCACGGAAAGTGATTAGACATTGGAATGTTGCCCAGAGAGGTGGTGGAGTAAATCCTTGCAGGTGTTTAGGAAAGATGTGGCACTTACTGACATGGTCTAGTTGACATGGTGGTAGTCGCTCTTAGGCTGGACTCGATGATGTTAAGTTTTTCTAGGTTAAGCAGTTCTGTGATATTTTGCAAATATTTGAAAAGATGCCAGCAAAGTCGCAGGCTGGTATGAGCAGGGGACACTCGGCACTTTGAAGTGCTCGAGGGTGCAGCCCGAGGGCCGCAGCGGGGAGGGAAGGAGGCGGGAGCGCGGGCGGTGCCCACGGGCGGCGGAGCCGCGGCGCCGGGCCGTAATGGCGACC
>VWYP01017010.1:239056-314801 GCA_013400435.1 Pycnonotus jocosus
CCGGGCTGCGCCTGGCGGGCGAGGGCGAGCCGGCAACCGGCGAGCCGGTGCGCGCCGTCCTAGTGGGCTACGACGACCAGTTCACCTTCGCCAAGCTGGCGCAGGCCTGCGGGTACCTGCGCGACCCGCAGTGCCTGCTGGTGGCCACCGACCCCGACCCCTGGCACCCGCTCAGCGACGGCCAGCGCACCCCCGGTGAGCCCGCGCCCCGGCCCGCGCCGCCCCGGGGGGAAGGGGCTGGTGGCGGGGGTGGCTTCGGGTGGCTTCGCTGTCCCAGGTGTGGGTGAGGCGGTTCCATGAGCTGCAGGACGAGCAGGGATGCCCTGGCACGTCCCTGCCAGCTCCCGAAGCAGTGCTGCCAGCATCCCGCTTGCCTATCCTGTGGCAGGACCCGGGGTGCTGAGCTTCCCGCAGCTACTTCTGTTCCTCTTCCCTCCCTGCAGGGACTGGCAGCCTCACGGCCGCGGTGGAAACGGCTTCGGGCCGCAAGGCGCTGGTGGTGGGGAAGCCCAACACATACATGTTTGATTGCATCGTGGAGCGTTTCGGTGTCGACCCATCCCGCACCCTTATGGTGGGAGACCGTCTGGAGACAGACATCCTCTTCGGCAAGAACTGCGGCCTTGCCACCATTCTCACCCTGACAGGCGTTTCCCGCCTGGAAGAGGCGCAGGCCTACATGGCCAGCGACAACGCTGCTGCCAAGGATCTGGTGCCCAATTACTATGTGGACAGTATTGCAGACTTGATACCAGGCCTGGATGAGTAACAGTTTGTACGTGTGAAGGCAGAGGGGTCAGGTTCCCCATCCCAGATCTCCATCTGTTCCCATTTCTCTCTCACTGCCCTATTCCCTCAATTCCTGGTTTCTTCACATGCCAACATCCTTCTTTGGGGGCAAAATGGGAAGGGGATTGGCCGAAGGGGACAGGTTTCGAGTTGTCTCCTTTCTGCTGGCAGCTATCCATGATGGACAGAGTCCTTGTCTCCCTCATTGCCTGCTGCCAGCATCTTTGGGAGAGAGCTGGAGGCCTCCACGCTGGTGGGGGATGGAGAGGTGTGGGGTGTGAAATCAGTGTCTTATGTGGCCTCTCCCTCTGCAGGGGTTTGGGACTGGCTGTTTTAGTATTTTTTTTCTCTTGGATAACCAGTGGCAGCCTTTTACTGCTGTCCTTTGACTTGTAGCTCTTGACTTCTGAGCTGCATCCCTACAGTCCTTGCGATAACCCCCTCCTTGCCAGGAGATTGGCTGGTATTGTCACCCACCTGGTGTATGTCAGTGCCAGGGCTCTGGAATCAAGAATGAGAGCATCTCTGCCTCCCGCAAGTAAAAGAGATCATTGCCTCATCTCTTCTCTCCCCTATTTCTTACAGATGTTTCCCCCACTGCCCCCCAGCCCCAACCCAGTTAATTACTGTGCCAGTGTCCATCTGAAGGACAGAAGACACTGGTTTGAGGGTCTTTTCCCTGTGCCAAACAGACAAGCTGTGACTGCGCACAGTGGGTCTGCAGTTGTACCTTGTTTTCAAGCACCCTTTCTGCAGGGGCTTGTGAAGGACAGAGGGCTCCTTGACCATGACAACACAGCACTAGTGGACTCTATTACTCTCCCTGGTTGCCCCTTCTCAGTTGGATTTTGTCATATTACAGTGAGAGAAAAGTGCTGATGGGGGTCTGTGCTCCAGCTGCTGGTGTGCAGGTGAGATAGTGATGGTGTTGTCACTGCTGTGAATGTGTCACAGTCCTCAGAATCATTCCTTGCTGCTTTGTCTTTTTACATTTTTTCAATTTCTTGATCTAATTTATCAAACTTATTTATTGTTCAAATATTGTATTATTTGTATAAATTATGCTGACTGGTTGCACCAAAGGGACAGAAGGCCGTGCCTTTGGGCATCCCTTACTGTCCAAGTCCCATGTTAATGTTCTTACACTCACTGTGTCTCTGTATATAATAAAGTGTGAGCATAGGCTGGAAATTACCTGGTTTTTTTCACTCGTGGTCCCATCAGGATGAAACTGCCCTAGGTATGTTTGAGGTAAGGTGAGGACATGGCAGGACCTTTCCTCACTCAAGGGGGTGCTGCTGGGTAGACAAGACAGGTGGATAGTCTGGTGGATAGTGTCTTTGAGCTGCCCTATGCTGGATTACTGGTGCCTCAGAACCAGAGTGGAGGTGGCCAGTGGGGCTGTGGCGTAGGGCACAGGGTCCAGCCAGGTCAACTGGAACACTGAGCAATGCAACCCTTGCCAGCTGCCTTTGCATTTGACAGCGTGGAGGATTCATTGCTGGTGACCTCTTGTGCTGCGCCTGAAAGCTGCCCTCTGCTAGCCAGGTGGACCCCAATGATCTGTGTGGCCCTGCTGGGGTAGGGGTGAGATGCCATCTCTATTACGTGCATAGAGCTTGCAGGGGGCTGAGAACTGCCCAGGCAAGGTTTTGCTGTGACTCTTCTTGACTATGCTATGCTTTAAGTGACAAGGAGGTGGCTGTCACCACACCCATGGGGTTACCTTAACCAGACTGTAGCTTCCCATGTTCTGGGTTTGTCTGTAGTCCCAGCCCAGAGGGAGAAAACGGATTGGGTAAGAAAAGTTGCAAGTGACTCAATTGTACTTTGCCTCCATTCCTCATATAGGAGCCAATCCTCCTCTTTGTCTGTGAGACCCCTTTAACTGCTGTTAATGGCAACCAAGCATCATATCTCCCGCTTGAGAGATCAGCATTTAACGTTCAGTAACTATGCCCTGTGTAAGGTAGTGTGGTGTCAGCTCACATGGGAGAATTGGATGCAACTTACTGTCCCTAGGATAGCTTCAGGTGGTGAGTGCCTTTTCCTTGTTTTTTGTGTCCAAAACAACCTAGGAAACAGCCTTCCAAAATAAAAGAAGATCCAAAGAGCCTTCTGAAGATTGCCTATCATCTTAATCAATCCCCTTTGTGTATACCTCTTTCTCACTTTTGTCTGTCCCATGTCCAGTTAGGCCACCAGAGGACTGGTAGTCCCTTAATGAGTACCTGACCAACACTTTCATCATTAAGTAGAGCAAGATTGAGACCTGATGCATCTGCTAACTTGGGTTACCAATCTAGAGATACCCAGACCCTGGTTTATTTTTCAGAGCTCTCAGTTTTTGTATCAGGCTGAAATTTGAAGTGCTGTTGTTGTGACTTTGGGGCCACAGCTAGAAATGCTCAGTATGGCTGCAGATTTCCCAGGCTGAGTTGGTTACATGTGGGTGTACAGAGGAGACTGTGCACAGTGAGAACACCCCCAGGACATGGCCCTTTTTTCTAGAGTCTTTGAGGGTGAAGGCTTGTCTGCTCTGTTCTTTCCGGTTCTCCTGGACAGCAGATGCTGGAGGCTGTAGTCTCCCAGACTAGCACACTGGAAATGAAACAGGAAATCCAGGAGATGGTCAGAGTGTTCCAGCCTGTGTTTGGGCCCACCCCAAAGATACTCTGGAGTTTGTCCTTTGGATTCCAAATGGCGAGCCTGAAGAGTAGGTTTATTTTTCATGTGACTGTTGCTGAAAACAGAGCTCAGCAGAGGTGATGGCTGATCCCTATCTCTTGTGACCGTGTAACTTCTTTTCATCTGGTGTGTCTCTCCATGAGGGCTTTGCTATGAAGCAGAGGTGGACTTGGAGGAGAAGGGTTCATCTGTCCTTCCCTTCGTTCATGATGTAGGTGAGGACATTAGGCAGGGGTGACTTCTGTCCTGTAAACATCAGTGCAGCTGCTTCTGCTCTGAACAGGGATGGAGCAGGACTATAGGGGTCCGTTAGGTCTGCCAGGCTTTGGTTTTGTGTGGCTTCCCCCTGCTATTGTCACTCCTGCATGTAATCAATATGTGTGTGAGCAGATCTTGTTAGGAAACTAGACTGAGAGCACGCTGGGGGTGATGAGCTCCTTATCCAAGCCTGTCTGACATCCATTCAGCCACTCAGAGGATCTGTGATCCTCATGGGGTTCAGGCTTTGGTTCCTTCTGGGATAGGTCTAGTAGGGCTGCAGATAACATCTGCTGTTGAAACTGAAAAAAGCAATGATTCTTGCCTAAGCCAGCTGATTTCTTCTTGTCTAATGCAGCTTTTTTTTCTTGGGTTGAGTCTTTAGGGAAGGAGTGCAGTTGCCAGGGAGGACAGGGCTGTGAAGTGTAAAGCTGTGGCAGCACACAGGAGGGGGGAGCAGATGGGAAGCCCCACTTGGCGCAGTGTAGGAAAAGGTATTTATTTTCTAATCCTCAGAAAACTACATTGCCCTTTCCTGCCGTGCAACAGAGACAACACTCAGACAGGTGGCAGTCGTTCCATTACACCAGAAAACTATCCTTCATCTATAAGTGCAGTTACTGTGGCAACTGCTGGCTGGATGATGTCAGCTGCAACCTGCTGAGCATTGCCTGCTCTGGGCAAGGCTTCAGTCCCTTAGTCATCTTTGTGCCCCTTCTCTGGACTCTCTCCAGTATGTCTCTGACTCTCTTGTACTAGAGAGCCCAGCGCTGGACCCCAGGTCCTTTTCTGTCATGCTACTTTCCAGCTGGCTGGTTCCCAATATTTAATGGTCCCTGGGGTTGTTTCCCAGGTGAAGGACTTTGCACTTCTCCTCATTGAATTTTTTGAGGTTCCTGCCAGTGCATTTTCCCAGCTTATGAAGGTCACTCTGGACGGGACCACAACCCTCTGGTGTGTCAGCTGCTCCTCCCAGTTTTGTGTCACCAGCAAACTTGCTGAGGATACACTCTACTGATGCCTCATCTTACAGCTCATTAATGAAGATGCTAAACAGAATACCCAGTACTGACCATTGGGGACACCCCTAATTACAAGCCTCCAGCTAGACTTTATGCCCCTGATCAGCATTCCTTGGGCACAGCTGTTCAGTTTCCTGTCCACTTCACTGTTACTTCAGCCAGCCCATACTTCCATTATCTTCTCTAGGGGGAATTTTGTGGGAGGCTATCCCACAAAGGCCTTACTGAAGTCAGGGTATATGTCCACTGCTTTCCTCAACAATCAAGCCAGCCATTTCATCATGGAAGACTGGCAAGTTTGTGAAGTGACTGACACTTCAGGAAGACAACAAATGGGCCCAAATATATTAATCTGTGAGTAGATGCCTTTAACATGAGGAACGAGAGATCATGCTGGCTGGGAAATTGTTAATGTTCAGCCACATGACATGGTAATGGAAGTGGGAGAATTTGAAAGGTGTTGAGACTGACAGGACAGAGGAGGGGGTTTTTCAGGGGAAAGTGCATCCGGAGCCAAGAAAAGATCATGATCCTAGGAACTCACTCAATACTTGCCCAACCTGATGTGAGAGTCCCCCTCTGCCAAGACAGGCAGCTCTGGCACCACCCTGTCCTGCAGCAGCTGAAGTAGGGAGGAGGAGGAGGAGAAGCAGCCTGTTAATGCCTGCCCAAGTGAACCAACCAGCACTTACTCTTCCTCCAGCAGCAGAGTGTGTAGAAGTCTCTCCTCTGCAGCACAGCCTCCCCCTCCTCACTCTTTACTCAAGGCATTGTCCCCTCCCCACTATAACGTGGGTTTTCAGGTTCCCTTTTGCCATCTCTTTATCATTATCCATTTTTTTTCCTTCCTTACTGCTGCCTTATTTGCTCTATGGACTCTGACCCCAGAAAACTCACGAGGCAGCCCAGGAGAATTACGTGGCAATGCACATCTAGGAACTGCTATTGTTGTACTCTGCCTGGGAATTGTGTGTGGATACTGTATGGGAAGTGCCCCTGGCAGAGAAGCTGTTTTGGTGTTCCTTATACTCCCTGGGAGACACTGAACTTGCTGAGGACAATTAAAAACTGTTAAGGCCTCCGCCAGCTTTCAGAGTTATACTGGTCTTTGTAGCTTCAGTACACCACTGCAGCAAAGCACTGTCTGCTCTGTAAGCCTTCAGCATGGAGACAAGGGAGATACGATGCTAGAAACATTCCCAGATCACAGGGCAGCTGCCTCTGATGATCCAGGTTGTTCTGCCCTGTGATTTAGCCTGCTGGATGTGCAGCTCCAGCAACTAGCAGTTTCCAGTCCGTATAGGATATTGCTGAGCACTGGAATACTCTCTTCACGCGTTGTGCATAAGAGAAACCTGTCCTTTAAATGGACACGGTTGTCCATCAGGTCACTCAAAAGTCCTGTGCCAGCCTTTCTGCCCTTGCTGAACCTCTAGCCTGGCTTCCACAGAAGCTGGACAGAAAGTGGTACCTGGGTAAAATTTATGGCAGGAATTGTTTCTATACTTGAATTGTTTCAAGCAAGATGAAACAACTCAGATCCCTGTTTCTGTTTCCTCCAGGTACACTCCACTGTCATACTACAGCTGCCTATGTGCAAGTTAGGTAGTTTATTGCTGCAGCACAGAAGCCAGAGGAAACTGAGTCTTTGTGGGCTGTAGATTAGAGATTTCTCACCTGCTGGGATAACAGGTTTGTGGCCCTGGCAAGGCTTCCTTCATCAAACAGAGGTGTTCCTGACTTGGTGTCCTCTGGCCTAGTGTTTGGAAGCTTTGATTCAGCTGGGTTTGGCCAGAGCCTGAGAGGGGCACAGAGCAGTGCCAGTCTTTATTTGTGCACTTGTCAAGGTTGGGGGTAGACGTGTGAAGAATGGCAATATGCCGCTGTTCAGCACTCAGGTACGACTAGTGGACCATGTGCCTGCCACAGTCTTGGTTACCTGGAAACTGACACAGCTCATGAGACAGGGTGGCCATACTCCTGCAGGGGAGAGTGCAGGCTGCATTTAGGTTGTTTCATTATGCTCACTGCCTTGCAATCCATCACAGTCTCATTAGCTGCCTTCCCACAACAATTTCAGGGCTGAAAGGACCTGTGTCATTGAGCAATCCCATGCTACTTGACTCCTGTTTGGCCATAAGCAACTCTGAATTCCCTTGAGCCAGTGTTGCTGGAAATCTGCCCGTTGGTTCAGGTTTTTGAGCTGCTTTCTTGTCAGTTATGTGTTGGGGCAGCCTGGTATTAACGATTCTCAGAAGAGCTTCCTACAGAAGTAGTCTTCCTCTTGGTCACTTGTCACTTGCTGATGACCCAGCAGCAGTAGAACAGTCCTTCTAGAGCAACATATCTGATCCTCAGGTCAACCCAGGGATTGAGCTGGCTGTAGCAAGTCCATTGCAAGTAGCACACAGTCCTGGTTGGTACACCCTTTAAGTCACGCGTTCTGAGGCAGACCCCATAGCACTGCTTGCTGACGCAATTCAAATCTCTGTCATTACTCCTTTGGGTGTGTTACAAGTTTTCCAGGACAGCATGTCCAGCAATGGGACACAAACAGCACCAGAAAAACCTGTCTGATTCCTGTAGAGAATTAGAAAGAGGTACATCTACCTGGAAAAGGAATCTGTGAAGTACCCTGGGACTTCTTCTGGCAGCAAGCCTCCAAGCTCAGAACATGGAGACACCTTGTCTAATACCCATAATTCCTCCTCTTTCCTGGCAATGTTCTCCAATGCAGAACAGTAAGACACCTGCAAAGGATCATCCTTATATGCTCCTTGTCTCTTGAGCTTGGATACTATGCCAGGTGCAATATGTAAATCAGACGACCCTGGTAAAGCATCAGTCTACGGATCTCACCCTCCCATCCCCTGGACTATTGTTCTTTAGGCTGAAAATAAATCTATAAGTAGAAGGCTCCTGCATTGTGTTCCCATTATGCTGGCTGGAGTTAATTGACACCAGATTTTTCTTCCATTTCATAATATTCACATGAAATAGTCTCTTTCCTTTTACCTTTCTGTAATCACTACCAGAGACTCCACTGCCTGACTGTTCCTTGTGTAACGGTGTGAGTTGTGCATTCCTGCCACCATCCAACCCACCAAGACCAGCTGTTACCCTGTCCTTTAGCACACAGCTGGGTGATACCTAGAGGCCTCAGTGCTGGGCATGGTAAGAGACAAAAATACAACCGATTAGAAAGAAATGGAGCTGAAATTGCTTTCCAGCAAGATCTCACTTTCACTGTTGCCTGAGCTTACTGTCTGTCTGTCTGTCTCAGTAGGAGGAAAGGAGTGGGAGGTTCCACATCAAAGTTTCTCCATAGATCTGTAAACCCAATGCAAGCTGGTGCTGCGAAAACTGCAGTTATTTTCACATCAGTCTGATGCTTTCACAGGAATGCTTTCACAACAAGAGAGGAGGCTTGCCAGGCAGGGGTGAACAGCTGAAGGCTGGAGAGCAGAATGGGATGGTGTGGGGTGTCATCCCAGCCAATACGAGGCTCTGTGATCTCACAGAAATATGGGCTGATAAATGGCAGCTGGTTGGGGACAGAGTGTGAAATCCTGACCCTTTGCACATTCAAATCTTGCATTCTTCTGAGTTGTTCAACAAGACCCCTTCCCAAGAGTTGAAAACCTGGATATATACCCATAGACAATTTTGGCTGTACTTCAGGTGTCAGCTTCTTTTACTAAACATTGTTGACACTGCACGGCCCTAACTACTGCTGGCTCCCTGGGTGCAGCCAGCCACCCTGCAGCTGCAGCTCCCTGCTCCAAAGCTGTTTCTCATCACAGCTCATTCTTACTTCAGCCCACAGCTCCAGTCAGCAGCGGCTTGGTCACGCAAGCATCTGCTCAGGAGAGCTTGGTTGCTGGGAAGCACAAGGCTGTGTCCTGGAGAGCAAATGGCATGCAATGTGGCCAACAGCCCTGCAGTCTGCAGCCAAGTCACAGGTCTCTTTTGTGCATGCTTAACGAGCTTCTTCTGTGCCAGGCATTTTCTGTCATATTTCCAGGGGACCATGCCCTCCACCAGTGCTCTATAGTTTAATTGCTATAGATGTATGCTTTTCAGTTTGCACATTATCCTTCCCTCAAAAGCTGACTTATGCGGTACTCTTCATCCACTCCTGATGAACACCAGATACCCTGCTTGCTGCTTTACTCATTGCTCCATCAGTTGTATCACTACAATGAGTCTCATCTTCTATTTTTCAGAACCGTAAGACATTGGTTTTTGCCTTTCCAAGTCAAAATGAAAAAGGATGTAATCTGTTCAGGCACTGGTGCAAACCCCTTAGCAGCAGTTTCAGGTACTTAAATTGCCATGAAAGGAGCAAGATGAGAGAAAGAGCCACGGCGATCTGCAATCCCTTCTGAGGGGTACAGCAATCCCAAACGCATGTGCAGTGCCCATTTCCAGACTCACATGGAGAGCAGTTATTGATCCAGTGGGTGAGCAGCCAGATTGCACAGAACAGTGCCCCTTCTCCTCTGCAGATACACAGGGCTGGCTACACAGGGGGAAGGAGAGCACCTGGGACTGTTGCAGGATGTTGGGAAGCTGCACGAATACAAACTTGATGGTGTAATGGCAACCTTCACCTTCATCACAGCTCATTCACTGGTGCCTGGCAGGTTTGCCCTTGAGGGGTGATGTTTCAACAGGAGGAGGCCACAGACACTCAGGCAGAGCAGGGCAGCTGCCACACCACTGAGGTTGCCACCACAGCATGCCCAGCTATCCCAGCCCTGGGAGAGCCAGGGCTGTGGTCACAAGTCCCACACAGCACAGCTAGCAGTGAAGCTGGGCTTGGCACCCTGGTGCAATACAGAGAGGGAGCTCATTGCACTTCTTCAGGCAGAGCTGAAACCTGCCGGCTGGGCAAAGGCTTGCTGGGGAGCTGGGGCCTGTCGGTGCTTGTTCTGGTTGCAGACAGAGGAGGACAGGGACTTGGTCCACCTGCAGCCAGGGTGGTGTTGAGATGCTGGTTTCACTCTAAGAGGTAAAACCATCAGTCTCCCAAGTGAGCTAAGATGCAGCCATGTGCTAGGCATGGGAAAGCAAGTTTTACAAAGGGGAAATGGCAACTTGATGAGGAGCTGGTCAGCAACCCTGTGATCCCCAAGAATGGGTATGTATGTGGAGGGGCTGGGTTTTCTCTGTCAGAGCTGCTCTGAGCAGAGCCAGGGATAAGGAAGAGATGGGAATGCAGCAGCAGCAGAGGTCCTGCATGAACCCCATCTCCTCCCCAGCCCATGAGACACATCACAAGGATGTTGAATGGTTCAGTCTACACAGAGCTTCCAGCAAGTCTTAGCAGAGGGTGTTTTTGCCAGAGAGATTTCTGTAGGGTGCCAGGTGCTGCCTGTGGTTTCTCTGTCATGTGTGGGGTCTATGCAGGGCTGGTGGAAGGAAAAGAGTGGATAGTGATGAAGCAATGGTGAGCTTGAAGGAAGGCCAACTGAGACACCCTGAGAAACGAAGCAAGTAATAAAATCCCAGAGAAAAACAGCACTCCGCACCCAGCCGGGCCCTCTCCTGGAGCTGCCAAAAAGGCATCCTTGGCTCAGAGGTAAGCAGTCATAAAATGCAGGGAGAGACTTCCCAGGGAGGGAAGGTTTTACCTGTCGAGCAAGTTCATGGATACCCTCGCCCACCAACAGGGAGTGTTGAGCATGGCAGGCAGTCATCCCACCACAGCACTGCAGGAGAGGGGGAAACAGAGCCCTGTGTCCTCTGTGGCACTCAAGCAAAGAGACTGGCTGGGTCATTCTGAGAGGGGACCAGGCCCCAGGGAAGGAGGGTGGGAGCCTGTGCCAAGTGGTTGGGTTGCCAGCTAGGGAAGACTGAGTGCCTTGCCTGACTTTGACAGACTCCTCACACCCAAACCTTCATGGCTGGGGAAGCAATTCTCTCTACTCATAGGGCTGTCCCTCAGCAGCCCTGCCCCACCAGACCTGATGGGTCCTTCTCCCAGCCGCTGCTCTCCCTCCACTGCTCACCCCTGCTCGTGGGCGCAGGCCCTCATGGACTTGCTCAGCAGGTAAAACATCCCCTGCCCACAAAGCTGAGCTTGCACCCCCAGGGCAGATGAATAAAGCACCACGTGGGGCAAGGCCCTGTTCTGTTCTCTGCTGTTTCTCCTTCCCTTTCCCCCAAATAAATAGAACACCACAAAGAGCAACAAATGCCTTTGTTTTCCAGGGAAGAACTGTCAGAATGGCATGTCTCCCTGCATCTCGTTAGGGGTTAGATAAGTTCCCAAGAGCCATGGGGAGCTCTGTCACACAGCACAAGTCCTTGCTGACAGTACTATTGTTAAGAAGGGGTGCATTTTGGGAGGGATGGGGGTTTTGCCCCCTGCTTGTTTCTCTCCAAGAAAGTCATGGCTCATGCCTGCTTGCCCAGGGAGACTTCCCTCCCCGACAGCTCTTATCCTGAACAGACAGCAGCTTGGCATTCACCAAGGGGGTGAATGGGGCTGGCCTCCATTTCTGGACCTCTCCATGTGCCCCTGGGCTTGCAGTAGGGTGCCAAAATGAGCTCTAAAGAAATTGCCTTCTTTTGGGGTTGCCCAGCACCAAGTTTACAGTCCTTCAACCCAACATCTGCACCCAGCAGTGGCCTTGGATTGCCCTTGCCAGAAGTAATCTTTCTCTACCCCCAGCAGAGCCAGTAAAACAAGCCCAAGATGCTCACCCTGCCTGGGATGGGGGATGCCTTGCCCAGAGCTTGGCTTAAGGCTAGGTCCTGCAAAGGTCCTGTCTCAATCGGGGCAAGGTTACACAACAACTGACCCTGTAGAGACAGAGCTTGCCCTGTAAGGTTACCTCCTTATCATGGACTTCACCTGGGGACTGCTCTCATCTCCCATCTTCCCTTTGAATGTGAGGAGGTGGATTATATTACAAATTGAACCTGCCTGACTAAATATAACCAGTGCAGAGACCAGGAGAACCTCCCTGGTTTTCCCGTTTGCTTTGGTGGGAAGGGAAATAATGAATCCCAGCTGTTGCCTGCTTTTGGAGCAAATGCCTGAGGGCCTGGAGGCCAGTACATTTTAGGGTCCATGGTTTTTGAAGATAATCCACCTTGTACAAGAAAACTTTTAGATGTGCAGTGGCCCTTGGCTTCATGATGTGTCTGGTGAACCTGCTGTGGGCTGAACAGACAGTGTGGACATGCCTCACACACTAGCTGCCTATGGGGAAGGGAGGGTATATCCAAAAATACCTGGTTGGCTGATGGACCCTCCCTTACCTTCTATGCTGGGTGAGAAGAGCAGACTCCATGCTCGTGCAAGCAGCACTTGCCACCAAAGCACTGGCATATGGATGCTGCAAGTGAATGTCCATCTCTCTTCTTCCAGGTTCCCGCTGCGACAAGGTGAATCAGAAGCTGATACTGCATATCATCACCCCCTTGCTCAATCTGTGATCCTACTCTCTGCCAAAACATCTCTCAACCAGCAGCCCATGGGCTAAATATGCTTCATAAAATCCTCAAAACTGTCACAGAAAACCCACCCCCCCCACGCACATAGCCAGGGAGTTGGTTGGCATGTCGAGATTTACCACTCCAGCAAAAGTCAGGAGTTTGTCAGTGCTTGGCCTCCATGTCCATCACAAGAGCAAGACTACAATCCTGTAGAACAAAGCCATGTTGTTCATTTTGGCACAAAGCGCATCAACATGCTTCCTGCCCTTCTCACAAGTCACCCAGTACTACTGGGACTTGAGCTGGTCCTTGACTTTCTTCTGGAAAAATGACACAATCTTTGTTTGGGAAAGGCTGAGAAACCCAAGGAGCTTCTGCCCAGGAACACAGGGCAGAAGAGAAGGAGAGTATGTCTGTGCTGCCAGTGCTGAGGGTGTGTGAGCTCGTGCTCCTGACAAAATGACCTGCATTACCACCCCACCAGCTGCTGCAGTGAACCTGCCCCAGCTCAGGATCTGTAGGAGGGAACCAAGGAGGTCCCCAGTGTGGATCCTATCTTTTGCATGAGATGTGGACAGTTGACACCTGGACTGGGCTGAGCACCAAAGGTCAGCTCTTCCCAGGTGATGCAGGCTGGCAAAGCCCAGCTTGGTCTTGGTGGGCTGCTTCAGCACCTGCTCTTAGCCCAGGATGCAAAGGAAGCTGGAGAGGCCAGAGGTGAGGGAGAGCAGACCCTTGTGTGGGACATGATGATGGGTGGATGTTCTTGGTGGCAGGGGCAGAGATGGCTCTGCAAAGGGCTTCTTTGGAAGGATCCACTTGCAATAACTCCCAAAAGAGCAATACAACCTCACCATAGCAGTGATGTGTGTGTGCCCACCAGCCTCAAGGGTGTCTGGGCCCCCTTGCAAGGGAGTGGGAACCAGCAGCCCGGCAGGGGATGACACACCCCAGTGCTTTCCACAGCCTCCAAACTGCGATAGCATCAGAAAGCGCTCTGCACTTTCTCCCCCCAAATAGTGTAAGCCTCAGGGAAATGCAGGTGCCAAGCCCTGCTGAAACACCCTCCCATTTCAGCAGCTGATCCTGGCAGATAAGAGGCAGCTTACCAGGGTAATTGTTTCAGCTGGCTGTAGGGTGGCAGGCAGCAGCTGCCTAACAGAGCTCGCTACCATCTAAATGTTTGGGGCACCAAGTGAAGGATGGCACAAGTTACTGAAACCCCCAAGGGCATTTTGGGGGACTCAGGGTCCTCAGTCAAGCTGTGGAGGACAGTCCCAGGCCGCACCAGCTCTGTCCCTGCCAGAAGGATGCATCCATTTTGGGGAATGATGAGCTGTGCCACTCATATTACCCCCAGGGAGAGCAGCTGCATGTCTGCCCAATGCAATTCTGTTTTCTCCAGCCCTTGCTGTCTGGTGGGGCCCCATTCCCCTTTGGAAAGGCCAAGTTGGTCTTTTGCCTGCCTTGGCTTCTGCTCAGCTGTGCTAATGCCTTGTGGTCCCACATGCTTTGGAGGCTCTCCAAACACGAGATGCGTCCCTAATACTGGCTGGCTGCAGATGAATGCATTCGCCAAAATAGATGCAATGGCCCAAGCAGGGTTTGTCTCAGGGAGTAAAACCTGAATGTGCTCAGGCTCTCTGCCAGTCTGACCTCCTGAGCATCTCTGCTGCTGTTTCTGACATATGCGGAGACTAACATCACAGCCCACACCCTAGGTACCACTTCCCATACACACAAAAAAATAGCAAACAGGTGTTTTCAGACTTCTTGTCATTCCTGGCAGCAAAACCTGTTCATGGCAACTCTTTTCTTCGGGATTATCATTCCACACTGGTTTTTACACACATTGCTCACTGAAAAATGGCATGCGGCTGAGTTTCGGTCTCAAGGGTGTTGGAGGAGGACGTGCCTGTGTTCCATGAACATACTTCTCCTGAGCACTGTTTGTTGAAGACCTGAAACCAGGATCTGGGTTGCTGCAACATGTTCAAACACAGCATCCACTTACAATTTGCATACTAAGTACAGCAAACAAACTTCTGCCCGGTGCATCTCAAAAGTCACTTTAACAACAGACAAAAAATGAGACAGTGAATATGCCTCAGCAGGTTGTTTCTTACCTTGAAATAGGCTCAATAAATGGCAGGTTTCTAAGGCGCCTCAAGGACACCAATTTGGGTATTGCAGCAGCACAGAGCTGGTGGCCACAGTCAGGCAATAGCCAGCAGCTCTCCTGCTCTGGCACACCTGTGACAAAACATCTGACCCTCATGCATGGAGCTACATTTCCTTGCCCTTGAACTTCCAGCACTAATGAGCAGCACGCAATCCTTGGCGTCATATTTTAGCACAATTATACCTTCCAGTCCTGCAGTGGTGGTGTGGGGCTTATGTTGCAGGCCCTCTGGAAGTCATTAGCCAACATCCAGACAAGCGGTGGCAATGTTTTCCCCTCTATAGTCAGCATTTGCTGAGCTTGCGGCTCTGCTTTCAAAATTTGTCCTTTCTTATAGGTTCTTCTTAGGTTTGAAGCCTTGCCTTCAGTGCCTGCACAACCTGAACAACACATGCTGCACCTCAACTCATTTTCACTTCTATCTTTACCTTTCCTTCTATTTCTTTGACTTGACTTATTTGAAGAAAATTGGAAATTCATGCCACGGGTCAGAAGTTGATTCCACTTTTTTAAAAATAACAAAAATATTATCAGCTTCAAAGTCAGAGTTGGTCCCTAATTGTACTTTGTCTACAGCAGAACTTAAGGCTTGCTCCATTCACTGCCCAGCTCTCCCCAGTTTGCTGTTCCCCTCTGGCTCAGCAGAAATTGCCAGGCTTTGCTTAACCTGCCTTTGTAGCTCTTGGAAATACTCTACATGCAGCAACCCCCTGGTCCAGGCTGTGTCATTGTGAGCAACCTCTCTCTGTCAAAACCAAGAATGTGCTTTCCTAAAGCATTCCTTGACTTGCCTTTGCTGTGCTGCCCTGGGCCAAGTGCCCTTAAAATGAAGAGCAGATGGCCTGGAGCCTTCCCAACCTGTCACTGCCTGGCTGGGATTAAAGATCTGCTAATGCTCGTACTCCAGGCCTCACAGTCAGGATCCTTCACGTCCAAAGTAACCAAAGGCTTTTTTTCTGTGCTATCTGTATTTCCAGCATGGTCAGGTGAGGAGTCCTGCAGTCTGTCACCCCAGCAGACAGAGGAGTTAACTCTCACCAGTGGTGTCTGCTCGCTGATCTCACATGCCAGAAGAGCACTTGAACAGCTTGGGCCAACCACCTCCATGGACTGACACAGGTTATTCCATGTTGCCCGTGGCCATGACCCAGCACCAAGCTCCCTCCCTGCCTTCCTGGCCAGGCTGCATTGTCCATCCCACAGCCACAGGGATGCCACCCCACTGACAGAGCAGGAGCACTCCCTTCTCCACCAAGTGCTGCAAAGACCACAGACTTTGCACCCCAAAGGCAAGATGGAGCCCAGTGTGAGCAGACAGGGGTGAAAGGGAAGAGGTGGGAAGCATGGATTTGGGAACCTCTCAGGATGCACTTAGAGGTGTGTCTAAGTGTCTCATTCCTGCTTCCCCAAGCAGTAACATCAGGCTCGCCCAGATAAATCACTTGTCCAGATACCCTTTGATAACATTTGCAGGATTATCTTCACCACTTGGGAACATATTTCCATACTGATTTAATGAAAGCAGAGATTCTGGAGTCAGCAGGAGCTGGAGCCTCACAGACGGCTCCTAATCCAGGAAATTGGATGTAGTTGGAAATGTTTCAGCAGTCAAAGCTTGGGAGATCCTGCTGTGGCTCATTCCTGATGTGAGGCTCTGTGTCCACAAGATAATAAATCTGAGTTTAGCACACCTAGTTCTTAGTTTAAAATACCACAGGCCACATAACACAAAGTGGCTGAACAGGTACAAAGGCTCTCTCCCAGTGGAAAGATGTTGCAAATCACTGCAGGAATAACTGCAGCTAAAACAGGCTTGTGCCAGCTGAAGAGCACTGTGTACAAGTGGGCTTTGGACACAGTCCACAGGCTTTTCAGCCAGGCCCTCTCCCATTCCTCCTAGATCATCACTCAGGATGCCTTATCTATTGCTGCATCCCTCACAAGGAGATCTGGGGCAGATCTTACCTCCTTTGCTTCCCTCCTTTGCCTGGCTGGGCTTCTCCTTTGCAGCTGCCAAACCACCTTATTCAGAGCCACCTCTTGGCTCGGTCCAGTGTTCCAACTCAACCCCACAACTTGCACTAGCTGGACTCCAGCCCTCAGACTGCAGGACCAGTATGGATATGCTGAGGCACACCAGTGCCTATCAGCTAGACCAGAAGGCATGCTCTAAATCAAAGCTACTTGCAATCATGAAACTCTCTTTTAGCAATCATGTTTTCCTCTTCAACCTAAGGTGTATTACAGCTTGGAGGTTGGGAGGTGTGAGGATGCCCAAGAGGGAGGATGTGATCTCAAGAAAACATGCCATCTCAGTATAGAGAGATCTGCCTGGGCTCTTTGAGTGTCAGGGAAGTGTAGGAAAAAGGCTGAGGCCCTGCAAGAAGAGCTACAATGAGCACCATGAGCAGCCCTAGGTACAGACAGGGATGCCTGGCCCCTTGCATGGGAATGTTGGGTCATAGCCAGCACTGGGGGATGGGTTCAGGACCCAAAGGCATTAAAAGTTTGAGGACTGTCTGGGAGTGCTCACAAGAGCAATTTGCACTTTCCAAGGACAGGACGAGTGAGTAGATTGTGCAAGGAAAGGCTAACGAGAGGTTAGCAAGTTTCTCCCAGGAGGCAGGTGACTGAAGCACAGGCCACACTGGAGGTGCCCACAGTCAGCACCTGAGTGGGGTGCCTACACCTAGCACAGTACATGCTTGGTGGGGTCTGTGCTGTGATGCCTGGGCTTGGACATCTGTGTTGTCTGTGAATTTGGTCTGTCCCTGTCATGGCAGCTGGCTCTTCTACAAGCCCTTTTTCTGGCCTCATCCTGTCCAGGACACAACCCCAGTTTGCAGAAAGCAGGTGCAGATGCAAGCACCACCTGCCTCGCCCTCACAGACAGAGGTGAGGCACTGCTGAAGTCATATCCCACAGACATTACTCCTCTCTCCACACTCTTGGCTCCCTCTGGCCAAGAGTTTGGCATGGACGAGAACACTATTTGAAGCAACAGCATCATATCCACTCACTCCATTTGGACTGAGCAAAGAAGACCTTTGCTCCCCAAGTTACAATGCAGATCAGTGACTCTCCCTCTAATACAAAGCTAGGATTTCAAATGTTATGCAGGAAAGTTCTCCTGGTGAGGAGAGGCAGGACGGGTGGAGGAGAAGAGCCCTGTCACATTGTAGAGTTCCCACACAAACCCATGACACTGAAGTCTGTAGTCTGTTGTGATCTGTCCTCATCTTCCTCATCTGCATCCTTTGCAGATCAAATGGGCTGCTAAACTGCTGGCACATCCCCCGACTGGCCCACTGCACACTGATGAGGAAGGCGGTGACAGGCGGTGGAGATTGCCAGCTCTAGCCAGCCTGGCTCTGTCCTTCTCAACCCACAGTGGCTTTTCCTACACTACATTGTTCCTGAAAATCACAGGCAAGCACCTCTGTGTCTCCAGTGTGGTGGAGTAGGTGTCAGTACACCTGGGGACAGCACCCCTGCCTGATGTGGCCCCAGGGTGAGCAGAGACCTTTCCTCCCTTCAGTTCAGCCATCCCTTGTGAGGGTGCTGATCCTGGAGCTTTAGAGTTTGTCATCTCATCATGATGTCTCCAACCCAGAGGTAGGAAGGCAGATGTGACATTGTCTTGACAGAGGTGGCCCATAGCCTGCAGGCAATGGAATGCCCCATGGCCCCCTTGCCGGTGGTATTAGCCTGTTGTGCTAATGCCATTTAATTCAAGGTTTCATGAAAGCCAGTGGAGACACCTGGACTTCTATCAGACAAATACAGGCTTCCAGAGGTAGACTCAAACCTGAAACCTGAATCTTCTTGACGTGAATAGCCCTTTCAGCACCTTCTCTGCAATGGTAGCCCCTCCTTCATTATCATCTCTTAGCCATTAGCTGTTCTCTAATCTCCCCAGCAGCATGTGGAGGAAGGTCCCTGGACAGACATACCTCAAGGACCTGGTGGCTCCTAAGGCTTGGTCATGGCACCCAGATGTCAGAAATGCTGCAGAAAACAAAGAACTACCCCATAGCTTTTAAATGTCCCCCTTCACCTCAGTCTTTAAGAGAGCAAGTATTTACACATTTCCCTTCCCCATCCAACAGTCCCTACCAGTCCAGCCCCCTAGACCATGGCTCCAGCAGCAGCTCAAGTACTTGAAGAGGTGCCTGGAGTTTAGTCTCACAAAATCTTGGATTTGAAAGGAATTCATTTTATAACACACATATCCCAAGTAGAGGGAAGCTGACTCTATTTACTTTTTCTCCTCCTCATATGGAGCACTTCTTGTCCTGCACCATATGATCCCTTGATCAGGCTCAAGAGCGGAACCCTCAGGCAAGTAACCAGAAGGAGAAAGGGTGAGCAGGCATCTCAGCACAGAGAAGACCACTTTGGCCTTCATTCTAGCCCTCTTGTGTCATGGAGTGATCAGCAACCTGGCTGAAGTCTGGAGCCTGTTTCTGCTCTTCCCAGCAGGCAGCCAAGAGGGTCTCCCTGCTAACTCTGCTGGCACTGATGGCATCAACTGGAAATACTCAGTAGTGCCATCCTCAGGGGTCGTAGGGGTAATAGGGCTGGGGACTCTCATGTCCTCAGCCGAGGGGGAACTGATGGGCCCCACAGTCATGGAAGAAAAAATTGTTTCAGAGAGTTTCAGTTCTGGGCCTCTTAAGGAAATCACAGAGCGTCTTGTGATTTAGAGACAAATATGCAAGACAAGAAGAGCTCTAAGCCACAAGCTTGGCACACTGCCTGAATTTTTCCCTCCTCTTTTAGTATAATTACAGTTGAGCCATGTAGTAATTGGGTAACTTTTTCCAAAGGAATCCTTTCACCCAGTGAATCATACTTGTCACAAAGAGAACACAGAGGCAGATAAAAGACATATAGATCCTATGGCTTATTGTGATAGAAACATTTTGCCCGCATTCCCTTCTTCCTTAGGCCCCTAGATGTGTTCAGGGTAGAAGCAAGAGCCAGGCATGGCACTTTCCCAAATAATTTCTTCCCAGCTTTCCAAGGTGGCTTCCTCCTGGCTTACTTCGCCCTGTAGCCAAGATGAACTGTACAGTTTTGAGGGTGCCTACGGGTTCTGTAGAAAAAGGACTCTCTTACTTCCTTTGGTTCCCAGGCCTACAAAAGTGGGTGGTAAAGGCTGGGTCAACAGTTGGGCAGTCTCTGGGGACAGAAAGGATTCATAATGAAGTTGGGTAACCCTGAATGCAGCTTCAGTCCTCTGTTACTGGGGTTTCACCTGGACCACAAAGTGGTTCTGAGACACAAAGTGTGCTCAGTGACATTTCTTCTACTCCTGCTTTAACTGGAGTCGAAGAGCTGCACCCTCAGACCCTTCCTGCCAAGTTTCAATCCATATGACCATTTTCCATGAGGGATAAAAAGCCTTGGATACTAAAACATTCATTGTAAAACTATTTTCCATTGGATTTACGGCCACACAGAGCTGGATCTCGTCCTGGAGCGGCCCACAGCCTGCTTGGAAGAGCTGTATTCAGCATTCTGGACAAGAGGCTGGGTGAGTGTGGGAGGAGGCAACTCTGTCTGATAGACCCTCCCTCCTCCCAAAACCAACCCCTGTCACCCTTCCCCATTGGTGAATGGGGTGGAGAAGGGCTGGGACAACTCAGCTCTCCATCTATTTAAAGGCAAGGGTGGGGCCCTAGGAGCTACTTGTTTGGGACCCTTGCAGGTCTGTGGAGAGGAGCATTACCCTGCAGAGCAGCACCATGTCTTGTGTGAGTAGAGAAAGGGATCCTTTGCTGGGGATGGGACTGTGGTGACTGTGCTGGCTGGGTGTGAGGGTGTCTGTGCTAGCTTGCACATCAGCCCCAGCGTCAGAGAGTCTGTTAGATCTGGGTGCTTGCTACTGGTGAGGGATGATCCCTGCTGCATCCCCTACAGAGTGCAGGCTGCTATTTTGTGTTCTGGCAGCAGTGATTCTTTTTTCCTGTAGAATCCCTTTGGGGCTGTATGTGTGGGGATCCTTGCTGGGTTGAGTCCTAAGCTGGGGTAACCTGTTTTACTGCAGCTCTTCTCTGGAGAAGCTGCTGCAGTAACATTTATTGCTGTCTGAGCATCTTCTCTGGGCAGCCTTGCCGCCTGCTTTCTGGCTGAAGTTTTCATGAGTCATTGAATTGTTATTCTTCTCTTTCTTGGAAGGAATGTGCCTTACAGAAGTGTGAATGTCAAGAAGTACATTCAAATACCTTAAGAGTTTAGGGAGGTTATCTTAAGAGCAGGTATCAAGAGCGTGGGGCCAGACTCTTTACAGAGTTGCCCAGCAACAGGGGAAGGGGCAAGAGGCACAAACTGAAACACAGGGAGCTGAATATGAGGAAAAACTTCCTCACAGTGAGAGTTACAGAGCACTGGAACGGGCTGCCCAGAGAAGTTGTGGAGTCTGCTGCTCAGGGGCTGTTCAAAAGCCACCTGGACATCACACTGCAACCTGCTCTATGTGAACCTGCTTTAGCAGGGGTGTTGGACTTGATCTCCAAGATCCCTTCCAGCCCTAACTATTCTGTGACTGCTAGAGAGATGCTTGTGTTAGAAGACAGATTGCACTTCTTTGATTAATTTGCCTTTCATTAGGCAGAGGGTGATTAAGCAGGGATGGTCCTAAGAGCAAGCCTATTTTTTAAGGTGGGATAGGAAAAGATTTTCAGTATTCTTGAGGTCTTGGCTCTGCTGTGATGAAAAATGAGTACATAGGTTTGCCAGGATACTTTGGTCCTCCTAGAGAGAAGGTGGGGAGCAGGTGTCTCTGTGGAGCAAAAGAATGTTCTTGCAAATACTGAGCCTACATAAAAAAAAAAGCTCAAGCCATTGATATATCGGAAGCAAGATGTCTGAGTCCTTGGACCTGGGCAAGGCTTGCAGTTCAAACACAAACTAGGAGAAGGGAGTAGAGTAGAGTATCCATCTCAGACAGACTTGTGTGGGATGACATGAGACCCACAAGGCACCTGGGTGTGTTTGGGATGGGCTGGGTGTGATTGGAGTGTGCAGGTACTTACACTTCACTGCTGTGAAATACAGATATGTTGATGAGAGCAGCAGGAGATTAGAAAATCGAGCTCCAATCAAAAGTACCATCTGATGGGGGTAACTTCTCTGGGATGTCCTTGCTGCAATGCCCTAGGTGAAGGGAGCTTCCCTGTTTCTCCATGGGTCCAAAGCAAAGCATGTCTTGAAAGGCCAGCAGGGAAAGCTGCCAAGTCAGAACAAGTGAGCCAGTAGGTACTGAGCTAACATCTCTGCTTCCACGTTCCCCAGGGACCAGTGTGCACCAACTTGGGTCTCAAGCCTGGCCAGCGCCTCACTGTCAAGGGCAAAATTGCACCAAATGCCAAGAGGTGAGTTGTGCTGTGCTGCCAAGGCACCGCACTGAGGAGTCTGCAAAAGATGGTGGCAAAAGGACTCTCTCCCTTGGGTAGAAGAGAAGGGGTTAACACCAGCAGTGCTTCTAGTGAGTCATCGCCTAATGCACATTGCAGACACAGTACTGCCATGGGGCTAAGCCAAAGCAGATGTGAAGTTCCAGCTGCACACGCTGGCAGTCACCACATCCTCTCTAGTGCAGGGTAAAGGAAATGGAAGCTGTGTCTATACTGAGATTTGGTTTGAGACCATCTGCTCCACCACATCCTCTCTTCTGCACGAAGATGACCAGGAGTAGGGACATTTATGATGCCCCAGTGGATTTGCCTCTCACATGGTGGTGGGAAAAGAAGGAAGAAAGGTGGTGAGCAGGCAGGTGGGCTTAAGTGGAAATGTACCCCTAAATGTGCAGGGGTTGGGGTGGCTGGGTTTCCCAGCAAAGGCTCTGCAGCAGCCCCCAGCACTTGTGCAGGTCTCTGGCTGGGGCGGGGTTGGGCCTTTGCAGGTAAGCTGGAGCCTGTAGCTGCTGTACCAGAACTAGCGGTGTTCCAGGAAACATGTCCCAGCTCTTCCCTGTGCCTTTGAAGTTTGATACTGTCTGAGTGAAGCCTCCCAGGCTTTCTCTTGCCAAACAATATTCCTCTTCTCATCTGGGTAAGAGGCCTGAAGGCAAGGTGGACACTAGGCTAGGAAACTTCCTCCCACTGCTCTGGCAGATACTTTGGGATAGCTAATGACATGGTAATTATTTCAGCTGCCTGCAGGATGGGGAGAAGGCAGTGGCTGTCAGGCAGGATGCAGCACTAGCTAACTGTTCAGGACTGAAAGGAAATCTGCGGAAAGCAACTGGCTTGTTGGGAGTTGGTTTGGGTGTATAACAACTCTGTTCAGGACACTGTCTACTGAACCATCCTCTTGCTAAAAGGTTTGAGGAAACCAAGAGGTGTCTCTTCCAGGAATGGCATTCTGGAGCCTATTACCCCAGAAAAGTGCCCCTTACTGCCACAGCACCATCTTTTTAGGGAAGCTGTGTAATATAGCAAAGAGTTTCACTAAGGCTACCCTAAGCTGGGCTTGAAGAAACAGACCCAGGGATGCTCACAGTAATGAGAAAGATGCTACCACAGTATTGATTTTTTTTTAGTTGTATTGATATCTGCTTTTTTATTATTATTATTTTCTCTGTAGCTTTGTGATGAATCTGGGCAAGGATGCTACCTTCCTCGGACTTCACTTCAATCCCCGTTTTGATGCTCATGGTGATGTGAACACCATTGTGTGCAACTCAAAGAAGGTGGAAGAGTGGGGTGCAGAGCACAGGGAGACTGTCTTTCCTTTCCAGAAAGGGGGCACAGCAGAGGTGAGGCATGCATATATTTATATATATATATATATATATACTCTCTGTACAAGCTCTGATGAGGGGAGAGTGTTTGGCATGGTACACCCAGCAGCAAAGGCTGTCCCAGGGCTGTCTGCACAGGAGGTGGCTGGCTTCTCCTGCTTGGCCAGTGCCCCCACTCAGAGCTCTGAGCACTGATGGAGGGTGGGGATCAAATGTGCAAGCTCCATCTGGCTCAAAGACATTACTATTGAACAGAGCAGGGAATGGGCATCTCTTGGGAGGCCAGTAGAACTCCTCCTGTTGATGAACAGGTTATTCTACTGAGCTTGTTCACCTTGTGAAGCAGAGGGTAGCACAGCAGTGCTGCAGAGGGGAGAGGCTTGAGGAAACTTTCTCTAACTTTTCCATTTGCCTTGCAGATCACTTTTGCTGTCAACCAAAATGATGTAACAGTCCATGTGCCAGGCCACCAGTTCACGTTCCCTAACCGGCTTAACCTCTCTGTCTTTGACTATTTTGATACACAAGGGGACTTCACACTCCAGTCCCTCAGCTGGGAATAACTTCTGACACCTCCATCTTAAAGATACAGAAAAAGCAATCAATAAATAAGAGTTTTGGTGTACTAAGTCTCAAAATCTAATCTGTTTAATATCGTGAGTCCTCATGGGCTGGGCACCTTGCTGGGAGTGGGTGGATAGGGGTAGCCAATTTTGCTTGAGTACCATAAGCGGATGCAATTGTCCCAGCCTTGGTCCTTGAGAGTCATGGATGCAGATGAGGATGAAGGTTAAAAAGCCTGGGAAGACAGAAGGTTAGAAGTCCAAGGAGAGTTGCAGGAGGAGGCATTGGAGCTAATTGTCACTGGGCAAAGAGTAAAAGCATCCCTTAAGCAAAGTCACCAGCTGTTGAGGTCTAGACTGACACTTTACACTGCCTGAATAAATTAACTCTATCTCTACCTAAACTAAGCACTTGTGGCTGACATCAGATGGCATTGAGTGGCTGTGTTAGGTGAGCCTAGAGGGGCATGGAGTGAGGAGAAAGCCCTCAACTGTGCTAGTTTTGGCTGCAGTCTCCTGTAGAGGCTGATCCTACTCCTGTGTCTGCTTGAGACCTCTGACTGCTGTATGGAAACTGTAGAAAAGCTGCCTTGCTGGGTGTGGCAGAGCATGTAGAGGGTTCCTCATCCAAATCCTTTCTTCCAGTAGCTGCAGGAGCACAAAGCATTGTGCTTTGGCACACAAGGGCAGTAACATGGAGGTGTCTGGTTTTATTCTGCCCCTTGTGCTTTGCCTGTTCCATCCAGAGCTGAAGGAGGCAGCAATGTCCAGCTGGAGTGTGGGATGCTAAGGATGTGTGCACTATGATTTTGTTCCCATTTTACTTGGCCCAAATGAACCTGAGCACTTCTCAGTCTAAACTGAGGCTAGACTCCGAGGAGTCTGAGGCAGTCAGGCATGTTTGATGTTACTGCACAGCTGCCTCGGGGACTCTCTCAGTCTAATACTGCCTTGGCACTGCTGCTGAGCATGCTGTGCCTGGTGGGTATAGGAAAGGTGGGATCTGCCCTACCCACAGCGCACAGCAGTTACTAGGTCGGTCTGGGATGAAAGGCTTGGCCACAAGCAACATAAAGCACTAACAATTTGATGTACTGCAGGATTCCCTGCAGACCTGGCTGGGCTAATTCCTCACATTAAGCAGTTGCAGAGCAGCTGGAGAACAGGGACTTTCCCCTACAGCAGTTGTACCTGCTGTTCTTATTTCGTAATTCATGAGGTTCTGCCAGGTCCTGTGTCCTAGGTACCCATGCAGAGAGAGGCTGGGCTGCTAGGAATTGTGGGTCTGAGGAGGAGGAGAGATGAGAGTTTAGCTGAAAGGTAGGAACTTTTGGGGCATACAGGCAACTTGAGGCTCTGCAGCTGGATCTCTCTTGAAGTCCTGTGTTGCCCAAAGTCCATCTGCTTTGGATGATCACATCACACTCTTTTTAGAGCTACATCTGTAATTGTAAACATGACATCTCGCATTGCCACCCTGTGCACAGGCATGGCAGGGGGACAGCATAGCTTGAAGACTCTTCCTGTGGAGTGATAAGGATGAAGCCATTCTTTCTGGAGAAGAGAAGTTCAGCAGTATGGAAATGAGCCATGCTAGGCTAGATGGTCTCAAGGCAAGAGACCTGGCTCAGTTTACCCAATGGTGTAGACACACTCTGGCAGACTAGAGTACATTTGGTAGGCCAGAGAACTGGGTATTTCCCTCAACCACAGCAGGGCCATGGTGCTGGTGAGGGTACCATGAGCTGTCATGATGCACACAGAGGAGTGCTCTCTCCTTGCAGCTTCCTCTGCTGGGCTGATCTTGAAAGATGAACAAATGTACTGGACTCCCTGGGCTGTACTATAGGGGAATCTCGCAATGCCTCTTAATTGCACTTGGCAATCTTTCTTTAGATTTTTCCAAGATTTTTTTGTGACAGTTTCTTGAAGAAAGCTCAGTGGTAGCTTTACCACAGGCATATGAACTTTAGTGAGGTCTCCTGCTAGCGTGGCTGTTTCTTGAAGTGACTCACTGTTCTTGTGAAATCTCTGACTCACTGTTGTCCTGACTTTGTTATGGCTTGGCTCGTTGCTAGCAAGGAGATGAGGGGTGGCAAAGGTTTCCCAGATATATAATTTAAACCTACTGAAGCTGACTGCTCCCTTCCACCCACTCCCCAGCCTTGTGCAAGGTAGAGGCTGGTGCGTGAGGGCTGAAGGATCTGAGGATGGAGTCAGGATCCCTGAGAAAAGCACTCTCCCTGCCCAGCTGAGCAAGATGAGCAGCCATACAAAGGCAAAAGCACTGCAACGACATTGATGGAAGACACTGCATGCTGGCATGGAAAGAGACACACTTTTATTTCTCAACATGACCACAGCCAACAGTCAGATGTTCCCAGCCTGCTCACCCCTCACTTTTCCTCACAGACCTCAACAACTCCCTGAGAGCCAGGGGGATGCTGTGGCTTCCCACAGCCTGCTGAGAGGGTGCTGCAGGCACCACGCCCGTCCCAGTGTGGCCACGGGGCCGGCGATGGCTGCTGGCAAGCAGAGTGTAGAGGAAGGGGTTGACACAGCTGTTGCCGTAGGCCAGGCAGGTGACAGCAAAGTTGAGGTAGGCCTGGGCAGTGGGGCCGATGCCCAGCCCCTCTCCCTGGTACAGCCCAGCCAGCTGCCAGGCCCAGAAGGGGAGGAAGCAGGCCCAGTAGGCCACCACGATGGCAGAGATGCCGAGGAGGAGCCGCCGTGCAGGGGCCCGGCCGGCCACCGGCTGCCCCAGGCCCCAGGCCGAGGACTGGTAGGCCCGGGCCAGGCGGGCGTAGACGATGCCCAGCACCGCGCCCGGTGCCAGGACACCGGTGGTGAACAGCACCGTCAGGTAGAGCCGGAAAGCCGATGGCGTCCAGGTGGGGATGCAGATGCGCTTGTGGGGGCTGTCCCCCTCCTGCAGCTGAGTCATCGCCATCATGGGGGCCGTGAGCAGGAGCGAGAGGAGCCAGAGGATGGCGCTGGCCAGTTTTCGGTAGGTGTTGCTGGCCCGCCTGGCCTGCAGAGGCTTGGCCACCGCCCAGTACCTCTCCAGGCTCATGGCAGTCAGGAGGAAGATGCTTGCATGCATGGTGAGGAGGTCTAGGCTCAGCAAAAGCCTGCAACCCACATCCCCGAAGAACCAGTCATGGGCGAAATAGGTGCAAACCACAAAGGGGATGGTGGAGAGGTACAGGAGGTCAGCCAGGGCCAGGTTGATCATGTAGACCCCCAAAGAGCCTGCTGAGCAGCCTGCCACCCTGCCAGAGGCCACTGCCACTGTGTAGATGTTCCCCACCATCCCAGTGAGGCACATGAATAGCAGCACTGCGCCCAGCGGCCCTGTGACCAGGCTGTCCCCTCCCAGGACATTGCTGTCATCACCCTCACCACTACTTTCCTCCAAGAAACTGCCACCCTTGGGATCCTCACTAGGTCTTGGGCTGATCAGAGAAGGGTCATAAGACATCTTTGGGTAAGTTGAGCAAGAGCAAATCAAGTTCTCAGAGAGCGGTTCCTTCCTTCTGCCTTCCACCCTCGCTGTATGGGACACGTCTATCCTTAACAGCAAAGCAGCCAAGGGAAGAATGGGGAGAGTTCATCAGACACAGACAGACTACTCCAGAGAAATCTGTTCCTCACCTCCAGCTGCCCAGTCCATTTTGCTGATGTTGTCCATTACAAGTTCTGTCTGGTTGTTTTCCTTAACCATGAAAGAGCCAAGAAAGGGATGCTGCCTTTTCCTTCAATACCAATATGTGCAAGATAACCTCTGCCAGCCAGGAGGAAATGTCTCTTTTCTTCACTAGCTCATCCTTTTTTGCTTCTCCAGAGTTCGCTGGGCCCACAGAAACAGTGGGTGAACAAGGAGATTTCTGCTCCCAAGTCTGTGTCAGTTCAGCTCAGACAGACTTTGGAGAGGTGGGCCCTGCCCCACTTAACCAACCCCCTGAGAGCTGCCTCGACCACAGCATGGAGGAATGTGCCTGACTCACAGCTTCACACACTGGTGTGAATACAGTTCCCAATTTATACTGGGCTTTTAGCCACTAGCTGAGGAGCCCCATGGGCTCCCTGCTCTTTCCAGCAAACATGCTTTCTTCCCTGATATATTCCTGCACCTTTATCCTGCTCCGTCTTCCTTCTTGTTTCCCTTTCTTTTCTCCGTTTCTCCTTGTACAGTTGTCCTCATTTGAGACAGGAGATGACTGAAAGACAAGATTCCATAATATGTCAAGGAGGGTGGAAAGCATCATGCTGTGGCTTTAGAAGGGAAACATGGGCCAGCCCTGGAAATGCAATAGGCAGGGAGCAGCCCAACTCCCCCTAGCCAAGCCAGATTGAAAGAACTTGTCCCCCACTCCCTCCCAAGGATGTCAGGGCTCTTTGAGGTTTGGGTGTTGTGCATGTAGTCCCCAGTTTACACGTAGGCCCACCAGATAGTAGGACATCTCACATTTTCTGTCTTGGTCCTTTTCCCCTTTTCCACCTTTGCCCTCAAGTCAGCAAGCTCCTAAGGACTCAAAGGACTGGATATTTTAGACTCGGTCTTTTCGTCCTCTCCACAGACCATTCTCCTCCTCTAAGCTTTTCCCCGTTTCCCTGGAAGCCCCGGGAAGCTGCCTTGCTTCAGGGCAGGGAGCAGAAGCCCATTACGTAGGCACCACCGCCTTCTAGCGAGACATCATCACACGACACCCATGCCCGATGCTACCCTGCCCTTTCCTCACTCACATCTGAGCCTCGTTGTCTCACGGAAGACACGGTGGGACAGGATTCGTGGAGCAGAGACAGATGTGCCATACTACATGTACTCTGCTGCTAGTTCAGGGTTTCAGGTTACTCCAGCCACACTCTTTTGCATCATCAGTGTATTAGCTTAATTGTGGCTGAGTGAAATGCCTCTGCTCATATCCAGCAGTGATAATTCAGGAGCAAACAGTACTTCCCTCACTGTTCTCTGGACAAACCCTTGATTTTCAGGAAAAACATGCTCCAAATTGGGAGAGATCAGCAAAATGCAGTGAAAATATAAATTTAGGTGGATATTTCCATTGCACCATGGTAGCAGGGTAATTGATGCTTCTTCTCAGCCACGAAGTTGATAATCCCAAAAGATTGTGGTGGTCTTAGCACAGCATGGGGTCCCTAGAGAAGCAGAGGGGCACTGTGAGTCTGCCCATTTGGCTCTGGTGGCCATAATCACATTCCACATGCCCCAGGAAATATAATGAACAGCTATGGCTTTTTGTTTGATCGTCTGTGCTTTTTTCCAAGAAACAACCTCATACTTCAGCAGTTAACAGATCAGCTAGTTTAGGAAGTCAAAATAAAATACAATGGGATTTTTTATTTATTTCTTTAGGAGCTAATTAAAATGCAGGTTGTTTCATTAATTCCAGTTAGCTCTCCTTAACACATGAGATACCTTCTCTCACACTGCCTGTGTAAAACTGCAAATACATCAGATACTACAGTCACCAGCAGAACTCAGCTACTCCTTCCAGCCTGTGAAACACAGCTCTCCCAAGAGAACTTTAAGAGATGAGCTTTAAGACATGAATCATGGGTTGATTTAGTGTTTTAGGAGAACTCTTACTAATAGAACATGAACATACAGACTTCCCATTATATTACTGCATACAATGATATGTATGTGTGATATACAAGATAAACATATGCAATGTGCAGGTCAGAATGAAAGTGCCAGGCCTTTGACATACAGAGAATGAGGGTGCAGAGATCCATATATTACTATATTCAGGCATCAACCCTAGGCTCTAGTAGAGACAGCAGACTCTGAACTCTATATACGTTATCAGCTCCTCTCTGCAAGAGCCAACCTCTCTCCATTGGTTTAATAGAGACTTAAGTTTGGCAGCTGATCTTCAATGGCATGAATATCTCTCACAATATCCTCCCTAGGGCAGTATTCCACCTCCATCACTTTTTTTTACCTGTGTGCACACACATTATCCACCTATCCAAACGTATGTCCACATTTTTGAGGCAATCTTGTAACCTTCTCTGAAGCATTTGTTGGAAGGTCTGCACACAAATATTGTCAGAAGAAGCTTTCAAGCCCATACATGTCAGAATAAAACAGGTCTCATATTTGGCTGTTAGGTTATATCTTTTAAGTGACCTTTCTCAAGCACTGCACTAAGTGATCAAATACCTAGATGTTTCACATCTCTGTCACTAGCAGGTATGATATCTCTTGTAAAGGAACAGGCTCTTTCAGTCCAGCAGCCCCTGTAACCTGCTGGGGTGTCTGGCTCCAGCCAGGCAGCTGTTTTCTTGTGTCAAGTGGGTGGCTGGCTGCAGTTTCATGCAGGAGTGATGCTAGGTCCCATGTCCAACAGAGTAAGTGCCAAAGTTTTCAAGGCCTGACTGACAGGCAAGACCTGTCAGCATCCAGTCAGATCACAGCAATTTAACAGGGACAGGTTGTACTGAGGATTCAGACGCACAGAATCTGGCACTTGAAAAGAAGCAGCTTCATCGGGCCCTCAAAACAAAGTGGATATTCTATGGGGGCAAAAGTGCTTCAAAGGGTGCTCCAAGAGCACTGTGTTTCTTTGATGTCAATCTCCTCTCCTGTCCTGACAGCCACCCAATAGGACCAGGCAGAGTTGAGTCATAGCGAGATTCCGGCATAGCTTCTTAGGATTTAAACTTGAAGTAGGCTTCAACTGTAGTGAAGAAAAAAGGTGGTTCATTAGGGCAATACCCTGAATGGGAGTGGCAGGAGGAGAAGTAAATACCATCCAGGCACTTACTTGCGTATTCCTGTGGTGTCATGGCCTGGTTGATGACACTAGTGAAGGCTCTGATCCACTCTAGCTGGTCAGTCTCTGTCTCGCAGGTGAAGAGGTATTCCCGGTCAGGGGTGACAATGGTGATGCCATAGTGCCAAGAGAAGTTGCCCTGTGTCCCTGAAGGCAATCCCTTCTGGACGCTATATCCATTCTCTCCACTGCCCACAAACACCTCACCCTTAGCAAATGCATCCTGCAGGTCAAGAGGGAAAGACAGTGATTTATGGAATCCCAGAAGAACAAGAGAATCAGTACAGTGCACCTAAGGACAGGAGGAGAGTGTATGAGGACTGGGGATGTAGCAGCAAAATGTTTTGGAGGTGATCAGAGGATTAGAGGAGCAATGAGTCTGTACTCACAGCCAGTAGTGACAAGGAAAAAATAACACATGAATCTCAAGAGGTCTGAAAGAGGAACCACTGCTTTCATCTCGCTGTGTCACCCTCCCATCACCACCTTTTCGCTGCTGCCCTCGCTGTTCCCAAGTTTGCAGGCAGTGAAACAAACACAGAAAGCATGTGATAAACTAAAAGGGATGGAAAGGGGAAGACCTGGAGTCCATTCATAGCAGCTGGAAAACCTGCAAGCCACCCTTACTGCAGAGCACAGACTCCGTTTGTACTTTGACCCTGCCCTCAGCACTGCTGCCTGCAGCTGCCCAGCGGTCACATCTCCCTCTCACCAAAGGATCCTTGAAGTACATGAGCCTGCGATGATCCAGAGTGAACCAGCGCTTCTTAAAAGCCTCTCTCTGCTGTGAAGGGAAGAGGTGACATGTGTGAGGCGACAGTGCCCTCTGCTGCGAGCAGTGCGAATGGATACCCCAAACTCATCCCAACCACTTGAAGCAAGCCCCTGCCTTAACAGCAACCTCCTCCTCGCCCTTTCTGAGCTGAGAGTGGGGACCAGTATCGGGTTATTCAGCCCCAGCTGCTGTCCCAACTCCTGAACTTTGATGAAGGACCCCAGAGTTGAGACAGGAGAAATCTGGACACTAAATACCTGTAAGGTCACGCACACACAGACACATGCAGAGATCTGTCGCTCTGGGAGAAAGCAGGGGCTCTGGCTTCATCTACTTTCACATGTGTCCTTCCCCTTCCTTTTATTCTCCCCTCCCTTGGTGCACACACACTGTTCCCACGGGTGTCTAAAGAGTCAGGGGGGAATGAGGAAACAGCAGGAGAAAAACATTGAAGTAGGGAAAGCCAGTGGTGCTGTGGCAGGCCCCTGTTAGATTTTTTCCTATCATAGCAGCTCACCTTGGGACCAGTCTTCTCCATGTATCCCTCCTTCAAGAAGTTTCTGGTCAAACGATTTTTAATCTGACAAAATGGCAAGAGTAACATTCACTTAGCTTTGCTATTCATTTCCCTCCTCCACCCTTCTATTCCCCCAAATTCAGTCACCCTCTAAATTTGTATTTCCCAAACTGCCTAGCTAGGCATCATTTCTGCCTCCGAAATGCCCAGAAACAGCAGAGAGCAGCTCTTTTCTGACCACCACAGGCCCTTTTTAAAACACCTTCTTATCCCTCTATCATTACCCTGCAATTTCCACTTCCGTACCTGGGGTTATAACAGTAACTAATGAGCTCTTTTACCATTGAAGCAGTGGGAGACTCAGGACCGCGCTCCAGTGCTGCCTTACCTCATTATCACTGGCAATGGGAAATGCTACCTTCAGGTAATGGAACTGCACAGAGCGGATGGCATTGAACCAGTCCACTACCTCCTGAGGATGGAACAGCACAGGACAGAAAGCTTAGCCAGAGCAGCAGTGGGCCATCCAAATTCACCCAACTGCACCACGCCCGTGTTAACTACAGTCAGCTCTCCCTCCCCAGCATCTCCCTCACATGCACACAGCCAGCACGGCTGCCCCATTCCCCACATGCACAGGCAGCACATCTGCTGTAGAACTCCTCCCACACAAACCAACTCAGCCAGTGCTCCTGCCCTGCTCCCTGCAGCAAAAATCTCTCACAGATACACAAACACAGAGCCAGAACCCCCACCTTATTACCTACAGCAACTCACATTCACACACTCCATCCTGCCCATGCTTTATCCTATTTAATATCAGCAGCTCCTCAAAGAGCCTCAATGGCTTTGCAGTGTTTGATGCTAAAATGACATACCTTTCCACTTTCATGGTAGACAAATATATTCCGGGTCTTGTTGTCTTTAAGATACGTGATCTGCAGGCCATTGGGGTTCCCAATCTTCTCTGGCTGGAATGTAGCATTGATAACATCTATTTTAACATTGATTTTGGGTTCTTTGGCCTGAAAACAGAAAGGCATTGATCATGCATGAGCAATCCTAGAAGGAAAGAGACCTGAGCTACTGACTACGTGGATAAGGCAGGGTCAGAGGCCTGATGCAGGTGGAGAACCTTGTACTTGGCCTTTTAAAACCCTCTGAGGTTCATATCAGCCCTCTGGAGCTTGTCCAGGCTCCTCTGGATGGCACGTCCTGCTTCTCCCTACCCTGAGCCATTCCCTCCCTTCTGACAGCATTTTAGTTCTTGCCCCACTAATTTCAGAGAGATAAATGAGCAGAAAAGTAGCCCTCCTCAAAACCAACCAGAGAAAAGGTTTTTTGCTAACTTGGCTCACTGTTGGCTCACAGTGGGGTGAGGTTGGTTCCAGGACTAGTGCAGGATTACACATCTAGGCAAATGGATAAGAGTGAAGTGAAAGATCAGTCCTTTTCTAAGTAGTGAGGGAAGCACAAAGGGAGAGCATGAGAAAAAGTCACTTTAACAGTAGAAAAGGGACCCTTCTCCTTAGTGACATGTTTTATTATCATCTCTGAGCTGGGATGAGCAAGGCAACCTCAGAAACATGTGTAGGAAATCAGAATATTTCTGTGACCCTGCTGCTCTGGGTGAAGTATGCACTGAGGTGGGAGTTGACCACCATACTCACATCCTGCTTGGTGAAATACTTCAGACATCCCTCTCTCTCAGACAAGAGGAACTTGCGGGGTAGGAACTGCCCATTGTCTCGACCTCGCTTCCAAAGGATGCCCTCCTTCAGCCCTTGGAGCAGAAAAGCCACTTATAATAGCATTTCCTCACAGGCATGGCAGGCATCAGAGAGCTGCATGCAGCCTGGGGCCCAGCCACCCCTCTGGGACAAAGAACATGATGGACTGTTGCTGAGAATAAACACTTCAGATGTTTCACCTCTGACTTACAGCTAAAGATGGTGGTGTTCCCATGTTTGCAGTGCAGATAAGCACTCATCAAAAGACATTTCCAGATTCTTCCCACCTCCTAGTCCAGCTCCCACTACTACCTCTAACAGTGTGGGAGCTCTCTCCTGTGAACAGTAGAGTCCTGGCCCACGCAGACTCTGGTGTGGGACCAGAACTCTTCCCACTTGGCTCTGCAGGCTCTTGGGCTCCAATGCCCTTTGTCATAGGACTGGCAGTGCCATTTCAAGGACAACTGTCATGGCTAGAGGAGGTGGCATGCAGCAGGACAGATATTCCTCATTGTAGATGTCTGTCTCCACCAAGACATCAAGTGCCTTTGAAAAATGTGACCAGGTAACAGCAGGCTTTTAAGCTACCTGTGGTAGTGCCAGCCTATGCTGTCCACAATTTAACACGCCCAAAACTAAGCCCTGTAAGTACCAGTTGAGTTCTCAGGAGTACTTGTGGGATTTGCAACACTGACAACTCATGATGCTCAGAAGTTTCCAGCAAAGGCAACAAGCAGGATGTTTTGATGCAGTGTTCTGGTCTTACCATCAGAATATGGCAGCTGTTTTCCCGGCTCAGTAAATTCTTTGCGTTCATATTTTGCCCGTATCCACTGTTCTCTCAACACTCTATGGAAAGAGGTGACAGGTAGCTCAGAAACAAACTAGAGGAATTAGAGGAACAGAGAATTGCCCTTCCCCCTTTTCTTCTGTATGCAGCAACTTACTGGCAGTCATTGTAGGTTGGCTGGTAATAGTAAATAGGGATGTGAGCTTCATATATGGCTTTAGTCACAGCATTCCCATGCTTGGCCAGAAACTGCAGAGTTAGACAGAGAGTTAGTGCCTTGTCTTTGATGCAGACTCATGTTGGAGTCTTTTCTTTCCTGACCCACTACAGAGCTAGATGCACATCAAACTCTAATGGAGCATTCTCTTTCCCCTCCATTGCAACATCCAAGCAGTCTGGCTGCAGGAAGGTGGGTCTCAAAGGTCTCATCTACTCTCAGACATTACAGTGATTGCACCTGGATCAACAGTGCCATAAATGTCACTTCCGTAAGGCTGGGTGCACACACATTCAGTGGATTTGCTGCCATGCCCAAGACCTCCTGGAGAGTTCAACAACAGCTCTGCAATGCCATCTGGAAGGACATTCCAACCTCTTCCAAAGAGCAACAAGACACAAATTATTTTCTTTGGATCTCCAGAAAATATTTTCAGTTCCCTGAAGATTAGTGAGTTGAGGGGGCTGTAACAGGGAGAAGTCAAGTTCTCCTAAGTGCCATTTTTCTCAAGAGATCATATTATATCTGGAAACTTTTACTGGAGAATAGAATTGCCCAAGATTTTCCCCTTGGACTGCTGAAATCAAGAGGAGACATTGAGGCTGGATGGTCTTGACAAGTGGAAAACAAGTAATCTGAAGCAACAAAGACCCTAAGCCTCAATAAGATACATTGCAAGAGCTCTGCATCTGCCATAAAGTAACAGGACATGAGGAGACACATAATGCAAGTGTATCCCCCCTCTCCCAGTGGGTTGTGGGGAGTTATCCCTGATTATCATGAGTAGAAAAAAGATTGATTAAACCAGATTACATTCCAACTCTGTGAGGTCAAAGGACTAATTTTGCCAGGACACTGAATGTGTAGCCTAGTCCAAACCACCTGCCATATGCATGGGGATAAAGATCTCACCTGCACCTGAGCATCATCCCAGTAGTCCATCTTCAGGGATTTGACTTTGCTGATGCTAGGGATGTTGCGGTGAATTCCTGAACAGCTGAGGCATATAAAGACACCCAAAGTAGAGGATGCCCAGTCAGGATCTGAGAATATGGAAAAGGGTATCACTAGAATTGGTAAATACCTCTGTGGGATATGCCTCACCTGAGAATGTAGTCCTGAGAAACAGGGAGCTGGTGACCAGAGTTTCAACTGAGCTGAGTAATTAACACCCGAGGCATAGATGCCAGTCAGGAAAAAACACAGATATTCATCTCTTATTCCCCGTTCCAATCACTTTGACTGAATTTTTAATGACCTATATCTTGAAAAACCCCAAAGTGCTCCATGAACTTCCTTTATGTAAAGGATCACTCAGATGAAAATGAAACCACCTCTGGGAAAAGACCCCAGAAGTTGTTTAGTGCATCACAACAAAACCCTAACAGTGTTTAGCTCAGGAAGTGGAAAACAACCTTGAATCTAAAACTCTCCTGGAATAATTAAACAGGGCAAAATGGTACTAATTTGCCCAGTCTTAATTTGGTTTGGGTGGTACACTCCTTTTGGAGGTGTATGATGGGTGTTTTTAGCAGCACTTGTAGTACCTCAAACTGGGTACCCTTCTGGGAGGGCAAGCCCTTCAGTAAATGAAATTTCCTAGGCAACTGTGGCAGGCTGTCAGTTCAGAGCTGAGTCATGGCAGAGACAATGCCCTCCTGAATCATGCCTTCTTTCTGGAGAAGTTAGGATTTCACTGAGAGCCTTCTTGTCAGGTCCTGGCTGGGCATGACCTTGATTTGAATTTGAGATCTGACGTGACTACAACCCACAGTGCTGCAGCTATGGAGTCTCTGCTAATCTAGCACTCCCACTCCCTGTCCTTCCCACCAGTGCTATGGCAGCATCTTCTCCCTCCTCCCTTGCTAACCCACCTCCAGGGAGAGGAAATGAATACCGAGAGCTATGCCTCCCCTTTCTCTCCACCCCAGGCTCATGTGCAGTCCAGACAGTCAGCACTAAGTGGCTGCTAGAGATCAGCTCTAGCTCCCTGCTTCCAACTCTTCCTCCAGCATCCTTCAGGGACTCACCTGGCTTCCCACAGTCTGCACACAAAGAGTTCTCTGCTCTTTTCCACACTTCTTTCAGGGCCTTCATGCTCCGCTCGTTTCCTGCAGCCATCACCTCAGAATGGTATCTCTCCAGGCAGGGCCAGGAGGGCAGCTGCCTGCACCTTATGCACCTGCAGACCAACCCAGTGCGTTATCCAGGAGAGAAGGAGCCACCAGAGAGACAAGCTCTGGCAAAGTGAAAAGAGAAAGGCAAGAGAAGCCTAAGGTTAAGGTTAATGAAAAGGGTACAGAGGCCTATTGGTGTACCTGAGCTGGCTGAGCACAGGCAGGGGCAAAGAGGCTGGAGGCTGAAGTGCACCCAGACTGCGTGAGGAGTGATGAGGAGGAGGAGACCTGCCCCATGGGCGTGGAGGGAAGTGCAGCAATTAACCACAGAACTGGTTTTTCCGCATTTCTGCTGGTGAAAGGACAGGCCAGGAAAAGAGCGCAAGCAGCAAGCAGGCTGATAAAGGAAAGCTGGCTGTGGGCAAGTGACTGCCAGGCTGTGACAGGACTCCTGTCAGGACTCGTCATACTCTGTGGGCTGGAGGGGCTGGCTTTGGCTGCCCCCACAACACTCACAAGCTTCCACCGAAGTCAGCTGGCCACCACGTAGGCATTACACTCATTTTTAAAGCAAGAACAGGGGAACAATAAAAGTTCAGGGGTTCAGCCAATGTCACTCTAAGCCATCAGAATATGGCAGTCTTGATGCCCCCACCAGTTCATGTCAGTACCTCTCTCTACTACTACAGAAATCATGGCTGTCCGGCCAGATGCTGTGACTTGGACATCACCTGACGAGCCAAGACCCATCTACTCAGTTGCCTTCACCGGATAAGAGGAGCAGCACATGCTCTGCTAACACCAAGAAACGACAATAGCTTGAAATAAACTCAGAGCTCTGTTGAAGAATGTTCAATTGAAGAACTGCAGACGTTAACTACTCTGAAGAGTGACATTTATTAAAGAGATGTAAATGCAAAACACTCTGGAGGGTCAGAACGAGTCTCGGGCTGTGAGATCGGGTGCTACACTACCACGTTCACCGCACAAGGCAGCGCCACAGGATCTTCTGCTGGGAGGAATCTGAAGACGAACGTAGCCGGAGGCACCCGTGCTTAAAGCAAACCCCGTCCACCCCGGGCTGGACGCTAGGGCCGGGAACAGCCGCATGTGAGGTCCGTGGCATTAGCTGCCCTGTCCTGCCCGGACCGGGGGCTGGCGGACAGAAGAGCCGGCGTTCCGGCGGAAGGGGCGGGCGGCAGCAGCAACGTGGGAGAGCCATGGGCCTCAAGAAGAACAAGAAGGGTCCGGGCGGCCGCGAGGGGCGGCTGGTGGTGACTTTCGACGAGGACCGGCGGAGGTGAGGCGGGCCCCAGGGCGGGAGATGGGGAAGGAAGGCATCCCCCGGTCGCTAAAAGTCGGGCGGTTCTGTGTTGCCGGCGGTAGGGAGTACCTGACCGGCTTCCACAAGCGGAAGGTGGAGCGGAGGAAGGCGGCGCTGGAGGAGATCAAACGGAAGCTGAAGGAAGAGCAGAGGAAAATGAAAGAGGAGGTGAGGGAAGGGTCTTGTGCCCCTCCTCCTCAGGACAGGCAGTGAGCGGGGCAGGAGGGGCGGGCAGAGGCGCCGCATGACCTGTTTCCATTCCTCAGCGGCACCAGGAGTATCTGAAGATGCTGAGCGAGAGGGAGGAGGCGCTCGGTAAGTGCTGGGCCCTCGGTGGGGAGGGAGGTGGGCGCCCGTGGTCCGACAGCCTTGACTGGCTGTTGAGAGTTGGGGCAGGGATGCCCGCACCCTATCCCCACAACGACAGCTGCTCGGTCCTGTCGTGTTCCCCAGACAAGCTGGGCAGCAATCTGAGCAGTGACCGCCGCAGCCCTATGTCCCGGGAATCATGAGGGTTGTGCAGAAAGGAGGGAGCAGGAGGACATTTCCAAGGTGTCACCAGGTCCCCTCAGAGGGCAGAAGGAGCTTGCCCTCCAGGCATGCAGTGCCAAGCCCCTCTGCCCTTTATCCCTGCATGCCAAGGCCGGGTGTCGCCCCTGCCCAGCATGGTGCATCAGGAACACGTGAGTTTATCCCGTGAAAGGCTGGGCACTTTGCAGTGCAGGATTTCTTGTGTTCCCAGAGGAGGCTGATGAACTGGAGCACTTGGTGACATCGCGGACAGAGTCTGTGAACATTGACCACCCAAACCACATTGTAACAGTGACTACCATCAGTGACCTGGACCTCTCGGGGGCACGCCAGCTGGGACTGACCAACCCTGTGGTAAAGCCTCTTACTACCTCTCTGTATCAGATGTACACACTCCTGGGGCTGGTGAGGTAGGGCTGGTGGTCCCTGAGTATATCCAAGGCCTTGCAGCTGGCTGGGAACAAGGATAAAAAGGGAAACTCATAACTTTTATATTTTTCTACAATTTAAATTTGGCGTCTAAAGAGAAGGAAGTGTCCTGTAGGAATAGCTCACTCCAAACCTCCCTGGAATCCTTTGCTACTCCCAAATGACCCTGGTTAAAAGAAAAGTGTTACTGGACTGAATGGCAACAGTGTAATACTTTAAAAGGTGATACAAGACAAACAGCAAGATTTCAGACTTTGCTGTGTGTTCTGTCCTTGACCTCTTTCCTGTGTCTTGTTCAGAAATTACTGTTAGCATGAAGAGGCCTTTCTCTCTCCATAATCCTGTGCTTGGACCACAAATAAGAAAATCATTCAGTTCTGGTTATGGTCACTTTTATTCTCAAAATACATTCTAACTAAGATCTTGTATTTGTTTCATAGAGATGCTCAGGTATTGGCTGTGCTTAGATTTGTACGGTCATCTAATCTGAAAATCCACTCAAAGAGGTCTTGATGGTAATTAAAGCAAAAGCCAAGACCTTTTGTTCTTTCAGATTTAAACTTCAATCGCATGGCCATTAAGATCATGCTGAATTTTTGGATCTTGGAGTGGATTACTGTAGGACATCTCTGGTTGTGCCTTTCTGCGGAGCTGCAATAGGAAACCTTGACACTTGGTCAACGAGGGGTGTGGAGAATTAAAAAAATTTCATCTGTGACTAGTTAATTCACAAAACAGGATGAAAGCAAGAAGGCCTGGAAACACCAGAATCACGAAAGTGCTTTGTTTTTAAGGGAAGAATTGATGGATCTGAAGAAGAGAAAGGGGAAGAGGTGGTGAACAAGCCTGTGAGAACAATGCCCAAGAAGTCCAGAAACCCCTTCCTGTCTGAAAAGTATGTACAGATTCCTTCAGGGCTTTACTGTTCGGCTCAGGAAGCTGATGGGAATGTTGGGATGCGTAGCTGCAGGAGGGGTGCGGTGCTGCCCGGGCAGGGGCCGGCAGGGGGCGCTGGCGGAGCGCGGTCTGCCCGCCCCGCTCCGCTCCTGCCTCTCCGTCACCGAGCGGGGGGAGAGGGAGGAGAGTGGGCTTCGTTCTCACCTCTTACCTAGTCCTTCACCGCGGCACATTCCGCAGCGCGCAGAGCTTGTCTCTAGGGTTGAAGGTCAGAGGCTCCTAAAGCTGAAAGCTCGGGCGTTCTCCACATTTTTCAATATCCAGGTTTAACAACTGCTTTGAGGAGAGTTATTTTACCTCTGTGGGGTCTGGGCAGCACAATGCTCACAACATTAATTTTTGTTGTTACCACACATGGAGACTTGCAAGTTTCCTACATAGCTTAGAGTCCCTCTGGGGCTTGCCATGTCTGGTATCCATTCCTGCTGGGCCACACAATGCTCTTCAGCTATTGTTGTGGTGTCGCCTTTCTTCTGCAGGCTTTAGTCCCCAAATATTTTTCTCTTTCTGCCCTGCACAGAATATCTTCTCTTACTGCCACACTGCACATGCACAGCCAGAAAAAGACAAAAGGAAAGAGATCCCAACGTGGACAAGGCTCACGTAAGAAAATCCAGAAGTCCAGCACAGGGCGAACCACTAAGACTCAGCGTCGGAGGCTGACTGGCAAAATGGGCCGTGATCAAGATTAGCAGAGAAACTAATGTTCAGACCTCCAGCTGGGACAGTGCTCCACATCCGGCCTGCTGCTCTTCGGGACCCTGTCACTGTGGGCAAGCACCTTGTTTACATGGCATTCTGACTAGCCAGGAATCCAGTTCAGACTTTCTGTAGCCTCCTAAGCACTGGCCAGAGTGACTAGACACTCTACCCATTTATTTTTGCAGTGATCTCCAGCTAAGTGTCTGGGTGCCACAGAATCTCTTATAAACTTCTGTTGAAGGTTATGGTCTGTATTTGGCATAACCCTTCTGTCCTTGGCTCCCCCCTTTCAGAGCTGATACTTGGCGTTATCAAAGAAGAGGATCTCGGGCAGAGTGCAACAGGCACATCATTGTCAGGGCAATTTGAGAGACTTGGAAGAGCTCTGCTTGCACTCCTGCATCAGTGCCCTGGCATCTCTGCTGTTCAGTAAATCCTTTTTCCATGGAGATATGGTGTCATCTTGTCTCCTGTGTTTCTTCACCACACAACACAGGGCCACACCTGAAGGCATGGGTATTTTTTGTTTGGTTACTTGTGCCAGGTGAAATTGGGTAACTTTGTGAATAAATTTGAAGTCATTTTGCTAAGAAAAAAAAAATCTCTGACTTATTTGAAGCATAACAGGAGCTGTGCTAACACCAGTACCAACTGGAAAGAGGGGGAGGTAATTCCTGGTGTTTAAAGGATATTGAAATCCACTGGTGCTTGGAAAATGGAATAGCTAGGAGCTATTTCTGTGGCAAGGCAGAGCCAGCTAGAGCAGGAATGGCTTATTCCATTGTCTGCTGAATATGCCGATCGTAACTGCGATAGCTCAGGGGAGTATGAAATGCCCTAATGCCCTTGCTGTACGTGTGTGGCCCTCTCCGGGGTGGGAGTGGCAGAGGCTGCCCTTGCCCTTTACCTCAGGGTTGCTGCAGTTATTAGCAGTTAATTGCCTTTCTTCTTATGACCTCAGTGTATGTTTTTTACTGTGGTTGCCCTCTGCAGGGGGAGAAAAAAACTTTGTATGGTTGGGATTTAGGAATACTGATGACAAAACTGAGTGAATCCTCTGAGGAGAGAGCCCAAATAGCATGCTTGGTCTCTGTCGTGGAGTATCTTGGACTATTCTGCCTCTGTCAGCCAGGCCTCCTCCCATGCCATGTGTGCACTGGAAAAGAAATTACAAGGAAAAAAAAGGCCTGTGTGTCCAAAACCCACACCAGAAAAATTTGCAGCCCAGCAATGGGCAAGTAAATAGATTCCTCGTGCCAGAAATGGGAGGGAAAAGAGTAAAGCAGTGCCTGAGGCTGCATGGAGAACATCACAACAATGCTGATGGCCACCAGCCACTAAAGTGAATGGCACCAGCCTCATCTATCTCTCCATCGTTTCTTGTAGGGTGTGCACACAGAGCTGTTCTCCCAAGTGTGTTAAGGGGGAGGAGATGATCTCAACACTGACAGCAGCAGCACAGTTTCTGCTAGAGGGAGGGTTCTGGAGACAACCGGCTGACGCACATGCTTGTGGTAAGGAATGGGGTCCTCTTGCACTTCCCTTTCCCTTCTGAAGAAGGTAATTGCTGAGGAAGTGGACACTGTTATCACTGGTGCCTTGTATGCTTGGATTCAGAGTCCCCACCCTGGGCTGAGTTCTTGGCCACTAATACAGAATAAACTCAGTCACATTATTAAGGTGTGTGTGCGGTTTTCTCACCTCCAAAATAGTTCTCAAACATTGCCTTAAAGGCCCCTGCAAAAACGTCATTGGATTTAATGGGTGAGCTTACCCATCCACCTGTCTCACCAGGGTTTCTTGGATGTTTCAAAGCTGCAAGAACAACTCAGGCAAGGCCAAAAGTGTTATGCTGAACTGGATCTCAGCCAAAGTATCCAAGAGGTCCCATGTGTGGAGAATACATTATTTCTTGTTCTGGTTTGGGAGTTATATGCTCTAGAGCATTCTGTGTTTGATGGGTTTGAGAGGGACGAAGGAGAGGGAAGTTCTGTTTGCAGAGGTGTATCACACCAAGGGGACTGCAGCTCAAAGCTGGAGGACAGGGTGATACCCTTGGTCTGGATCATATAGCAGCTTTCCCTTCTCTCCAGGACACAGTGCCTCGTGGAGAGACTGTGGACAGAAGGTGACCTGTGTGCTTCCTCAACTGAGGAGTTTGCTCTGGAGCTGGGATGGCCACTGTAAAAGAAATATACTGTTTGATAAATCTGCTGGAGTGTGGAGTGTGGAATGTGGATCAGTTGCCTTCCTTCCCCAGCCAGTAGACAGCCTGACATGGTAGCTGGGACAGAGCTGGATAACCTCATTGTATTCCAGATGAGGTGTTAAGAGTGACTTCAGTTTTTGTCATTTTGCTGCCAGGTGACCTAGAAGAATCTCACATTTAGTTTGCTGTTTCCCTGGTCTAATCACATTTTTGAGCCTTTCTCAAGTGTCAGCTTAAATCTCCAGCAGCCCCTTCCATGCTCTGAAATCTTTCAGTTCCAGCTAGAAAATGAGTTTTCAAATTCAAAAAAAAACCAAAATATTGTGTGGAAAAACTGAGAACAGAACTGTTAAATCCTATGCAGCATTAACTATCAGGATTATTCACTATGCTATTGATTTCTCCATTTGATTGATTAAAGCTTTATTCCGTAATGTGAATTACTGACTCAGCCCTAGCCGGCTGTTTTTGTTATGCACAGGGTATACAGTCAGGCTACCCCTGGATATATTGAAATGAGGATATGAGTTTTCACACATAGGTTACTGAGTGAAGTGTTTGCCAGACACATCACTGTTCATACCAGACTCTGGATAAAAATTCTGCTTTGCTGCTTCCACTTGTTTTCTAGATGGATTTGAGCATTTGGGGGATTTCCCCCCCGCTTAGCTGCTCAGGAGGAGGCGGCTTCCAAATGTAAGGTACTTGCAAAAATCAACATGCTAGTGCAGTTGCTGCTCCAAAAAGGGAAAGCAGAGACCAGCAGCTCCTTGTGAATCCCCTTTTCCACAGGCATTTCACGCGTGGCTCTGCAGCTAGGTCATCTTGGGCATCTGTGCATTGCTGTGCACATGTTCCAGGGTCACACACAGATTCAGGGGCTTTGACATGGGCTGCCACACTGGGGCTGCCTTGCATGATGGCTTTCACTGTCTAGACCGTGATTCCGCACACATGCACACACAAAAATATAATTGGGATTACAGAGGATCAAAAGCAGACTGGGAGCCAAAAAGATCAGATAGTTGGGGAAAAATTGGAGCACAGCAAAAAGGAGGAATGGCTGCAGTGTGTGCATGAGCCATATGCTAATTAGTGCACTGTAGTTATTGCTTTTGTAGTGTATCAATCTCAAGGCTGTACTCAGTACAGTCACACTGCTGCTTCCAGCATTGAGTTCCAGAAACGAACTCGAGATAAAAAGTTACTGGGAGAGTGATGAGAACTTTTGAGGACTAAAAGGTAGCTGAATAGTGGTTTGAGGATAGGTTTGCCCTTAATGAATAAACAAAAAGTGAAATTGAATTTTTTGTATCTGTCACCAGCACGCAGAAGAGAAGGAGTTCAAATTGTAGAAGGCGCAGTGGAGGACAGATTTTAAGGGGGTTCTGCTAGAAAAGCGAGGGTCAGGAAGGGCTTGTGCTTGGTAGGTAAAGCCCACGTTAGACAGATCTCTCAGTGGTGTGGGTAGGCATGACCCCCTGCTGCAGCTGTGCTGGGACACGGTGGCATTTCGCTCTCTCAGTGCTCGCGGGCAAGTCCGCTGCTTTGGCATCTGTTTCGGCTTCGGGATAACTAACTCTTGGGGTGCTGGCTGTGGGGAGCACTGGGGAAGCCCCTCGGCAGGCGGTGAGGCGGTGCCTGGGGAGCTGCAGCCGAGGGGAAGGGCTGGGGGCCAAGCAGCCGCCGATGCCGNGCCGCCGGCCACTCAGGAGGCCGTATTCAAATTACTTCCCGGCGGCAGCCAATCAGAGGAGAAGGGGCGGGGCCTGGCGCCCCGCGGTTCCCACGGCGAGCTTCATTGAGGGGGGAGCTCGGCGGGCGGCGAGGTGCTGGGAGTCAGAGGGAAGCTGAGGTACTGGGGATACCGGGAGGTACTGGGAGCACCGAGCACGGCCGGCTGCATGCATGCCAGAGGGCCTGGGGATCACAGCATTATCCTGACAGTAGGGCCAAAGGGCTGTGGGGAGTAATGATTTGCCCATCAGGCAGTGGGGTACCAGGGGCCCCAGCCACGAGTGGCAGTCCGTGCGCAGTGGTGGGCAGCGATGTTGGCGTGTTTTGTGCTGCATCACTGACAGGGGAGTGCTTAGGCTCCTGTCAAGCATTTTATGTGAACAAGTCAAGCAAACATGCCCCGATGTGAGGAAGGATGCTGCAAGGCTGGCACCTAGTGCAACTTGCTGTACTGAAAATAAGTGCGCGGACAAACAAAAATTATAGCTTTGTTTTTGGCACTGACGTTTGGCCTTGGTTGTTTTGAGGAGCAGCCATAGCTTTGATCAGCTGCTCTGACTCAAATGTCCATGTTTAGGGTGCCAGTGGCATGTTCTCATCTCAGATGTTGGTCTGATTTCCTGTCCTTCTCATGGTACCTCCTCCAGGAAAATTAGGCAAAATCCTCCCAGCTCAGATCTCATCCTCAAATCCGAGGACTCACTCTCAAACCCTGCAGGACAGAGGAGGTGATGGTGGGCAGGATGCTTGCAAAAAAAACAGAACAGAAGTGTGGATCCCAGCTGTCATGCTAGCAAAGCTTGTTACCCTTCATAGGTTTGCAGTCCGCTGTCCTATAGGCCTCAAAATTGTAGCAGAATTAACAAGTTCAGAAAGAGTCTCAGTGGGTTTCCAAATTTCCTAAACTGCTTAGAGCTTTATGACCAACATAATTAAGAAGAAAAGTTTAGGTTTTGTGCCTTTTAAGAGAGAAAGAATATTTCCATCAAACAAAATAGCAGGATATGTGCATTCCCTCTGTTCACAAGGACTCCCAAACTGAGGGGTGGCAGCAGTTGTTTCAGTGTAGTGTCCCTTCTAAAAGAGGTCCCTGCTAGCACACATTCTTCTTTTATTACCTGTATTTATATGGATCACCTTGTACCTGGGTTCCCTTTGATTCCAGTATTGACAGTTGGGAGCAGCAAACTGCAGTCTGGAAATAACATTCCTGCTTCCACAGCTTCTTCTGCTGCTGTTCCTTCCTCCTTTTTCTCCTGGCTGGCCCCTGCCAGTAGCCCATCAGGCAAAGATCTTCGTCCCTGCTAAGCACAATGTCTGGCTCAGTGGATGACGTGCCTTGCATGAACTTTGAAGCCAACGTATTTGCAAAGAGCCTGTGCCAGCACTGTTTCCGAGCCGCAGGAGCTCACCAGCATGCTATCCAGGTGAGCTCCTCCATCCCACCTGCAGGCTATGGATACTTCATTAAGGGCCTCTTTGTTCCATACTTGGATTCCACCTGCCTTTTCAGAGACAGAAGTCCCTAAGACAAAGGCTCGGCCAGGATTTCTAGATTTCTTGTCTGGGAAAACCTCTATGTTCAGAGAGTCTTTCCAGGCATAGGAACACTTAATTTAACTGTGCCAGACCAAAGCCAGGAACGAAGCTTAGCAGGGAAGTGCTGGACACTGGATACAAGGGACTTGATAGACACTGGAAGGGAAAGCAGGGATGTTGTAGATGCAAAGCTAAAAGGAGGGAACTGGGCACTGGCAGAGCAAGGGCCCACCTTGTATTAATCTTTGCTTGACACTTTCTGGCATTTACAGCTTTGCCTCACCTTAAATATGGTCCTGGTCGATTCTCTGTTCCTCAGCTGTTGGCTTGGAGCCAGGGCTCAGTTTGTCCCTGAGGCAGCTTCAGCAAGCTGTTCTCAGAGGAGAAGGCAGGAGAAGGACAAATCTCATGTGGTTTTGGGCTCCAGATACCTTGATCCAACACGATCCTTTGGGACAGGGCTGGACACACAAGCTACATGGCTGTCTCCAACTGGGTGGCAGCTGGTTTCATGTTCGCAGTGGGTTTCATGTTGTTTGACGTCCTCCAGGAGCGACTGGCCAGGGATGATGAAATAGTAATGAGCCTCCCTCTCTCTTTCTCGCCCTCTCCCCCTCTCCTGGCCTTGGGCCCTCTAAGGTTACCTCAGCCCTTCAGCCTCGATCTGCTCAGAGCTGTCACCTCTGAGTGAATCCTGGTGCAGGCGAGACGCTGGAGGGAAGGCACAGACAGCCGGCTCCCCAGAGCCTCCTCCACTGCTGCTCATAAGCCCCGCAGGTAACTGGGGCCAGGGAGGATGCTGAGACGCCTGCGAGCCCTTACAGAGAGGGAGAGGCTGGGACTACAGCCTTTTCTGCAAAAATCTTCCTTCCTCTTGGTTCCACTGCCTCTCTCTGAGCTATTCTGCTGGTGAGGGAGAGCAGCTACCAGCAGCATCAGTGCCAGCATGGGGGGGGCAGTTTCCCTGAACCATCATCCAGTCATGCAGTCTCTGGGATGTCTGCAACATTCAGCATCAAATAGGAGCGTGCTGGGCCTCTCTGGCTTCTTGATGTAGGAGAAAAATCTCAGCGGTGGGCTGGGAGAGATATCAAGAGCCCTGGAGGCCAGGCTGCTCTCAGAGGAGGTAGAAGAAGCAGGCATTTCCAAGGGACAGCTTCATCCTCATCCTTGGCACCTTGACAGCACCATTGCACCCCTTCTTCCTCACAGGATCATGCCACGGAGGTCACAGGACGCGATGCCTGCAGCAACACAGCCCCAGGAGAGCCCTGGGACTCCCTCCATATTTTAGCCCCGCAGTGCGAGGTATACGTGTGTGTGGGCCCGGCGGAGGGCACGGAGCGGTGAGTACCAGCCGGGATCCCTGCTGCTCCAACAAGCCCCTTTGGTGGGAAGAGTGGAGAGGGGAAGCAGGAAGCCAAGCAGGGGGAAATCAGCTGCCTTTTCCCTGATGTTCCGCAAGCTGGCGCCTGGGAAAAAGGACTGAGAAACCCCCATGCCATGCCCTCTATTCATTCTTCTGGGCTGTCCCCGGAGAGGTCAGGGGGCCCCTGAAAGAGTCTCCTTCATCCTCGTTCCCTCCAGAGCAAGGCTAGTGATTTCAGGATGGGCTTTCCCAGTCTCTACCCATCCAGTGGAGAGGGAGTCAGTGTGGCTTGGGCTGCCAGTGCTGTCACTCGCCTCTGAGCTCTGCGGGCTGTGCTGACCACCAGCTGTCCTCTCTCCCTGCCCCACAGCTGGCACGAGAGCAGGCGATATCCCCCACTCAGCCCTGGAGCTGAGGGTGAGCACAGAGAAACTGGCACCGACCCCAGCGCCTGTGCCGAAGCCAACTCCACGCTTGCCAGGGTGAGATGGGGATCTCTTGTGGATTGGGTTATTTTGGTCTCCCCAGCTCCCTTGGCTCTTCAATGCCGCTTTTGCTGGGCCCGTTCAGTAGGTTCCTGGTCACACAGACATGTTGAATTTGCCCCCCTGCCTCTCCCGCCTTGGGCAGATGGAAGAAGGAGCCCATCATGTGCAGGGAGGTGGATTTGATGATCCTTATGGGTCCCTTAAAACTTGAGATATTCTATGATTCTAAGGTCCTGATATGCAAAGGGGGATCAGCTGAGACTCTTAGTCCCCACAAAGGGGCTATCCCACTAAAGAGCTCGTGAGATTTTGCTCTTGGATACTCCCATGTGGACTTTTCTATGTTGCTTCTTGCCATGGTTGGTCTGGCATCATCTTATACTCATACAGCTTCTCTTCTGGTTCCTTTCTACCAGCATCTTTGGGCTGAACAGACTGTAAGTTTTCAAATATACTTTCCCCTCCTTCCAGCCCACAAAAGCTACTAGTGCCCATTGCAGAGATCTGCCCTATCTTGTCTCCCAGGAAGGGGAAATGACCCGGCTGTGGGACAACACTTTGGGATCAGGCAAACGGGACATGATGAGTTACTTGGGCCATAAGGAGGAGGTGCGGTCACGAGCCCCACAGGCAGACAGACCCAGGTGGGCTCAGCCTGTTCCCTCTGGATCCTGGGTGAGAACCGATGTCCAGGGCTTTAGGAAGGAAATCTGTCCACTGAAAGCAGGTACTCTTGGTTTGCTCCTGTATGAGATCCTGGTTCTGGTTTGCTTTCCATCCAGGGGTCTCTGAGGTTCAAGGCAGATCTCTCTTTAGATTTAGCATCTCTTTATCTAATTCTAGTCCCAGGAAGTGTTCAACACATCCATGGGCACAATGTGAGAGTCCATCTGTGTGCATGCTGACGGTGAACGGTGGGCATCTCGGGTGCTCTCTATCTGCATGGTTTGGCATGCCCTCAGCTCCAAGTGCTGTGTTCCAGTGCTCCCACCCTACCCTCGAGGGAGTCTGGGTTTTATCTCTGCCCTCCTGGACCATTTCTAGCTCTCCTCCGAAGACCTGCTTTGCCGTGGATGTGGTGGCATCCCGCGTCGCTCACGCCTCCCCCAGTAACGGCCTTCTCCCCGTCCCAGAGCACCGTCCTGCCAGCCAGAAGCCTGAGGAGAGCTGGCCAAGGCACCGAAAAACTGACCCTCCCTGGGCATCCACCCTGCCACGTGCCTCAGCCGGCTCCCCACCGGCCCGCAGTGACCTGTTGGGTGGCGGTGGGCACCAATCTGCTCCCCGGGTTCGGGAGCCCCACGGGCACTCTGGTGGTGGGGGTGCTGAGGGGCGGCATGGACTGGAGAGGCAGGAGTACACAGTCCTGGCAGACCTGCCCAAGCCCAAGCGCCTCAGCCAGCGGGATGCTGTTGACCGCTACGGTTCCCGGACACTCAGCCCTGGCCGAGTGGAGGTGGAGAGGATATTTGGATGCGAACGCAGGTGAGAAGTAACAGGACTCCACAGTGGGCAGAGGCAGGGGATTGCCCTTCTATGCTGTTGGGGGGCCCCCACCTCTGAATAGCCATGCTTCAGGGGGAAGGCAGGGCTAGATGGCAAAGCTCAGCTTTCAGCTGTGCTTAAATTTCCCTCAAAGCAAGAATTGGACCTAGGCTCAGAGCCTCCTCCATTGCGGCACATGGGCAGCTGAAGCTGTCGGAAAGGTGGAGTTAAGCTGCACTGCTAGAAGGGAGCAGCCCACCTTCCTCATTCTCACAGCCACCTGGAAGCTGCAGGACATACTGCAAAGCAGGGCTCCCCACAGTAAAAGAGGAAGGAGAGAGGTGTTTCCCAGTCCCAGCATCAGTAGCTCCCCAGGGATTCCGCATTTACTGTAGGAGCCACTCAGGAAATGATGGAGGATGCCAAAAAGTACCCTGTAGCTCTTTAGGCTTTAGCTGGATGAGCAAGAGCAGCTCCAGTACTGGTAGCAAAGGGCAGGAGGGGACAGCAAGAGAGACTGGAAAAGTATCCTGGAGGAGTGGGTGGTATGTAAAGATGGCAGGAAGCTTGAGGAATAGTGTAAGGCAGCAGGATGTGAAAGCTGAGGTGGTTGATGGGGACAGAGAGAGCTATGGCACACACAGTGTCTGAGACAGGTGGAGGTCTGTGGGGTCAGGCTAAGGTGGAGCAGGGTTTGCAAGGGCTCTGCTTCCAAGCTGAGCAGGGTGGCAGCTGGACCAACTGTGTGTGCCCACAGGAAATCAGAGACACTGGAGGCCTTCCAGGCTCTGGAGGAGGGCCGTGTGGACCGGCTCGACGGCAAGACACCGGTGCCACCCAGCAAAGGCCACCTCACTCGGAGGCGGTCCAGCCCCAACCTGCCCAGGGAGGTGAGGCTTGGCTGCTCAGAAGGACCTCATCCCAACTTTGCAAGCTGAGTTGCTTTTTCCTGTCACATTTTCCTCTACTTCTGCCACATGCTTCTCTCTTTCATTCCCCTTCTCCCTCTTCCATTTAACCCCAGCTCTCCCTCTGCACAGATTGGGACCCTTGGCTCTTAAAATGCAACAGCCCTTTCACCCTTTGGGTACAAGAGGCTTCTCTACAGTATGGACTGGCTCCATGCACAGGAATGCAACTGCTCTCTGGGGAACTATTTAACCAAGTCACCTTCCAGCCCTAATCTCATCTTGTTCTGCTCATTGGCACTTTTTTAAGAGGACTCCCTGCTCTCTCTCCCCTGTGACCTAGGGTCAGCGACTCTCCTGGCAGCTTGAGCAGCGCAGCAGAGACCCCAAGGAGCCCTGGCGTTCCCCCAGCCCAGCTCGGCACCCCGAGAAGGCCAGCAGGACCCAGGGAGACTCTCCCCGCCCTGCCAGCCCTGGCTGGCTGCTGGAGAGAGGCAACCGGAGCCCACGCTCTGCCAGCCCAGCCTGCAGATCGGAGAGGAGAGCAGGGGAGCCCATGAACCCTTCCTGTCGCACTGAGAAAAGCTGGAGAAGCCGAGGGGAGCCTGCCCACCCCCCAAACTTGGACAAGGGCCGAGCCATCTGGCAAGCAGGGGGTACACGGCAATCACTGGAGAAGAAGAGCCGAGGGGATTTCCTGCACTCCACAGGTGCTGGGAAGGGCTCGGATAATGTCAGGCTGAGCCGGCCAGGGCCATCACCACGGGCCCTCAGTCCTGGGAGACGTACAGAGAACACAAGGAAAAGCCAAAAGGAGATTTCGCTCCCCAGCTTGGTGCGGGGGGCAGAGAGGCAACGAGTGAAGCCAGGGGAGCCACTGCACCTTGCAGGGCCCAGGAAATCATCCGAATGCAGCTGGCAGGGCCTCCGGGAAAAGCTGACATCCTCCCAGCCCAGAAAGGGCACCAGCAGTGACTGGAAAGGCCGAGGCAAGCCCCTGTGCCCCACAAGCCCAACACGACCACTGGAGCAGGACTGGAGGGGCCGGGGGGGTGCCCACCAAGCACTGGTGAGGGAGAAGGACTGGAAGCACCAAGAGATGCCCGTGTGCCATGCAGATGTGATGCGCCAGCTGGAAAGGGACTGGAAAAACCCTGCTAGATGTGTGGATGTAGGACTGCGGTCAGATGACAGCTGGAAAAGGCCTGAGAGTCCAGCACAGCATCTGGAGGAGGACTGGAAGGGTCCTGAGCACACACAAGATACACACAACCCTGAGAAGCCATTGGAAACTGACTGGGGGAACAAGAGTCTTCTCATTTACCATGTGAGTAGGGCAGGAGCCAGAGGTGATGGGGACCCTGCAAGGCCTAAAACCGGCAAGCATAGACTGGGTGGGTCCCCTGGGTTGCAATTCTGTGCACCCTGATTCCCTGGGATCCTCTAGGGAAACTGTACTGCCCGCCTGGCACTGGGAGAAGGGAAGATGCTTTCTTCCCTGGCCCACACCAGGAGTCGGATGCCAGGATCTGGTGAGGACTAAACCCCAATGGCTTCAGCTCCTGCTTTTTCCCCTGCAGCCCCAGCTGGGTGGAAGCACCTTCCCACTGCAAACCAGCACTGGCTCCTCAGGAAGCCTGCAGCCACATTTGAATGCCAGTAAGAAGCGCAACAAGGTAGGGGCCAGGCCCTGGGAACTGTGAGAAAGGGCAGCTGCTCTTCTCTGGGGGTCACTGTGGGCAGGATCTAGGTCTCCAGCACTTGACCTTAGCAGGTCCAGCATGGTGCTGCCTTCCCATAATGTCCTGAACACCGCGCTCACTAACACTCCCCTTCATTTTGTCCTTCACCCATTTCTCAAGTGGGGAAACTGAGGCACAGAGCCTTTTTATAAAGGCAGAGAAGGGCAAACAGTAGACCTGGGACTAAAATCTCAGTACAGCGGCTTTCCTTTGCTTTATTATTGGCCAGTGCTGTGATGGTACGGAAGGTTTGGGCACAGAGATGAAGTGGGCTTTAGTGGTGTGAAAGAGGATAGGGTGTATTGTGTTGGTATTGCAGCAGCTATGGAGGGCTGCAGAAAGAATTCCAGGAGCCCATGTAGCTGGCAGCTGCACACAAGTTCCTGCCTCTGTCCCCCTCTGTGCACATCAGTCATCTCAGCCAGGTCATCCTCTGCTAGGACCTGGCTTTGTTCTTTACACAAGGACAAACTGCAGCCAGGAAAGAGGCTGTCAAAGGCCTCTGAAACTTGAAACGGGTGACATCCTTTCCCGTACTTCCCTGTATCAGGCTAGAGAGGAGCCCAAAACCCTGAACTCACCCTGCACAACTGGGCCAGATCACTCCACCTATGCCAGGTTTCTTCAGCACTAAGCTCTGGCACCTTCCCTTTGCCTTGCAGTAAGAAGCATCACCTTGGCGTGATTGCACAGTACAGCCTGGCTTTTTGTAATGCACAGTCCCTCTCCCCATTTCCTCTGGGACCCTCTCTAGCAATTCCCTTTCCTGAGTGAGGCCAGCTGCTGTGGCTTTCCAGGGGCACCAGGAGTCTCCCCGTGACTTCCTACCACCCCTGCCACGAGCCCAGAGAGGTTCGGTTGGTTGGATAAAACCAAGCAGCCTCAGGCGAGGAGCCAAGGTGAGGCCTCCACTCTGTGAACTGCTGAAAATCCCTGCCTGCGAAAAATACCAGCCTGAGCGCAAACGCTGCCTGGGTAAGGGCTGAGCTCCTGGCAGTCCCTTCCCGGGGCAGCAGCGGCTGAACCCGTCCCTCTCAAGGCTTTACCTTTCCGGGGCCAGCGAGGCGGGAAGGGGACACGGCTCAGCCCCAGCATCGCGCCCATCCCGTCCACAACGCCCCGGGGCCACCGCCCCTTTCCGTGCGGACCGGCGGCCTCGCCCGCCCCGGCGGCTCCATTGGCTGCGGGCGGTCGGGGCGGTGGCGGCGGCTGCCATTGGCCTGCCCGGGTCCTCCCAGGAAGTTCTGGGGGGAGGAAAGAAAAGTTTTTTGGGGGTGGTTTTCTCCCCCCCCCCGCCTTCCTTTTNCCGCCATGACGGTGAGTCGGGACTTGGGGTTCGGGGCTTGGCGGGCGATGATAGCGGGGACTCCTCCTCCGGGGCCCGGGGGGCAGCCCGGAGCTGGGAGGGGGCGGGGGACCCCCGCTGTCAGCCGCCGCCTCGCGGGTCCCTGCGCTCCGGGGGTCTCTGGAGCCGCCGCTCCCTGGGGGACTCTGGCCCCGGGACTCGAGGCTATGGCGGTTCTTCCTTGGCTCCCTTCTCCATCACCGCCGGGGTCCCCCCAGAGCTCCCCGTGGCCGCTTCGGCCCCGGTGGGCACCACTGCACCCCGATAAGCGTGAGCGTGGACCGGGCTGAGGCCAGGCCAGCTCACCGCACCTATGACCGCAGTCGGATGCGAAATTAGTGTCCCCCCGGGCGTGGGGAGCGTTTCCCTGCTCCCTGTGGGAAACAGATGCGGTTTGGGGCAGGGAGGATCCCACCCCTGGGGCGAACCTTCCTTGGCACAGGCGGCTGCCGGCCGCGACCGGGGTGGTGGAGGTGACAGGCTGGGCTGTTCCGCCGGCGTTCTGCACGGGGGCGGTGGGAAAGGGAGAGCCCGTCGCCCGCTCGCTCTTCTTACTGCACGTGTAGTTCGGGAGCTGCATGTGTGCTCCAGCCTGGGAATGATTTTGCTTTCACCCAACTGAGCTGGAGAGGTTTTGCTTTGTGTTTTGGCCTGGGGCCCACGCCTTATGAAGCGGGTTCCCTTTTTAGAGGAGAGGAGACATTGTGCTTTCCGGGAAGCTTGAGACCCCCTTGCACCATCTCCCGGAGGTGAGAGGAAGCAGTGCCCCAGAACCTGCAGTGCTGAGGAGCTTTTGGGAAGAGCAGGAGGCACGGTGGTGACAAAGGCTGGTGATGAAAGGACACACCTGACTATCCTGCTCGGACACTGAGCTTTCTCAGCCTTCCACAGCCTCTTCTCCTCCACTTACCCATCCTGGCGCCTCAGTACTACCCAGGAGCCATTCCTTTGCTCCCACCCTGTCCCTTTTCCTTCTTTGGTGTTTACATTCTTCGGATACTTACAGACTGTTATCACCTTCCCTGTAGCCCTTCTTCAACCGGAGCAGGCAGCTGCCGCTCCTTAACCTGCTCTCGCAAGCCAGTCTTTCCAGATATCACCTATGTCCCCAGCTACCTGAGACCCCCTCCGGTGCCTCTACCTGGTCAGCTGTGGGGCTGAACATAAAACTCTGATGGGTATGGATGCAAGTGGGCAAAATCACTGCCACCACCTCCCAAGCCATCCGCAGCCCCAAGCTGCAGGGCCATGCATTTTGCCAGGGGTGCATCCTGCCACATCATTGCATCTCTGGCACTCGGATCTCTCCCAGCAGCTCGGCTTTCCTGGATGTTTCCTCCTCCCACTGCTGGGCCATTTCCTCTGGATGAGGGGTTCTATTTGAACCCCGTGCTCTTCTCTGATGATATCCTCAGTTTTTTATGCTGGGTGAGGAAACTGGATTTGGCTGTGGGGAAGGGAAGAAAAGTGGCTTTAAGCATTTTGTGTATCAACTGAGGCCTCAACTTATGGTACTGACCCCGCTATGGCAAGAATAGTTCAAAGCCAATTCTGTAGAGCTGCAGCTCTATGTCTAGGGCTGGCGAGGAAAGCAGAAACCCTGTGCAGTTTGCCTGCTTGGGAAAAGCCCTCTAGGGGCGTTTTCTGGCCCCAGCACTGCATTTGGGGCAGCAGTTCTGGCAGGATTTCATGGCAGTTTTTCCAGTGGCATGCATCCTGTTAATATTAATTATTTTGGCACCTAATGCTATGGGACTGTAAATCCTCAATAAGATGAGACCCAGCTGATCTGTATGACAGCCCCACTCTCTCCCTATATTGTTTTTCTGCCTCCATGGAGCCTGCCCATTTCTCCCTCTTCTGTTGAGCACACGTGTGTCCCAGGAGGGGAGTGGTTGTACTTTGATGTTTTGTCTCCTTTCCTTCCCTCTCACCACTCTGAATTCAGAGCTGGAACATAATTCACCGGACTGGAAGGAATAACGGGAAAAAGGGTGGAGCTGCTGCCACAGAGAAAAAATTAGATTTTGGGGTGCTTTCTCAGGGCAGCAGTGGAGCCACCACAAATCTGGGTTGATGGGGATGCATAAATTCCGCTTGTGTCCTAGCTGCCAGCAGTGCCTGTTACCTCAGCAGGAGGTGAGGTTTGGGAGCCCCCCGCCACGTCCTTTCGCTCTGGTTTCCCTCCCTTCCCAGGGAGCTTGGGACTGCCAGATGCTTCTGGCCAGGCCTGAAGCTGTAGCAGGCAGTGACCTCCCCTTGGCAGGACTCCTTGCTCCTGCTTGAACCAATAGCCAGAGCGCCAGGGTGGGCCGGCATATACTCGTCTCTTGCTGCCCCATAACCTTGGGTGTAACCCACGAGCAGCAGCCCAGGGAGATGAAAGCAGGGGAAGGCTTGGCCTGGCTGTACAGCCACAGAGCTGGGCTTGTGGGGCAGCTGTGGCTGGCCACTGGGCTTGTTCAGGGGACGTGGAGTGGCCATCGGCTTGCTGAGCTACCTCCTTCTCACCAGCTCCGTCTCAGCTGGTGGTTGTGACCCGTGGGGACTGCTGGTGGCTTCCACAGGACTGCTAGGTCTGATGCTGGACCTCTGGTACTGTCACTTCTCCAACACTGTCCCTGCCTGGTTCGGATTCTGAAGAAGGGGCAGGTTGGCAAACTGACTTCCATGGGAGAAAAGGCATTGGACTGAAATCTTGGATGGTGCAACTTCCTGGGAGCCAGCAGGGATAGGAGGAGGGACCAGCTCGAGCCTGTTTGGCTGAGAGCAAAGCTAGGGAGAAAGGTTCCCCTGAGTCAGCTCTCTGGTGCTCCACCTTGGGAAGAAGATAAACTGGTTGGGATGCTGCACTGGCAACATGAGGTTAGGAGGAGGCAGAGAGTGTGTAGAAGCTTCTTTGTGGCACAGGGTAATCTGGGTGAAATTCTCTTCATCCTTATCTTCTGTAGCTGTGGCTGGGCAGAGCGCAGGCTCTGTAGTGGGAGGGAGCAGAAAGAGCTGGGTAAGAGAAGAACTCTCAGAATCTCAGACAGTTTTGAACCTTGGAGGGAGAGGGGAGAGGATCAAGCACTGACTTCATCTCTACCCTGGGGCACATTGTTTAAAGCCAACATATTTTCACAGCTGTTGAATTGCCTCCTGTAGGTTTTTGGTGAGAGCTGAGCTACTAGGACTTTAATAAATGATTGGTGGTGGAGTTACCAGAGGGACATAGCTCTGGGGCATGGACAGCCAGGGCTGAGACAAGGCATGTCTGGTTCTTTGTGGCTTTGCCTCTATCTCTGAGGCAAGCCCCATTGGCGGTGGTGGAGCACTCCCTTCTGCCCACTCTCCTTGTCCGTGCCTCCACTTCTCTGGATAAATACCTCTGAGGCACCTTGTGGAAACCTCTTTACTGCATATTTTCCTTTACTTTTTTTAAGCCTCTTCCCTTATCTCCTGCTTCCTCTTACAGGAATGACTGCCTGCTGCTGAGAGCTATGCCCAGTTTTCTTTTGCCATAGGGTCACATAGCTCCATGAGTTTCCTATAAGGCTATTCTCATTTTTGTTCTGCCACAGGGGACTCACCTTCCATCCCTTGCATGGAAAGCCCTTTTGTGGGCCACTCCAAGACAGTAATTCTCTGTTTTGTTTTCCAGCCGGATCTTCTCAATTTCAAGAAGGGATGGATGTCCATCCTGGATGAGCCAGGAGAGGTAAGCCGCTTCACCTATCCCCTGCTGCTGGAGACCTGCGGTGAGCCAGCTGATTTCCTTCCTCCTTGTTTACTGAGGTCTCTCCTGCTGGGAAAGGCAGTGGGAAACTTTTGGTGGAGGTGTCTCGCTCTGTCTGTGGACACAGAGGTTTATCGAGTGCCTCTCTCCCAGCTGAGGGTCACGAGGGGGATCTGGGAGGGAGGAGGGGGAAGAGAAGACCAAGAGGTCATAGTGCAGAGCGTCCCTCCTTGTTCCTACGCTTTCCCTGGTAACTGCCTATCCATTTCCCTCCTGTCTTTTCCCTTCCCTCCCCCTGCCTGATGCGCCTGCAGTGGAAGAAACATTGGTTCGTGCTGACCGACTCGAGCCTGAGGTATTACCGGGACTCGAATGCAGAGGAGGTAAGCATGGCCAGCCTTTCGCCAGCCCTTTCTTCCTTCCTGGCCGGGGGGAGAGAAGCACAGCTCTGGCGTGACCAGGGACATGCAGCAGCACCATGTCCTCCTAAAGGATGGCAGAGGTGCCAAGCTGCTCTTTGCCAAGGGGAGATGAAGAAGATGAAGGCAGGGTGGCAAGGTCTGGGGGGACTGTCAGTGGTGGGAGGTGAGGCGAAGGGCTGGTCCTGTGGCTGGGTGTCTGGGATGCTCTCCATCCATGCTGCTGGCAGCCCTTGGGTTAGAAGAGACCATGCTGTGCTGAGTTCCCAGAGAGCTGAGTCTGGTTCCCAAAGAGCTGAGCCTGGCTCCCAGGGAACTGTGGGATGAAGGCAGAGGTGGCCTTTTTCGAAGCTGGCTGAGCAGATGTCCTAGTGGGTGGCTGTGCTTGCAGGCTGATGACCTTGACGGAGAGATTGACCTCCGTTCCTGCACAGATGTGACAGAGTTCGCGGTGCAGCGCAACTACGGCTTCCAGATACACGTGAGTGTCCGGCAGCGCCTGTACGGAGCGGCAGCACCACGGGACACGGGTGGGAATGTGCTGAGATGCTGAGAGGCAATTTATACAGATCTTGTGCCAGCATGGTGGCCCAGGGCTGGTTTTTTTGACACATTGGTGAGTGACAGTGCTCTGGGACATCAAGGCTGCCTGCCTGCAAAGGAAGGAAGGAGGAGGAGAAGGCTTTGCAGGGCTGCTGAAGGCTGTACGGGAGGGAATCCGGGAGCCAAGCTAAATGACAGACGTGTCTAAGTGACATGTTGGCCAAGGCAACTTTTCCACAGTTGCGGGGGGGGAGTGATGAGCACTGCAGATCATGATGTAACCTGGCTGACCATGCTCTGAGTGACAACCTGTACCCTGGATCCAGTCCCAGTACAGTTCTGTCCTTGGCTATTTGTTGTAGCAGCAGGAGATGGCTGCTAAGGCAGCATGAGAAATGGTATTTCTGTGGGTGTGCAGGGATGGACACTTCATGGTCTGGGTTTCCCTGTGCCCTGCTGCTGTACACCAGGGCTGGCACCTGACTCCTGGCACCTGAACAGCTGGGCTGCACCAGTGCATGTTTGGCCCAGTGTGCCAACAAGATTTCTTTCGCCTTTGCTTGGAGATGGTCTCATGAAGGAACGCCCTCAAACACTTCTCCCACCTCTCCTCTTCCCACCCCTCCACTGTCCCCAAGAGCCTGAGACAGAGGGTGGCCTTTCTAACAGCCCAGCACTGGTATATGTGTGTGGCTGTGGGTCTCAGGGAGCAAGAGGGAGCTGCTGCACATCCACTGGGTGCTGAGAGGGCCTCTGTCACCTCCCTGTTGCAGACAAAGGATGCCGTCTTCACCCTGTCAGCGATGACCTCTGGTATCCGGCGCAACTGGATCGAGGCCCTGAGGAAGAATGTGCGCCCAGTCAGTGCTCCAGACGTCACCAAGTAAGAGCTGCCCAGTGCTGCTTGTCCTTTTCTCCCTTGTTATCCCTCTACCCTGACTAGCAGAGGCAAGGAAGGCCCCTCTGGAAATCTCACCACTCCCAGATCAGCCCTGCCCTCTGCTCCTTCTGAAAGTGGTTTGGTTACACTAGCCAGTGACAGGGGTTGAGGGCGCGATGGCTCCCTTTCTTGTACCTGCTTTTTGCCTCAGCACATAAGTTTAGACTGGTTTCTCCACCAGCATAGCTGGAACCAGGGTGGATCCTTGCTGCCTGGTGGAGTAATCCATTTTCCTGAGAGATGGGATGGTACAGGCCCAGCTCTGCACTCAGGGTGGGATTTTGTAAGGCTGGGCTGAGTGAGAGTCTGAGCCTTCAGCAGTTGCCAGTGCCTCTGCTGGCATCCTTTCCCACATGGTGCCCCTCCTTCACCAGTTCCTGCTCTGCTTTCAGACTCCCTGACTGTGACAAGGAGAACTTCCGTAACTGTGTTGCCCAGAAAGGCTCACTCCGGATGGAGGAGCAGCAGCGGCCAGGCTCCGGCTCCGAGGGGAACTCAAAGGGCAGTCGCTGGAAGGCAGACGGGCAGCACCATGCCTTTGACTATGTGGAGCTGTCTCCCTTGCCACAAGACCCTGGAAATCAGGGGTCTCTGCAGAGGACAAAAGGGAGCTTGAGGATCTCTGACCGAGCTCCCAAGTATGAGGAGCTGGAGCGGGATCTGGCCATCCGTTCAGAGGAGAGGCGGAAATGGTTCGAGACCCCCGATGGCAGGGTCCCAAACAGTGGTGGCCCAGCAGGAGACCCTTCCCACAAGGCTGGGGAGCAGGACCTCCCCACTCCTCCACTTTTGGAGGACCAACGGATTCGTCTGAATGAAGAGATAGAGAAGAAGTGGCTGGAGCTGGAGCGCCTGCCCTTGAAGGACTTGCGGCGGGTGCCTTTGACAACACTGCTGAACCAGAGCAAGGGCGGGCAGGGAGACACCAATGAGGCGCTGAAAAAGGAGGTAAGAGCATCCCTCCTCTCTGAAACTGGGATTCTAGTGGCCCCTTAATGTGGTACTTGGGGCTCTGCAGAAGAGCAAGGCAGAGGTGCAGAGAGATGTTCATTCTTTCTGACTCCTTGAGTGCATGGAAGCTTTTTGGAACCTGGTAATGCAAGGCTAGAGGCCAGATGTCACACACCTGCAGAGGTTCTCTTAGAGCATGTTTTGGTCCAGGATAATTTATTTGGTGGCACTACTTGTATGGAATCTGTGTTTCCTGGGAGTACATTCACAGCCTTTCTTCTCTGGCTATTCCCAAGCCTGCAGGCACTTTACCTGCCAGCCTTTGAAAGGAGCCATGCAGTGGTGGTTTCCTCCAGCATGGATCCACCTCTGAAAGCTGGGATGTCTCCTCCCTTACCGGCACTAACCAAGCTGGGGCTGTCTTTGTCAGTTTGGTCTCTTTGCAGGCTGCTGGGGAAGCAGAGGCCTCCACTGGCCTCCATTGTTGTCCTCCCCACCCCTAAGCCCGGGTTTTGGATGTAGCATGTTGGTCAGGCCATGGCACTTTTCCACCTTTGGCTGAACATCTTTCTCTGTCCTCCGTGGCACAGATCCAGTCACTGCGGGCACAGCTGGAGTCCTGCCGGGCCAGAAATGAGAGCCTTCGGGAGGCAGCAAAATCCCAGGGGGACAGCCATGTGCCCCGAGGGTACATCTCACAGGTGAGTAGAGCGTGGGACCCAGGTCTTGGGGGGGTCACTCCCAGTACCAAACCGGGAAATGCTGGCATGAAGCTGATTGCCAAACAGGTATCGCTAATCATTGGGTTGCCATGGTGACCCTAACTGGGACCATTTGTAATCAATGTTAATTATATAAAGGCTGGTGCATGTTGCCTGGCCTTAAAGGGGCCAGGGTTAGAAAGGGAGAGAAGGATAATTTGGGGAGAGGTGCAGGATCTGTGCCCTGCTTTGCATGTGGGCACAATGCTGTCCTGGGCCGTGGGGGCAAGCCATCCCCCAGCCCAGGAGGGGATCAGCAGCTTCCTGCCAAGCCTATGGTCATTCCCTGGTCGTTTGCTGCTCACCACATGTTCTTGCTAACTGGGGCTCCCATGTATCTTGTTAAAAGCAGTCGGTCAGTCAGTCCCTGGGGACAGCTTGAGCCTTGAAGGTCGCTTTGACAGCGCAGCCCATTCCTTTGCTGGGACAGCACGTGGGAGAGCCAGCAAAACAGAATTTGCTCATGCTTCATCCTCTCACTTCTCTTTGTTTATTTATTTTCCCCTCTCACGGAGTCATCCAAAGCAAGCAGGGTCACATCCCGTAGGGATTTCCTGTGTGGAGGCTGCCGTTCAACCATACAGTGGGATTTTCAGGATAGGCCTTACGTGCTGGAAGATGCTGAGGCAGAGGGTGTTGGCAGGGCAGGAAATTGGAGCTGGTGAAGTCCGTTCCACAAGGTTGGCTGTAGAACAGGTTGTTAGGGCACAGATCAAGAAACCCACAAGCCCTGTAGCACCCAGCCAATCTCTGTGTTATCATGATTTAATATTTACAGCTTATGGGCCTCTTTATGGTAAAAAAAAAAAAAAAAAAGCAAAAGCAGTGGGGAGGAATTTCCTTATCTTCCTAATAACTTGGCTCAAAAAGCCAGCATTTCACATCTGAGACCAAACTTGGCCTTTCCCCAAAGGTTTCGCTCTCTCTGTCTGCCAAGGGTTACAGCTGGTCCGTGGATAGATCACCAAATGGATTCCTCACCTTTTCCTCTGCTGTTCTGTGAAGCTTCCCAGCTTCCCTTATCTCAGTACAGAGGAGTAGCCAGAAAGGGTTTGCACTCATACACGTTCCAGTGTCTTTCGTATGAGCCTTAGTCCTTAATGGGGAAGGAGTGGGATGGCAAGGAGCTGTTGGGGGATGTGATGACTTCCTAGCTCTCTGCTGATGTCTTTGAGGCCCAGGCTATTAATCATAGTGGCACAGTTTGTTGGTGACCAAATCCTTCCTGAGAGGCTCAGGGAGGTGCTGCCAGCATCTAGAGGGGGAGCGAAGGCATAGCGCCAAGGTGGCAACCTCTTTGCTTTGCTCTAACTCTAGTTGGCCACAGCACTCGGCATAGAAAGAACCATCCCCTTGGTCTCAGAGCCATCAAAAGGGAGGGATAGCTGCGTGAGGAGGATCCCTAACCATTAGGCTGTGGAGAGGGCTCTTTGGCAGCCTCTATCATGTCACAGGGTAGTGCAACGTGTCACTTTTCAGGAGATGAGACTCAGTTTTCATTGATTGCAGGGGACGCTGCTTCATTTAAAAGGCAGATACTGAGATGCAGTTCCCACTGTTGATCTCTTCCAGCCAGGCAATGCAGCCTGGCGTAGGACTGGGACTGTGGTGTTGAGCATGTTATTTCCAGCTCTTGGAGCCAGAGTGATGTTCCTGTCTTGCTGCTTTAGTTTTAAGAGCTCGAGGAACGTTCTTCCTCTGTAGCACACAAAGGGGGGTTGCAAGATGTGTGTCCTTGTCAAATGGTTGTGTTCAGTGATTAAAGTGCCACCTCACTTTCAGAAGGAAAATACCCTCCTGGAAAGTAGTCTCCCTTCTTTCAAAATGTCCCTGGACTTGCAGCCAGGTGCCTGTTCTGGCCCAAGCCCTTCCTTCTTCCCTCCTGGTCTCTCACACCTCCTTTCCTCCTCACAACAGGAGGCCTGTGAGCGCAGCCTGGCTGAGATGGAGTCATCTCACCAGCAAGTGATGGAGGAGCTGCAGAGGCACCACCAGCGGGAGCTGGAGCGTCTGCGGCAGGAGAAGGAGCGGCTCCTGGCAGAGGAGGCAGCGGCAACGGCAGCAGGTAGGAGCAAACACCAAGCTGTGCCCCTGCTCAGCTGGGTCCCTCCTGCCTCTCCCCAGTGTCTCTTGCCAGAAGTCAGTCGTCCCAGTCATCTGGAGCCACACTGTTGACTGTACTGGTTTGAGGCTGGCGCTCTTTGGAGCACGAGCTTTGGTGCTTCTCACTCCTGTGGCGCTAGTGGAGATGGGGTGGTAAAGATACTGAAGGAAATGGGGTCATGCCTCTGTGGATGGGTAGGAGGGCACTGGCACTTTCTTGTAGGTGGGCAAGGCAGAAATGGTAGAGAGCTCCCACGGTGCCCTGTGTTAGTGCCCGTGACAGCATGATGATCCTGGAGTGTAGAGACAGTGGGGAATACCCTGAGGGAAGAAGAGAAAGGGGGAATCTGCAGAGACGGATCTGGGAACCTGCAGTGATCAGAGCTTAGCCAGTTCTCCAGTGTGTTTTTCATGAAGCTGGCGCAGCCTGATCCCCTATTTCTCATTGTCCCCCTCTGCAGCCATTGAGGCACTGAAGAAAGCCCACCGGGAGGAGATGAATAAGGAGCTGGGCCGGACACGGAGCTTCCAGCAATGCAGCTCGCTCCCAGAAGCCCTCCAGAAACAGCACCAGTAAGAAAGCATCTCTCACTCCCCTTGTCCGATGACGCCACCTTGTGCCGCTGTCACCACACCCCATCTGCAGCTCTAGCCCTGGGCTTTTCCTCCTGCCACTTCCCTAGCTCCCTCCTCAGGGCTAGTGGGTGCTCAGTAGTGGCTCTCAGCTGCTGCTGCAGCCGTAGGGGAGGGAAGTTTGTCCCCTGCTTCGCTCTTTTCCCCATAGCACCTCCCTCATACCTATAGCTATTTCCCCTTTATTTTCTTTGTGGAAAACTCCTCCATTGCTTCTGCATGGCTTAGAGCTCCAAGACGCCCCACATTCGTATGCAGGAGTGTGGGAACTGAAGCTCCTGTTCACAGAGAAGATTGCCTTGTGCTAATGACTGATGTGGGCAAAGGCTGGCCATGGCAGGGGGGAAGGCAATGAAGGGGCCAGGAGCTTGCAAGGGTTTTGGGGCAGCAATGAGCTGGTGCCTCTTTGGCAGGTTGGACATAGAGTCACTGAAACGGGAACTGCAGGTGCTTTCTGAGCAGTATTCCCAAAAGTGCCTGGAAATCGGGGAGCTCACCCAGAAGGCAGAAGAGCGGGAGCAGATGTTGGAGCGCTGTCAGCAGGAGGGGAAGGACCTCCTCCAGAAAAATCAGGCAAGAGAAGGGTTTTCCTACCAGCAGAGAGGAGCATTGGAGCTTTTCTCCCTGACACAGCACAGCCCCTCTGTTAAAACTCCCCTATTTGTTCATATTTCTTCCCTTCTGAGATTTTATCATCAGAAAGAAAAAGATTAAGAGTTAGAGGCTGTCTTAACTGTGGTGTGAAATATGGCGAGTGTATTCTGCTGAATGTGGATGCTGCCATTGCCTATGGATGGGGGGTTACAACATGGTTTCTAAGCTGAACAAGGGCTGCCATGAGGATGGAACGGTCAGGACAGTAAGAGATCATGGCTACTCTGACGTCTTTTTGTTTTTCCTGCAGGCGCTGCAGACCCGCCTCTCGGATGAAATCGGGAAGCTGCGAAGCTTTATTTCGTCACGGGGCTCTGGGGACCGCGCTTCACACAACAATGAGCGGAGCTCCTGCGAGCTGGAGGTATGGGGGTCCCCCTGGCTGCCCCATCCCGAGGGTCTTCTCCTCTTGATGGCTTTGGCTTGGAGCAAGTGGGAGGGGTTGATGAATGGAGTGGTGCAGGAAGCAGAACGCAAGCCTCCCCTCCGCTGCTCTCTCAGGCTGCTTGCGCCGTTTCCTGCCCCAGCCCTTCTGGCCCTTCCTTCCTTTTCCACCACCGCGCTTGCGCCAGGGCCTGCCGGCCTTTCCGAGGCGGTGGCTCTTGAGTCACCTCTGGTTCCTCTCCCCCTTCTCTGGCCCAGGTACTGCTGCGGGTGAAGGAGAATGAGCTCCAGTATGTAAAGAAGGAGGTGCAGTGCCTCCGGGAGGAGCTGCAAATGATGCAAAAGGTCGGTGTTTTCTGGGAGCAATTGGGAAAGAGCAGGAGAGCGAAGGGAAGGAACCAGCAGGATTTGGCTGGGTTTGATGGGATGCTCAAGACAAACCCTCTTGTTGCCTGTGCTGCTTGTCCTTGCTGACTGCAAAGCACATAGCAGCTCCAACAGCGTGGACTGGCATAGACTGACCTTGTACAAGGGGAGAGTCACAGAGACTTAATAGCTGGTTTCCACAGATGTATGCACACATAAGCATGGACAACACAGGAGGCTGCCTTCTGCAAGTGGGAAACCTGGGTGAAGGCTGCCTGGCATTCTGCTTCCTCTGGTTGTCCCCTCTCTGAGTGGATGTGTTTCTTTGAGCACCATTCCTGGGTGTGCTGCTCCCTCCACTGGCAGCAGCTCCTTCAGAGGAATTTTCAAAGGCCCCTGCCAAAGGAGAAGCTGAAAGAGGCTTTGGAATTCAGTGATGCTCCAGGAGTTTATAATTTACTCCCATAAGTTTTTGGCTATATAAGCAGCTGCACTCAGCTCTCTCAGTGGCATGCATTCCTGGTGGGGTTATGTTTCCTGTATGGCTGCCCTATATGCACGCAAGCCATGGTAAAGCCCACATCACCTCCTCAACTTGATGCTGCAGATCTCTGCTGCTGTGGGACCAGTGTCTCTGCATTCTTCCCTGGCCTAGTGTTTGCAAAGTGATACCTCCATACTCCTCTTCTGAATGGTTTCTGCCTGCCCCATATTGGGATGGGCTTCAATCCCAGGGCTAGCTCTCCCCTCCTCACCTGCGGGGTCTTCTGCTGGGCTCACCTTGCTGCCACCCTCCCTAAAATCAGCCCTGCAATCTGCCTGACCCCTCTCCCTCCCCTGGCAGGACAAGAGATTTGCCTCAGGGAAATACCAAGATGTCTATGCAGAGCTGAATCACATTAAGGTGCGCTCAGAGCGAGAGATCGAGCAGCTGAAGGAGCACCTGCGCCTGGCCATGGCGGCTCTGCAGGAGAAGGAGTCACTGTGCAACAGCAAGTAACGGTGAGCCTGGGGATGTTGGCATGTCCCCTGTGGGTGCAGGTGGCTGAGACTGGCTGCTGCAGGGGTGTGGAAACTGTTAGTTTCTCCTGCTCCACTCAGTTTGGAAACTATAGGCTTAAACTCATCCTTCTCTGCTTCTCACATCCTCTTGGCCTGCACTGCTGGCCCTCCTATTGTCCCTGATGTTTTCCTGAGGGTCCCAGCCCCCTTTTCATTGTGCTCTTGATGCAGCCAGCACCAATCACTGCTCAACCAAGCTGCCTGTGGGAGCCAGGCAAAAGCTGACCTTTGCCCCATGGCTTGGGTGCCAGCGTGGGTAATTACACCTCCCCTGTGTAGGCAGTGTTTCTGTTCCCTTCACCTGTGAAGTGGTTTCCCCATCACAGCATGGTAATTTTAGGTCTTCATCAAAGAAGGCCTGACTAGACCTAGCCCTTCTCCCACGCTCACCTGCAGGCATCTCTGCCACAGATGGGGGGGAGCACGGTGACAGGAACGAGGGTATCCTGTTGTCCAGTGTGCTTCTGCTTCTTGCTTGGATTGGGCTCACCCTGCTCTGCCAGCGCTTGCTGATGGGTGCTAAGATGAGTGGGTCTGTAGCAGGGCACCAGACAGCCATCTCCCCAGGGAGGTGAAGGGATGGCATTTCCGTGCTCACCGGAATCTTTCTAAACCATTTCTGGTTTTGTCTCTCTCTAGGTCTGCTCTACGTTTATCTGTTCTTGTTTTGTATTTGCTCCATTCCTCACTTGTGGGGAGAGGGAGATTGAATCCCCATCCCTCACCACCTTGACAAGGAATCCCACACACCCCAAACCTCCTCACTCTCCTCCCAAAGCTTTTTGATGAACCCTTTTTGCCTGCATACCTGAGCACGTTGTTTGGACTGGCTCCTTACATGCACCTTCTTCAGGATTTTATATGTGAAAATTATATTTTATAGAGGAATTTTCTTCCCCATGGAAAGGAAGGGAAGAGGAGGAGGAAAACTTCTACTACATCACCAGCATTTTTCTAACCTGAAAAAGAGAACCTGTTTTTTTCCCCTTTCCTGGCCCCATTTCTCATGGCCACACAGAGCCACCTTTGGCCCATATTTCCCCTCTTCCAAATGTCTCCATGGTCCTCCTGGGATGTGTGGCAAGGATCATGCTCCCCTTCCCTGTGCCATCCCCAGGGACCTGCAGAGAAGACACTCAAGCCATAGGAGGGAGCCACCAGGGCAATCTGCCATGGATGTGCTTGCCTGAGGTGGCTGAAAGAGGACACCTTGGCAAGAGTCTGCATGATCAAGCTCTCTGTCTGTGAGTGCCCTTTTGGCTCCTGCAGGAACCTGAATTGGCAGGAGCCCAGAGCCACGGGGCTTCTCCTTTCTGGGGAAGAGGAGCTGTGAGGCTGCTACTGTACCCACCCAAGCCAATCTCCCCAAGGTGGCAGCTGCTGCTGCTCCGCTGTGCCCTTCAACTTTTAACTTAATAAAATCTTCCCCTTTCGCTGAGAAAAATGTGTTCCTTGAGATGAAGGCTTGCCATGTGGTACTAATNCTAGTTGCTTCCTTTCTTCAGGATTTGGTGAGGAAAAGCAGCAGTGGCATCCTTGGCCAGAGAGTGAGAGGAGCCTTGTGGTGCTGTTATCCAGCAGTTTGCCCCACCTTTGGGTTTGAGGGGGAAAATAACCGGCTTCACTGCACTGCTCCCAAAATTCCACATGGACCCTGAGCCTCATGGAGGAAGAGCTGAGCCTGGGCTGCATTAGTAAAACCAGTATTGGAAGGGCACATGGCATTGCAAATTGCTGGCAGAGTAAATAGTATATAGAGATCCTGGGGAGATGACAGAAATCTTAAATGCTTCCATTCTCCTGTTTTTTGTGTGAAGCATGTTGCTTTTTTTGTCAGGATGGAGGGCCTGGAGGGGACTACTACTCATTCAGCCACATCCCAATACAAATAGGAGCTGTTGTCCTACAGAGAGAGTGCTGGCAATTATGGAAGAGATCTAATTGTGGTCAAATGCTGGGGCTGGAGGCAGGATCTGAAGAAGGAAAGACCAAGGGGTCAAGGAGGATACTTGGATGGAGATGACAGATGTGTTGGCTGAGAGACTGGAGTACTGTGAAACCTGGGCACGGAAGCAGGGTGTAAGAATGGGGTGGCAGCTGAAGTGAGGGGTATTAGGGTGGCACTCTTGCTGAGGATGTGATCACCTTGCCATGGTACTGGCATCCTCTAGGGCAAGAGGGTGCAGGTGTGCCCTTCCTTTGGGAAGGGCTGCAGGGACTACTTCACGTAGGTAAGGCAGATCACTTTGTTAGTCACAAATTCTGGTAAAATTGGGTTGCAGATTTTAGACATGTGCACAAGGCCCTTGGGCAACCCTGTAGATGGTGCAAGAGTCCAAGCAATGAGCTCAGCTCCCTACTAGTCAAGCACCAGGGCTTGCTGTTGATGGTTTTTGGCCTCCTGCCTCCGGCCTGGAAACCCTTCTGTTCCTGTGCTGCCCAAGGTCCAGGCTTCTCCCTCTGCCTCCCAGCAGGCCATGGCTGTTGCCATCAAGTTTGGAAGGCGAGCATTTGTTATTTGGGGGGCTGGGATGGCAAGAGTTGAAAGAAAGCTCAGGGCAGCTGTTTTCAGGCCGCAGTGCTTGGTCTTGCCATGGGAATTCATAGGAGCCAAAAGAGGAGGGGTAAAAAGAATTCAGGACACAATGTTGCAGGCCATATGTGTTTTTTAGAAAAAAGAACCACTCAAACAGCAGTCTGCATAGTTGTACCTACTCCTGGGGGAGCAAACTCCCAAAAGTGGGGCACTGGAGGCAAGCAGAGGGTAAACAAGGGGTGAACTGCACACTGCTCTTTGCACAGTGCTCAGCACCCTGCTCACCTCTCCCTTCCCTGAAGAGTTTGGTGTCTTGTGTTTGGGTTGGTTTGTTGGAGTGGCATGTTGTTTTTTTCTGCCTTTCAGACGAGGGCTGCTCAGCCTGATAAATGTGTGGCGTAAGCACAAGCAAAATGTGTGTGCCCCTGACATGTGGTGGAGCTGCCCCTCCTCAAAGCTCTGTGGCTGCAGATCAGCCCCGGCAGGGTAGGATCATCCCCTCATCCCGAGGTGATGGGGACACCGCCTCCAAAATTGGCTCAGCGTTAATCAGGCAGACCCTGTCTCGCCTGTATCGGGGTGATAACGTCACCCCACCGTCTCCACATCCTTATCTCCTGGGAGCAGAGGAGCTGGGTAGAGGAAGAGTGGCCAGGAGAGATGATGACCAAAATGCCCACAGGTGACAAGCGTGATGGCTGGCAGAGCCCAAAAACATCCCAAAGTGATGGTTGTAACCCATCCTCCTGCCTGCAGCCGGATTGTGGCTGTGAGAAGTATCCTAGCCTCAAGCACAGGGAAAACCCACATCTGTACAGCATCGTGGTTGTATGGGAGCCAGCACCCCAGCTCACATAAGGAGCTCACCCTTAAAAAACAGCCCATAAGTCTTTTAAAACAGTGGTAATCAGTCCAGCAGTCAGGGGTGATGCCCCTTTGCCATTTATTTGTATCCTTCAAGCCTGCTCTGCCTCTAGCAATGACCAAGCTGACCACACTGCATTGCACACCAGGGACTCAGCTGAAATTCTGATGAGCACAGCTGGAACTTCAGCTAGTTTCCCTGTTTTGCTCTTAAAAAAGCACAGAAACACTTGGATCCGAGTACCACCAAGACCAAGTCCCACTGCTGGGGGTTTTGAGTCTCTCTGAAATGGAAACTGGGTAAAATGAAATGTTATCTCTGACATTAATTGCCAGAAGTTCCCTGGTGTTCTCAAAAGCTTATGAACAGCTGTCCTGCCCCTACAAGGCAGGGGCTGTTACCCGATAGATCCGTAGCATATCCACAGTGGACATGGTTTGACCATTTAAGATGAAATCTGCAGCTGGAAATGTGTAAATCTCCATGGGGTCTGGTTGAACTCAGTGCAGGCAGGGAGAAGAAGGTAAACAGGATTACAGAGAGGATTCTTCTGCCAGGCTCTGTCCTCTGGGGTTTGTTGGAGATGTGGGATTTCCCAATCTTTGAAAAATAATTCCAGAAAGGGGAGGCTCAGGAGGCTAGAGTGGTTGGGTAGCCATTCCCGAGGAGAAAAGTGAGTGCAGGGGGTAACCCACGCCATCCTGGGCATGGTGGCAGGTTCCTGTGCCCAAAAATACAGGCATGAACCCAAGATGGCCATGGTGGCACACGTTTGCATGGGGATAACTCTTCCTTCTGGATGAGTCCCCTGTGCTGCCTGCAGTGGAGTGCCAGAAGTGCTGGACCCACTTCCCAGAGGCAGCGTCTGCCTTCCACCTCCAGGCCTGACATCCTGCTGAGGGCTGGAAAATTCTCTCATCCTCTCAGTCCTGACCAGTTAGTGTTAAAGATACATTGTCAAAACAGTGCAAGGTTCAAGGGATGCATTCCAAAATCAAGTGGGATGCTTGGGGGTTTGCCTTTACCAGGTTACCTCCCATGTGCAAAGCCAGCAGCAGCCTGATGAGCTGTGACCATCTGTGTGCCTTCCCTCCAGTGAGTTCCTTGGGAGCATGGGATCTTCCCCCTAGTCAGACTGGCTAAAAATTAGATATCTAGTCTGTATGGAAGGGCCAGAACCTCCATGCACAGGGGAGAGCGTGTTTGTTTGCCAGCAGTGGAACCCACCGGAGGAAGATGAGCAGTCCAGATCAGCTGCAGGAGCTGCCCCAGGTGAACGGTACAGATTAGACCCCTAAGCTGGCCAAAGTTAGGTAAAGCATCTGCCGTGTCCCTCCCTGCCACCTTTCCCCCCCACTGCCTTTGCCTCCCCATCACTGCACTGGATTGATAAACGCTGCCTGGCTTTTAGGGCTGGAGGCTCTGCAGACAGCCTGTGGTGCTATGCCAACCCCTGGGGCCAATTCCTAAACTCCCCCTAAACCTCCTCCTCTCCCCTCAGAGCCTGGCGTGTGGACAAGCCACTCACGACAGTTATAAACTTGGATGCAAATAAAAGCAGATGGTGCCTTATCTGTGTGCCTGGGTTTGCCTACGTGCAGGCAGCCAGCGCTGGCGGTTCATTCCCAGATAGGAAAAATGAGAGATCCTTTGGCCAGTCAAAATATTCTACAAAGGCCACCAGAACTCCCTGCCTGTGTGCTCCATATGGGATGGAAAGCTATTTATTTATTAGGTCTTAAACAAAACCAAACCCTAAGGAAGGCAGGAGGGTTGTTATTCCTCTCCACAATTAGGAGCAGTTTGCTCCTTATTAAATCAAAAGATTTGCAGATGGCTGAGAACCGTTCCCATTCTCCAATTGGAATGGAGCATGTGAAGAAACTCCATCAGGGAGGAAAGCTCAAGGAGATGCACTTGGTCCTTCCATCTGCGGGAAGGCATCAGGGGCCTGAGCGTCTTCTCCCAGGCCAGGTCTTCACATAACACAGGAGCAGCTACCAAAGATTTCTATTTCTATTTAAATGTAGTGATGGGACAGGGCAGAATGCATCTAAACTGAAAGAGAGCAACTTTAGATTAGATATTAGGGAGAAATTCTTTAATGTGACTGTGATGAGGTGCTGGAACAGGTTGCCCAGAGAAGTTGTGGATGCCTTGTCCCTGAAACTGTTTAAGGCCAGGCTTGACAGGACTCTGAGCAAGTTAGTCCAGTGGAAGGTATCTAAATTTTCCTTGGGAGGGAAATTGGAACTGGTTGATCTTTAAGGTTCCTTCCAACCCAAGCAATCCTATGATTTTATGGTTCTTTTTCTATTATCTCAATTTCTACCATTTCTATTGCTTTAATTTCTGTATTTATATTTGTATTTATGTATCTATATTGATGTTTTATTGATGCATACTTCTGTGTGTCCCTGGCTGGTTTTCATGGCCCTGGACACCCAGGGCACACAGAGGTTATTGAGAAGTGCTCACTGTGTATTTTAATGATATACTGAAGCACTGGGAGGTTTGGTTCACCTCTGAACCCAGCATGACATGTTGGTGGGCATCAAGTGGCCACACCCATGTGTTTTTAAAAAATATGGGGAAAACATCATCTAAATCCCACAGGCAAGATGATGATAGCGGCTATATTTAATCTCCCAGGAACAGCCGACCGCTCACCCAGCAGGGAAAGGCTGGCTGATTGCCACTATGTCCCTGCTCTGTCCCCTCACTAGGAGTTGTGTGTGTCTCCTGAAACAGGGGGAGAGCCTGTTATTTGTGACCCCTCACTGTTCACGTGCAAGGGCTGAGCTGGTGTTCCTAAAGCACCTGGTGGAGAACAAAGGGGCAGAAGAGGGAGTAGCACCACTTGGCAATGGGGTATTGCTGATGAGCTGACTTGTGCCCAGTGCTCACCCTTTTCTCCCTGGTGCCCAATGTCTTCTCTAATGTCCCTTCTTGTCCCGTTCATATGTTCCTTGGTGTCTTTCCTTGTTGCCTGATATTTTTCCAACATGTTGCCTTGTGTTGCCCCTAAATGTACCTCCCTAACCCCATGTCCTCCTGAGTGTCCCTCTGCATCTCTTGATGTTGCTCTAAATATCCCTGACATGCCTGTCCCTGTCTTACCAGTGTCCCCAATGTCCCCCACAATGTCCTTCTTTGTCCCTACACAATACCCTTCCAAATGCACCTTGTAACTAAGTTGCCCCATTAAATATCCCTTACAAGTCCTTGCTCTTCACTGTCCCCTGGTGACCCCACCATGTGTTCCCCCAAATACTTATTTATCCCAGAGCGTCCCCCTCCCTGTCACTCCCGGCGGGTCGGGTCAGGGCGTGGCAGGGGACACGCGGGGACACGGGCGGCGGGTGGCGCGCGCGGGGCAGTCTTCCCTGCGGTCCGCACCGCGGCTTTAAAGGGAGCCCGCAGCGGGCGCGGCCGCAGAGGCACCAGCGGGGGCACCGGCGGCAGAGCGGCACTGGCTCTGCTGCGGCTTCACCCACCCACCGCTCCCCTCCCAGCCTCTCCCCGCCCCGGGGCGGGGGTCCCTGGCCGGGCGGGCCACGCTTCCAGCTGCGAGGGCATAGCGGGGCATCGCGGGACGAAGCACTCGCCATGAGCGACAGCCCGATCCCACTGCCGCCGGCTTCGGCCACCAAGCCCAAGCGGGCCCGGTCAGCGCGGCGGCCGGCAGCCCACCCTGCGTACTCGGACATGATCACGGCAGCCATCCGGGCCGACAAGAGCCGTGGTGGATCATCCCGGCAGTCCATCCAGAAGTACGTGAAGAGCCACTACAAGGTGGGCCAGAATGCCGACGTCCAGATCAGGCTGGCCATTCGGCGCCTGCTGGCCACTGGAGTCCTCAAGCAGACCAAAGGAGTTGGTGCCTCCGGCTCTTTCCGCCTAGCCAAGGCCAGCAAGGCGAAGAGGTCTCCTTCCAGGAAGAGGAAGAAGGCAGCCAGGAGATCCACTTCACCCCGGAAGACAGCTAGGTCCAGGAAAGCCAAGTCCCCGGCCAAGAAGCCCAAATCTGCCGCCAGGAGGGCCAGGAAGAAGTCAAGGAGCCCGAAGAAAGCCAAGAAGCCAAAGACTGTTAAGGCCAAGTCCCTGAAGGCATCCAGACCCAAGAAGGCAAAGCGGTCAAAATCCAGAGCCAAGTCCGGTGCCCGGAAATCGCCCAAGAAGTGAGAAGTCTAGAGGCGTTTCGGTACTCTCCCCGTTGGTTCTGTAAATAGCTGTTGCCTTTATTTTTACTCCTTTCTACTGCATTTTATAAAGAATTGCTCTATTCTTGAATTCAAATATCTAAAACAAGGCAATTGATGAATGAAAAAAACATTTTAAAGTGTTACTGGTCTGGGTTTTTATTCTGATGTCTCAGAAATTTCTTGTGTGTGTGCCTGTTGGTTTTATTAACGCTGGACTGCTTGTTGTGTGTTGGGAGTGATGGTGACTCTGTGTGTCTGTTGGGGTCATGTAGGTTTTCAATTCTTGGTCCTGCCCCAACTCCTGGGGGGTTACATGTTTGCTGGGGCCAGGCAAAGACATTGGTGGGGAAGCCGGAACATATGGCTGTGAAAGCCCTGGCCTTCCCTGGAGGAGGAAAAGGGGTCCCTGTTCCGTCATCCACTGCTGCAGATCCCCACCATGGGGTTGAGGTGAGGAATATTGGACTGCTGGGTGTGAGGTCCACCTGGTGCTGGAGATAACCGTGGCTGCCCGGCTGCTTGTGGAGCTGCCTAAGCACAGCTGGGTGGTGGCAGGGACTTTTGGAGCAGGGATGGGACAGAGGAGGTAGAGCGGGGCCAGAGTCTGTCCACATTGGCTTTCAAGGTGTTGAAGGTGTCCATGAAGTGGGAAATGGGATCACAGTGGGGAGAACAGCCATAAGCAGCTCTGCTCCCCAGGGAGGAACATTCTGAGGCAGTGGACAGCTCTGCAGGTGGGCTATGGTGGGGAGCCAGGGCAGGGTGAGGCAGAATTGCTGGGCTCAGCCCTGCTGTGGCTCGGGGGCTCTGGCTTTCTGCCCAGTGGCGGCTGGCACCACTCCAGGGCCTGCCGGGCCCCTGCCAGAGCCCCTCCCTGGGCTGGGCTGGGTGATCCTAACAGCCAGGGCTGACAGGGAGCCTGTGAGCTGGCCTCACTGCTCAGCGGGGTCTGAGCCGCAGGCAGGGGCTGCCTAATCCCTCTTGGCTAGAGACAGATAAACTCCTTGATCATCAGGATCCCCAACGACCTTGGCCAGGACCTCTGAAATCCCATGGGCTCTGGGTGCCTCGTGCCCTTGGACTTGCTCTGCCTAAATCTCATAAGCCCAGGGTCTTCACCCTCTCTGATGGCTCCCAAATCCTTCAGCCTATTCTTCCTAAATCAATTGGGCAAATGGTCCTGAATCCTTTAACCATTAAGGATTCCAAATTCAGTACTTCAGGGTACTGAAATCCTTGGCCTGGATGCATCTAATCCCTGTAGACTCTTGTTCCTAAGACCCTTGGATCAAAGGCTCCCAGAATACCTTGACTGAAGACCCTGAACACCTTTCAAGAGCCAGGTACCTAATTCCCCTGGATGAATGTTCTAAACCACTCTGGCCACAGAATTCCCCAGTCAGCTGTAGTAGAGGAAGGAGATACCTAATCCAGATGGGACAGGTTGCCCAGAAAGGTTGTGGATGCCCTATCCCTAAAAATACTCCAGCTGAGTTTTGATGAGGCTCTAGAGCAACCTGGTCTAGTGGAAGGTGTCCCAGCCCATGACAGGGAGCTTGGAACTAGGTGATTTTTAAGGTCCGTTTGAACCCAAACCATTCTACAATTTTATGACACTTTGTGTCTAAAGTCACTGAGACTATAGTTTACAAACACATTTGGCCAGAGGTGCTCAAATCCCTTGGGTCTGGGTGTTCAAATTTTCAGCTGGTAAATCTTAAACCTTTCTGTCCAACGGATTTTTGGTCACCTCAGCTGGATGCACCCACATGGTTCATTATCCTCAGTGGTGGGCACCCATAAACGACCAACCTGTGTCACCTCTACCCAAATCCCTAGACAGAGGCATCTAATGCTCCTGGGCTTGTTAATCCTTGAGGTCCATTATGCCCTGATGCCATGAAACCCCTTGGACCCTAATACATGACCCCATTACAGTTCCTAAATCTCATGGATGGCGTTCCCCCAAAATCTCTCAGACTCCGGGCATCACATATCGCCTACGGTGCCTAAACCTCTTGATCCTCCTCCAAAACCTTTTGATCTCTCCTCCAAAGGAGATGCCGACTGCCTCCTAGAGAAGCTGGCCAAGCGCTTCCAGCCGCTGGAGCTGTGGCGACGCCCGCCCCGCCCGACGGGGGGCGGTGCCCCGGCGGCCAATGGGCATTGGTTAGTAATTAACCCGTGATTA
>VWYP01017012.1:0-111851 GCA_013400435.1 Pycnonotus jocosus
CAGGGCTGGACCCCCCTCGGGGTTCAGGACCGACTCCCGCATGGGTGGTTGGAAAGCAACAGAATAGGATAGGTGACCCAAACTGACCAAAGGGATATTCCAGACTATATGACATCATGCTTAGAAGGACCTTACAGAAGGAGGATGGGGGGGGTCATTTGGAATGATGACGTTTGTCTCTCCAGATAACTGTTACATGTGATGGGGCCCTGCTCTCCTGAAGATGGCTGAATACCTGCCTGCCCAAGGGAAGCAGTGAATTAATGCCTTGCCTTGCTTGCATGCATGGCTTTTGCTTTCCCTGTTAACCTGTCTTTATTTCAACCTATGAGTTTTTCAGTTTTCACTCTTTTAATTCTCTCCCCAGTTCCACTCATGGCTGCATCGGGCTTGCTTGATGGCTGGGGTCAAACCATGACACAGATCTACTGGCAATATTTTTAGCCCCTCATGAGGATAGGGTGTATAGGCATATTGGGAAAATATCCCATAAAGACACAATTCCTTTGGAATTTGGCCTTCTCGTCTATATATCGTATTCATTGATCTGGAGAAAAAAACTTGCTGGGAGTCAGTGTGTAAAACTACTGTTCTTTCTAGCCTTTAAAAAAAGAATTCACTTTAAAAAAAAAAAAAAATTGTTTCAAGGACAATTTTAAAAGCCTTGCAGCCTCTATTCGAAAAGGTGATGTTTACATCAAGCCCATTCTTTCTTCAGTTGTCTTACTGAAAAAGAATGTCACAAAGTATCCCCTTTCACACTGTAATAAAAATACACTTATCTAATTAAAATCAAAATGTGCACAGCTGTTTCAACCTTTTACACTTCTGAATTTTCAAGATTATTATGTGCATCTTTGAGTAAGTTATAAGAAAAAAATCAAAGAACCATTCATTTGTAATTTAGTGTTCCAGTAGTACATACAGAACTTCTGGGAGACTTTAAGTAAAAAAACACATTAACGTTCTAATTTGCATCTATTATTCCTTCTGACACATCATGGAACAAAATCAAAAACAAGAGGAAGTATAAGCCACATTCTGAAACTTACAAAAAATAAAATTTCCCTTTGATGAGATTTGTTATTTATATTATCAAAACCAAGCATCACTGCATGGTCCACACATGATGTTATACATTCATACAAAAATATCTAGCAAATTGTAAAGCTGTCAGTTTTAAAAGATGTGCTGTAGACAAATTGCATCTGTAAGCTCTGGCAAAGTGCTGTCTGTACAAATAAAAACCTGAACCACTCATATTCTAAAAAGGTACTCCTAACATGCATCTGGCAGATTCTTCTAAGAAGAGTTTCGTTTCAACTAGAGATGTTTTTCAGTGAATTAATATCCCAATTTGCTGTAAAATACCTAAGGAACTGCCTTAGGTCTGTAACTGTATAAAACAGCTCAAGAAAATATTTTTTCCTTTTATGGAGCAGAAATCTGAACAGTTAAAAGATGGTAAAGGATTTTGCTTACTGAGATATACTCCTTTTGGAATGAATTTAATTCAGTGTCTTTATCAGGCTTAAAAGCTGGAAAACCAAGCTTATCAAGAAATTGCATGAATATTTCTATTTTAGAGAGATACATGGAAAAGTAAGTGTCTTCAAAAAGACAACACAAGCAGTAGCAAATCCTATTCTACAACAACTCAAAAATAAACCTAGATCTTCAAAAACTGATTTCAAAGAGGGAATCAATTTCACCTAACCACTACATCCCTCTAAGAGATTTATGCTGAGATCCCTCTGTAGCAAAGGAAGAGAGAAAGACACATCAGGTGGTTGATTCATCTCATCAACTAAACATAACTGTTTAAGGTAGATGGGATGAAATTCATTCCCCAAATGCCTATTTTTTTCCCATTACTTTCAGTAATCATCTAGCAGCTTGACTTGAATAAGATGCCCAGCTTTTAAATTGCTGCATAGAAGCAAGATGAATCCCAGCCACACAGCCTTCTTTCTGACAGTAACTTATGTCTCACAACAAGGTATGAATTAGATGACTCTGCAAGTATTTGGATTTGCTGGAAACCAATATACAAGATAATTAACTAATAACAACTTTTCTGTCTAGCAATCACATTCAGTATGGATTAAATGGAAAATCAAAAAGAAAAAAAAAAGTCAACAGAAAATAAACAGATAGATGAAAATTTTACCTGAATAAGATGGTAACTTCATTGTTTTCTTTTGCACAGAATTTAAATTCTCAAATCTTAATAAAGTCTGTTGATCCAGATGCTCCCAACAGCCATCATGAAAGCCAATAGATGAAATAAGCACGCAGGCTCATAATATAATAATCTATACATATTTTATCATATTTTTATTAAAATGCACTGCTTCCTAGCTCACATACAAATATCAGCTGAAAAAGTAAGGTTATATGGGAAACTGAGCAAAGACTAAAGAGAAGAAAGGAAGAGATTTGAGACACCACCTCATTCTGTTCAGCTCACTACCAAACCACAGCAATGAGCACCCTTGAAAAATAGACCAGAAGTAAAATAGGACAAGACAACTAAATGGAACTGTCACACAATCCTTCAATGGGAAAAAAACCCACATTTAATTCCACAGTTTTCTTCTCCAAATTCTCTCTAAAAATCCTTTCAAGAATAAGCTAAAGCTTTTATCAATACTTCTTGAGATAGGAAATAGAAAGAGAATCAACATACACATTTATTTGTAAATAATAAATTAAAATTTCATATCCTTCTTCTCCCAGTTTAATAAATTTAACAAATTGGCACCTTACTCTCCATAAAATACACAGACTACTTTTCTGCAGGTGCGATCACATAGTTCTACATGTACTACCTCTCTAGTCATAAAATAATTTACCCCTGCTTGTGTAGATTAAATTGTGGAGAATCTAGACAGACACTGGGCACTGACCCAGGAAAACAGCTTTCTTCTGCAGAATAGATAGCAAATGCAGACATATGGGTCTGTCTGAATTGAAGGGGTATGTAAACTCAAACTCCTTCAGCTGGAATAGATAGAGCAAACCAAGGAAAGAGTAAGTTTGAACAATCCTCGACAGAGCTTTGAAATCTGGCTTCTATGAAAGAGCAAGCAACTGAACAAAGGCCACACCAGAAACTAAATCCCAAGACCCAAATGAAAAGAGCAAACAGCTTAAACTGACCATCAAAGAAATGGTAAAACAGCAAACAGGCACTTTAGGAAACATCCAAGACAGCAAGATGACACATAATGCCACAAGAAATTCAAACAGCACACTATATACTGAGCAGAAAAGTAAAGCAAAGCAAGAAATAGTAAGATTTAGAAATAGTAAGGATTTGCCAAGATACTAATACAGCTAACATCTTGAATGTAGAATAGAGTGGGAAAGGCAGAAACAAACTCACCAAAACAGAAGTCCTGCAGTTCAGATGTCATAAAGACATAGTTTATCTTAATGTAGCATTAACATTAACATTGTAGCATTAGCATTAACATTTAACATTACTTAAAGTAAAAATGAAAGAATTCCAGCAAACAAATGCCAGTAACATTGAACAAAAAGATATTTATGAGATGATAAATTAGTTTGATGAAACAACTAATCTCATTCTAATAAAAGTATTCATTCATTAGCATTATTATCTCTCCCAAAGAGATAATAACATAATAATTATTATGGATTAAAATAATTGCTGTACAATTTATATAAGTTCTACAGAAATAACTATTTCTGAGAAATACATTGTTGATCTATAATGCATTATGGTAGTAGAATAGTATTTTTTTCCCCCAAGATAGCAGCCTAAAGTCACCATGGAGTCTAGAAAATTATTACATGCCACACCCCACCCCTCAGTACTAAAGTGACTCTTTAGAAGCTGAATCAGCACCACTGACTTGACAGAAAAAAGTGCAGAAAACTGTTTTTACATTCTCTTTCATGTAAACAACCTGTGCTATGACTTTAGGCTACTTACAAGCCTTTGTGAGTACAACTCTACTCAGGATAGGAAAAATACATAACACAGACTAGTCCATGTTACTTATAAAGTGGCCAGCTTTCTTTTAGTCCAAGACATCTTTTTTCCCCCTTCTCTCCTGTCTAGTATTATCTCTTATGGTGAGAATTGTAGAATTGCCACAGAAACATTTTTCTGGATATAAATACAAATATCTTCATGTTTTCTTACTTTGTTTCACAGAATTTCCAATTTTACTCCAAAGTATAATTAATACTGTCTCACACTGGACATGGTATTAAGTACATTTCAAATGTCAGGTGACAGTAAACTAGACAAACTTCTTACACAATAAAAACTATATAAAATTAAATCATTTGAACAACTTTTTGTAAGGCAGTCTCTGTCAAATACTTAAAATGTTCTTCTTTGAGGTTTATCCAGGTGTCTTTTTAGTCACAAGGTGCCCACAATGAAACATAATGTTCCACACAGACTTGTCCTGTGGGTTACACATGAGGACAGTACTGCCTGCCTGTCCAACCTATGTTGTCCCTGTGGATTCTATCTCCAAATGCACTGAACTTTTTGCTGGCATAATTATTATAAACTTCTGTCTACACTATAACCAAATTTTCACAATTGTATTTCATTGCTACCTTTCATTCTCAGAGTGAACACTTGTATTAAACGACTTTCAGAAGATCCTGTGGTAAAAAATCAGCATTAATATACTGAAAGGATTATTTAACTTTTGTTACCTTTCTATTCAAATCAGCAAATCCCCTCCAGGAGTCAACTCTTCCATGAATGGCAAAACTAATACAAGACCAGTTTTCCACTAGTTTTCTGTTTTCCCTCACCATTACACAGTACCTGCAGTTTCCTATTCTCTTGGTTATCATACACACCAAACTACTGTCACACTACACTGCAGTTTATTTGGAAGGTAACCTTTCAGCTGAGTTTAAAGATTTTTCTCCCCAAGATTGAATTGTTTCACTACTTGCTATCCATCACCAAATTTTCACAAACGTTGAAAGAACCTAAACTCTCAAACTTGCTTGACATTGGTGAAATGTTTCAGATTCTATTTTTGGAGGAAGAAAGTACTGCTGGGAAATCTGGTAATCAGTTTGACCATATAGCATCAAAAAGGCTAAAAATAAAGCATGTATGAAAATAAAACACACTCCCTCATCTTAAATTACCTTTCTCAACACAAACATGCTTTAAATAAGCTTTAAATATTGTAACCACAATAAGCAATGCAGCTACTGCCGGTCCCTAAATGAGAAATCACATTGATTTATGAGAATATTGATTTATGCAATGCTCTCACAAGATATGGTTATATACAGAAGCAGTGATTTCTTTCATAAAAGAAATCTGGTTAACATAACACTGTATACAGACAGAGTGTGTAGTCCACAAACAGAAACAAAGATCAAGGAATATTTTCTCCTCCATAGCAGAGAAGATGAGGGACACAAGTAAAATAGTACCTCCTATTACCACTGAAATGGGAGTTTCCTCAAAACACCACAGCAAGAAAACTCCACAACATTAGCACAAAAAGCTAAATAAATAACATTATTTTCTGCATCAGTTTCCTAACATTTGAAAACAATTTTGTTTCAGAAAGATCAAGTTACCTCACCAACTAATGTAGAACTTTTTTGTCTGCTTCTTAATGACACCTGAGGGATCTATTCATAGCCTCTCAGCAGCTTTTAAAGATCAGTCAAGTTCTCAAGGATTTATGATGGGATTCTCTATTCCATCCAATCTCAAAATGTACTTAATTTCCCAGAGATCATCTAAATTGTCTCTATATATATACAATTGTATATGTCTTTTGATCTGCTGGCAATATGTCCTCTCTTCCTAAATCACAATCCCTTTTCTGAAACAAAGAAATGGAAGGTATAAATGATAGGAAACATCATTCTCCATAACCATGGACAATTGCTCTGTCTCTTCTGTGAAGTCCTTTGAGACAGCATGATAATAAAGACTGTCACCACTAACTTGGAGCAGATTGTTTCTAGTGACTTATGAGCTGGGAAAAGGCTTCAGGATTCATTGCCAATTCCCTAAAGCAGTCTTTTCTGCAACTTTTAATGTATTAAGTGTAAACATATCCATTTAATACATTTGGTATTCTAAACATACACATTGCTGGATTTTTTAGTTCAGGGAGATAACCAATTAAAAGGAATTTAATTAGTGTGATAGTAGGATACAACCTAGTATGAAGTAAAATTAAAAACCATCACAATTATAAAGCATAATTACATAAGCCTCTCTCTAAACACAAAACAGTGTCTGCAGTTATTTTATGATGACACAAGGTTTGAAAAAATGCATTAGAAAATTGATTCAGTCAAGCCCAAATACAAACATGTTTGGTACATACAGTGATGTGTTTTATCTGAACCATTCTGCATAACACTGCTTAGCCAAATTTTAAAAATAAGCATCAAATGCTACTTTTGACATTTATTGTTTTGTTTCTCTACTATATTTATTTCTATACTATATTTATTATTATTCTCATACCTTGTCCTTGTACGTGGAAGTTCATATCAGAGCTAGAACTTTGGCAGGTCTTTTTCTACCTCTTTATCCAGTTATTTGGATGCAGGATTGAGGATAAAATGTCCCTTACATGTTGCAGTCTCTCAAGTAAGTGGTCTTTTGGGACATTACTTGTCAGTTCTACTCCACAGGCAGAATCATGGAAGCTGTGATCCTTGTCTGTCTGCAGTCAGAAAAGAGAGCAAGGATACAGTACAGATGTCAGATATTTAAAATACATGCTTGACTAATATTTAAAATGACAGGCTAAGATATTAGTCTTTCCAATGTCATCATAATTTAAGAATGTTAAAAAGGCTTTGCAAATAGCACCATGCACTGGAGGCCACCTTCAAGGTGTTTGTTTAGCACTGTGTGTGAGTGTGGGCTTTTTGAAATGGAAGCCTGTTCACAAGGAATAAGGTAAAATGACACAGTATTTTAACACAAGTCTTGAAGGAGAAATCAGAGCACATAGACTTAAGCAGTGCTTGGACTAGACTTTCTAATGGATTTTTTTATGATTTAAGTAGATGTTAAAGGCTATTAAGAAATCAAAAAGTTAAGACTGCCTACAATGCACACAAAAAAACCCAACAACCTCCCCCAAAAAAGAAGAAAACCCAAAGCAAAAAGAGAAAGATGTGAGAGAGCATTTTCATCTTAGAATGGAAGAAATTACTTTCTTCTGAATTGATAGGGAATAGTTTTGAGTAGCTTGAGATGCAACCCATCCATCTTGGAGCAAAAATGATAAAATAAAAGCCCAAAAATTGTATTTTAAAAGGTATTTAGATCTACAGAACACTACTCTCAAACAAAAATTTCCTACAAAATAATAAACCCCCAAAAGATATTAGTGAAAACAAAACAGGCATCTTTCAGAGGAAAAAGAAGAAATAAATGTAGATAAGAAAAATTACAATTCAGTGAGCCTGAGGGCCACAGCAGCATGGTTTTGACATCTCTGACACCTCTATTTTTAAACTGGTGTTTAAAAGAGCAGAATAACTTCTCATCAACAGCTTCTCTTTCCAGTTATAAATGAACAAAACAAATTGATTATTTCAGAGAAGCTGAAAAAGATGGCACATAACTAGTTACACCAAACTCTTTCTACACTTTATATACCCAAACTGTCACTCACAGATGCAATGTCACTCAGAGATTGTTCTTCAGGAATAGTTGGAGAACCAATTAAGGCAGCCTCCCAACCCCCTCACCTTTGCTCACTAAGAACTATAAGAATTATAGTCTTCCAAGGTATGTGACTTGAATATTTAACATATTACAAGGTCTCACTCCTGAAGCCATTTCAGGATTTAGGAATTTCTAGGGAGTGTCAATTATTATCATTCTGGCACTAGGAATTCACAAGCAACAATTTCAAAAATGGCAAAATTAATCATGTTCAACTGCCAAATGCCTGAGTTCTTGACTCATCCTTAGTTCAGAGGAGCAACCAGTGGCTCCCCTGATAGTTTGGAACCTTTGATTACTTATCACAGCCTGCAGGCCAAACATTCTCACAGGTATAAGGCCAGCACATGTGATGATGTTGTTTACACACACCTTTTTATAATTTAAACACACATTTCTTTATCTATAAGGATATTCTACATATATATGAATAAGTTACTACACTGCTGCAAAAGTTCATTTTTGCAGCAACTTAACCCACAGTAACCACCATAAGCTAAGAACAGGCAACATCAAAATAGGCAGGCAACCAACTATTGTAGAGCAGCTTGTGACTTGCACCTTATTCCTTAGTCCATTGCAACTTCCCTATCTGCTCCAAGAGTAACCATGAAGATGGAAGTCACTGGACTAAAAGTTATATGCAGGAATATTCACCATGAGCATAGGATGGTTCCCATTCCTGATGCAAATTTGTCATTTTCTTGCTCTTGCTTTGCAAGCCCAAAGCCAGCTACAATAACAATTAAAAAAAAAAGACAAAAAGATTCACATCTCAATAGCCACCTTCTCTGCATGACAAGCAGTGCTCAATCACAATAGCTGAAAAATTGGGGGAGGGTGGAAGGGAGGTTTGGGGGTTTTTTCTCCTTTACAGTTCACAGAACTGGATCATATTATCTTTTTATCTCCACATTCATCAGCAACTTACACTTGAATCAGGCCTATCTGCCTTAAAAATACTATAAAGCACACTTCTAGTGGTTTCAATCTAAACTATATGACCAGTTTCAGGTTTCTATTAACATATTTCAATAAACTGTATGACAATGGTATGTATCTAATAAGCAGCCATCTCACACTAATCTCTAATAATCTAAATTTTTGGTAATTATTTTTCTTTCCTTGAAATTATGACAGTTGAGAAAGGTGGACTTTCCAAGAAAATTGATTTCAAAGGACCACAGCGTGGGGAGGGTGTGTGTGGGTGTCTCATAACTTGATAGTTCACGTTCAAAGATGGAATTTGGTAAGAAATAATGGTGAATCTTAGCCTTACCTTGTGAAAAAAGCTGTAGATTTAGATGATCTTGCAATTATGTTAATATAAGTGGCTTGTGTAATTATCAGATAGCCTTTCACAAAATGTCACACGCAGTCTTGAGAGATTATGTTTTTAATCAAAGTTCCATGCAAACAGTTCAAGTTTGTTTTTCCCAGTTCAATACTCTCCTGCTGCCTCCACACAGCAATGCAGCTAAGATACATGACTCTCCATTAAGTCAAGCACAAAGAGCAGAAAACATTATTGTATTTGATAAATCCTGTTAATAATTTTTGTATTGCAATACTGCTTCAGAAGAAGAAGATTCCTGTTGTAAATAATATTGTTTAAAATATTCTAAGACTCCTGTTCTACTTGGACAGAGCCCATAGCATGCCTATTCCAATTGCTTTCACTGTGACACAGTTAATAAAAATTTTATTTCAAAATGCTACTACTTACCAAAAGAAGCTGGAGATCAGAAGAAATACAGGTAAGAAAAATTAGTTTCTGTTGGCTCTTGCTCAGTGCAAGCCTTCAGGGTCAGAAAAGGAGCAGTTCTTGAATTCAGAAAAGGCCTTTGATAAGAAAGCCAAATCAAGACACTCAAGCCACAGATCATTTTTCTTTGAACTAAATGTCCAAAGAAGGACTAGCTCTGCAATGCTTGGACAATGTAAGCAGAAAGAATGCTAAACTACCAGGATAATCAAGAAGCCTCCCTTTTCCCTTGAGTTAAGGCAGTCTCAGGCAGTTCACTCCAAGAAATATTGGTCCCAAAGTACCAGAGGTTTTTTGCAGTGTTGAAACTTCCCTGAATTAATGAATGTGGTGAATCATTCTAAATTCTTGCCTTTGGACTTCTTCAAATAATATTTGACATAGGAAGAGTATTGAGACATTACAACAATGAACACATTGAGTTCCTATTGCTTGAAAGTTTCGTAAAGAAAAGAAGAGAGCTGAACATCTCAGTTCTGGAAATAATAGCTTATTTTAATACAACATGAGTGATTATCTGGAGAAAAAAGCAAGGGAAAAATCAGCCAGATGGAATAAATATATTCTTTTCCTTTTAAGCTCAAGTCCTCAGAAATGGAGGGATAAAACCCTTTCACTGGCAATTACTTTTTCTAAATTCAGCTAAACTTTATTGACACCAGCAAGAACCTCCTACATCCAACTGGTGCTGCCAGCTAAGGAACGTAAAGCCCAGGACTATCAGCTTTACATTAAGATAAATCTTTTCTCTTAGATTTTTCAAGTCTATAACAGAGATTTCAATGAAAAAGAACTGCCAACGGTTGAACTGCATCAAACTAGTGACATTGCTCCTTCTAATTTATTTCAGCATCTGTCTTAAAATAGAAATTGGTCTACAACTTTTAATACATCAAATAATAACATGATTATTTGGTATGTGATGCCAAAAGTTGCTACAATAACTAACAAACAAATGAAATAACTTCTGAGAATTGTGACGGGCCTGTCTCACGGGTCGCTAAATGAAAATATGACCAAATAGGAAGGTGACATCTATTAACTATTTTTATTTTTTTTAATTTGTTAAAAAATAGTAAAACAGTCATACAAGACAATCCTCAAACAGGAAGAAAAATTAAAACAATATGATGTTGTCATAGTCCTTTAGATTCTGATCACCCTCCTTTACTTTTTTCACTTGTTTACACTGTTTAGAGTTGCAGAAAAAGTGATAATGAAACAAGGTGGTTTCAAAAAAGATTAACAATCTGTGGAAGAGAGCATGAAGGAAAGACAGAAGTGAAAATAGGAGCAGGCTGACTTGGCTAGTATCTTAACCTCCTACTGAATGGTCTTTTCAGCTTTCATGATAGCCAAATTACAGAAACTTTCTAAATCTTAGCAGTCACTTCAAATGAGCATTTTAGATACCTACAATGGTTTTTTACTGTTTTTATTAAGAGAATATGGATTTTCATTTGCTGTTTCATTGCCCAAAATTCTCACCTAGATTTATCTTCTGCATTGTAAACAACACGAAATTTATCCAGACACATCTTAACAACACTGACTTCATATTTGCAAGTTTGTTGCCTTAATTTATATATGAACCCTATTTGAAAATGCCATTAATTTCTCCTAAAATCAAATACACACAAAGACCAAAAGCTCAGCAAAAAAAGAATATTAACAGAGTGTCAAATTCATCCCATATATGAACTTCAGATTTTCACTGTGTACCCACTGAACTGTTTCTTCTTCTACCCTGAAGGGTTCAGGAGGAGAGGAAAACCCTTTGCTTCTCTTCAGAAAGTTTGCAATTGTAATCAAGCAAGTTTGCTAGCAACTTAATGAGTTACAGTGATTTGGATTATAAAATTAGAACTTTATTTTCTATAAAAACATATGCTAATATCAAGATAATTTGCAATTTAATCAACAATACAACATACTTATTCTACTTTTCCCTGTCAATAGAATGTGAACAGAATTAACTTCTCTTCATTCTCAAATAAACCTTTTAGCTATTCTATCATTCTCCTTTCTGTGTGCTTTTATTAATGCTTTGTAAACAATCTACTGCTAGTTTTGTGAAGCTTATAACTTCTGCACTAGGAACCTAAGCACTGATCCACATCTAGAACTGAGATTTGTGAAGAGATGTGATCATGCTATTAATCCACCAACGACTTCCAGAATGTTTGATTTACAAAGTGAATATAAAAAAATAGAAGATTCCACTCAGCCTATTATGAAAATAACTTTAAAAATAAAGTACCATGAGGACTTCCTTGAACCTCAATGTGAAGGGTAGCAATTCTGATTTTGAATATTAATTAAATGAGCCATGTAATCTGCTAAAAAAATAGCACTGATTCAAGTGAATCTGAGCAGTGACTGACACACAACAGACACTGGTTATATCCACTTTATCTCATGGCCACTGCTTCTCTGGGCATGGAACAGAATCCAGAGCCAATAGGTGTTTTATACAACACACTCAACAAGTAAATATCCTGAACTGCAAAACTACCAGGTAGCTTTCTTCCAGCACCCAGCAACTCTTTGAACTTTCCAAGTCACATTCAATTAACCATTCTGACACTCCATGGCTGCCTGCTATGATTAGAAGTTTATCCAACAGGTGGGTTGTCTCAAAACTAGCGTTCTGCTGCTATATAATCCTAGGTTCAGACCCATACAGATCCTTCCAGCTGCTCTTTTATCATGTGTATTAAACATTAAACAGAACATGCTTCCTCAGAGAGAGTATGGTACCCTTCACAATTCTCTTTGATATCAGCTCTGAGAGGTGTCCAAGTGATTCCACACAGCCCTCTGACCATCAAGGTCGAAACCTTGCTCCAACTCAATGACACTGAGGAAAAGTGATGATCTACAGAGTCTTCTGTTTTGTCCTACAAACAGATGCAGTACAGAGCTCTAGACAGAAATACACTGTGCTAGAAACAAAATACAGCTGCAGTAAAATACAGCTGCAATAAAAGCAGATGCACATTTTCAATTTAGAACTGTAACCTCTCAATGTCTTATATAAAAAGGCTGGGTGGATTAAAAGGAAAGCCACAGAAAATATTGGTTCAATGAATCTCTAAAATCCTATAACAAAACAACTTTCATCCAGGCTGCACCCAAAATTCCACTTTTCTCTCTGTGTGTCTGAAACAATACATCAGACTTTGAATCAGAGATGTACACTTTTGGTAATACTTTTCTCCACATTTACAATGAGATGTTTTATGAAATTGCAGGTTGGCATGATTTAATATTTATATTTTCATAGCATTGCTAGCTCAATCAATTATGATTAAATGCTGTACCAACATAACAGATGGCAGTTATGGACCCCTTCCTATGGAATTTATGTCAGAAATTGAACAGAAAATGAGTAGGGTGGGCAGTTCTAGAGACTACAAAACAACATGCTTAAAGTTCTCTACAGTCAGAAACAGCCTAGCTAGGATCAGATTGTGTCTGTAAATGTTTACATTTGCAACAACACACAACTTTAAAGAGCTTGAAAAAGATTAGGATAATTCAAGTTTAATTGACGTGTAAAAGATGTCCTGGGAAATACAATACAAATTAGACAATCTTCACATTAGAATGAAGCACCTCCTGGGCTTAGAACTTTCATTTGTGTCTTTCATAAGTTTAAAAACAAAACAATATGGAAAGACCTAAATAAAGAAAGTGTCTAACCACACACATTACTTAAGAAAAAGAAAACACTGTGTGACTATAAATATTCAAAAATTCTTCACACTATTATCAGACGATAATAGTTAATGGTTTGGGTGGGAGGAGACATTATCAAGTTCCAAACCCCCTCCATGAGCAGGGACACCTTTCACTGCACCAGGTTGCTCAGAGACCCATCTAACTTGACCTTGAATACTTCTAGGAATAAGGCATCCAGAACTTCTCTGGGCAACCTGTTCCAGAGCCTCACCACCGGCCCCCACCCCCTGCCCAGCAAAGAATTTCTTCCTGGTATTTAATCTAAGTCTACTCTCTTTCAGTTTGAAGCCACACCCCCTTGTTCTGCCACTACAGACTCCTGAAAAACTCCTTCCCCAGTTCTCTTATAGTCCCCTTTATGTACAGAAAAGTGCTCTAAGGTCTCCCGAGAGCTTTTTCTTCTCCAGGCTGAACAATCCCGGCTTTTTCAGCCTTTCGTCAGAGGAGAGGTGCTCCACTCCTCTAATCCTCTTCAAACCTTCCTCTGGATTGACTCCAACAGGTCCAGTCCTTCTTGTGCTGAGGACCCAAGAGCTGAACACAATACTTCAGGTAAGGTCTCATCAGAGCACAAGGTATTATCTCAGGTATTTCTTTTTCAGTAAGACCTATACCCATGATATTCAGACACCATCCCTAGAAGAGGACCCTGAAATTTAATCTTGGATTGTGCCAGGCCAGCTGCAGATTTCTTTGTATGAATTCTTGTTTTCTTTCACCACAGGTCCCTGCCTACCAAGTTCTGCCAGAATTGTTCTACAAGATCCACCTGTGGAACCTTTCTCCATGAAAACAGGACAAACAAGCATAATTCTTCAGTGGGTTTATTGTTTTCGGCTCTGACAGCAAGGTGGGAGTGTCTCCCACTCTATGTACTCCTATCCTTTTCAACCAACATAAAAGCAGAAACTGTACAAGAGATCTTCAAGGGATTTGGAATGTGAGCGGTCCCATTCTCATACACATGGGAAATGTATACAAATCCCTATGTGTGAATCCAAGAATTTTCTTAAAGCAGTTCATTGGTGTGGCTGTTGCAGAATTAAAGTCTGAATCTCTAGGTCTTTCCCAGTGTATTGATCACTTCACTAGGTTTTTTTAATCAACATGTACCATAGGAGTCTGAAACCAAGACACATCTCTAAAGGCAATATTTTTAAAGAACATTAGTTACAGATGAATGATCTGCCTTTGTTATACTGTCAGCCTGCAGATTCTCATAGCAAGAGATTAACAAAGTTACTATTTCCAGAAGAACTGATTGAGGAAAAGAAAATAGAGCAGTATTATAAGATCCCTCTATAAAACAAAGTAATTTCAGCCATATCTCTTTTACACAATCACACAACACTTCTTCACAGGTAGTCTCCTGGAACATTACTCTAGTTACATGAAAGCAATTTTGGGTCAGTTCTCAGATTTGAAAGACTCCAGAAAATTGAATTCTCTCTGTTTAGGATGAGTGTGCATCTTGTAAACACAGAAGTACAATTTTTAGTAGATCTTAGAGCAGACCTTCTCTTTTTATAAAAGCTTACATGATAAATTCAATTCAGAGATTTCTCAGCATTTTAGCATATGCTTCACATTAATCTGACATTTTATAGTAACTTTGTCATGGTTTAACCCCAGCCAGCAACTAAGCCCCACACACTCAATTTTTTCACCTTCCCCACTGGGAAGGAGAATCACAAAAAGAGAAAATAAAACTCATGGGTCAATGTAAGAACAGTTTGATGACTGAAATAAAATATTGTAATATTTCAGTATGAAAGTATTATAATTTATTAAAATATTAATAGCAATTGCAATTAAAAGAAGGGGGGACAGATTAAACCTCAAGAAAAACAAATGATGCTCTCTGCAGTTCATTACTACCAGCTGAAAGATACCCAGCCAGTCCATGAGCAGCCATTGGCTACTCCTGGCCCCAGTTTACAGGCTGGGGATGGCATTCCATGGTATGGAATACCCCTTGGGCTAGTTCAGTTCAGCCATTCTGGATGTACTCCCCAGCCCCAGCTTGTTGTGCAGCTCCTCTCTGGCAGAGCACAGAAAACTGAAAAGTCCTTGATTTAGAGTACACTCCTCAGCAACAACTAAAACCTCAGTGTGTTATCAATATTACTGTCATACTAAATCCAAAACAGAGCACTGTACCAGCTACAAGAAAGAGAATTAACTCTATTCCAGCTGAAATCAGGACAAACTTTCACCAAGAACACTTGTACTAAACGGACAGTACATTTATCCTCAAATATTGTGAGATGTCATCAAGATCACAAATGCTCCAGTCTTTGGCATACATGGACTGTATGAGTTAGGAACAATACTACAGCATGCATCTATACAGTACATATTGACTATCATCATCAAAAAGAAATTAGTCTTAATTTCATCAAGATTGTAAAAAAACAAGGGTTAAAAATATTCAGAAACAATAGATAAAGGTTCTTAGCTCTCCCCAAAAATTCAATAGGTACTACACTTGTACTAGTTATAGGACTGAATAAAGTGAGTGTTTGTTTAAATACTGCAGTAGTTTTGAACTAATTGCTGTAGAAATGATCCAAATAATCTTCTGTTCTTCCAATTTTTCTTTGACATAAATAAATCTTTGACAGAAATATAAATGCTTTTCAAAGGCAATTTTGAGCTTACACTTGAAATTACATTTAGACTTCTCCATATTTAGAGTGGACTAAAGATAAGGAAATGTTGAGGCAAGAGTGCCCCTCAGTGGCAGGATGTTGATATAAAATTATATGATACTTTAAAATCATATTTTGAACATTTATTTTCATCACTGAATGACAAATACACCATTAAATCACATTCTTTCAAAACTGCATCATTACTAAGAATCCGAGGGGGTTTAAAGCATACAATTTAATAATAAATGAATTTAAATATGTACATCATGAGGTAAAATATTTACCATGAAACGACAGTTGCTAAATATGTATAGCTGAGCTTTTTGTGGATTAGTGTGCACATGTGTCCACAGTTTACTGTTATATTTAAAGAAGAGAGATGGAATTTGCATAAAGACTTCTCACAACAATTCTGCAGCATTCAGATTATATATTTTGTATTGTGTTGTGAGCAGCAAGAAAACATAGAGTGGTTCTTCGAGAATTTTAAAAACTACAGGATCTGAATTGCCTGGAAGGCTTGCTGTGTGTATCAGGTTGTATTAATTTGCTCAAAGACTAAAACTATGCCATGCTTTGCGCTGCTCACACACACATTGCTTTCAAAGTCTGTCCCAGAACCTGCCTAAGTTCCTTCCTCCACACTGTGGTGATTACAGAAGAATATATCAAGAATATTCACTACTACAGATGTATACAAATAGCAGCTCACTGCAGCTGATCTGGGAACAACTGAAGGATATTAAACAATTTAATGGCAGAATTAGAATGGAATAAACAGCTGTGATACTTTGTATGTTCATTAGCCCTTGTTCTATAATCTAGTTGTTTTATTATTGAATATTTGTGCTAATATAAATAAAAACATAACTATAGTTTAAATATTTTAAAGCTGAATCATCTCCTCCATCACATTTGCCATCCATAGCTGCAAGAAATAGAGCCATGACTGATGACACAAATTTTACCTTAGCAATTATTTTATTTCTGTGCCTAGGAAGGTCATGGAACAGATCCTTCTAGAAGCTATGCTAAGGCTCATGTAGGACAGAGAGGTGATTTGAGATAGTCAGCATGGCTTCAACAAGAGCAAGTCCCTCCTGGGCAGCCTAGTGATCTTCTATGGGGGAGTGACTACACCAGTAGACAATGGAAGAGCTAGAGATGTCATTTATAGAGACTTCTGAAAAGCCTTTGACGTGGTTCTCCACAACTTAATGAGTGGACTGCTAGATGGATAAGAAACTGGTTGGATGGTTTCATCCAGAGGGTAGTGGTCAATGGCTCAAATTCCCAATGGACATCAGTGACAAGTAGTGTCCCTCAGAGGTCCACACTGGGATCAGTGTTATAGAATATATACATTAATGACACAGATGGAGTGATCAAGCACACTCTGAGCAAATCTGCAGATGACACTAAGCTGAGTGGTGCAGTCAGCACACCTGGAGAACAGGATGCCATGCAGAGAGACCTGGACAAGCTCAAGAAATGGGCCCATGAGAATCTCATGCAGTAGAACAAGACCAAGAGCAAGGTCCTGCACCTGGGTCAGGACAACCTCAGGTATCAACAGAGATTGGAATGAATAGCTCAAGAGCAGCCCTGGAGAGAAGGACTTGAGGCTGCCGGTGGGTGAGAGGTTGGACATGACCCAGCCATGGACACTCACAGCCCAGAGAGCCAAACGTGTCCTGGGCTGCATCCAAAGCAGTGTGGGCAGCAGATGAGGGAGGGGATTCTGCCCCTCTGCTCTACTCCTCTGGGACCCCACCTGGAGCATCCAGCTCTGGGGCCCCAGCACAAGAAGGTCATCAGCCTGTAGGACCACGTCCAGAGGAAGACACTAAAATGATCAGAGGGATGGAGCATCTGTCCTGTGAGGAGAGGCTGAGAGAATTTGGTTTATTCAGCCTGGAAAAGAGAAGACTCCAGAGTGACCTATTAGTGGCTTTCCTGTACATGAAGGGAGCCTCCAAGAAAGATGGAGAGGGACTTTTAACATCACAGTCACTGGACAAGGGGGAATGGTTTCAAACTGGAAAATAGTAGGTTTACATTAGGTATTAGGAAAAAAATTCTTTAGTGTGAGGGAGGTCATCCATCCTTGGGAGTGTTTAAGGTCAAGATGGATGAGACTCTGAGCAACCTGATCTAGAGAAAGGCCTCCCTGCAGGGGTGGAGGGGGTTGAAAATAGATTATATTTAAGGTCTCTTTCAATCTAGTCCATTCTGTGACTCAATGAATCCATACAACAGTATAATAATGCAATAATTTACTAGCTTCCAAGTGTGATAACCAACACTCAAGAATCTGAAACCTTCTCAGAGTTTCAGTAAAGAAATGCTCCTCAGGTACATCTTCAAAAATTGTGCTCAAGCAAAGCAATTCTACTTACTAATTGTAACTTTGTCTTTATCCCCCAACACAACATTGTTTGGAGTGAGATCTCAAATCCTTTCCTCTTTATGCAACTAATGAAGAGCTAGACAAAGCTTAAAAACAAACAGCAAGAGCCTTACAAAGATTCTTAACTACAACCTAAATAAAGCACATTAAATTCACAGCTGTGTATTAGAGGCTGATATAATAAGCATTACTTTGTAATTTTTTAGCCTAAAAACACAGTACTGCTAATAACATGTAGGAAAATCCTGGCAAAAAGAGTGGAGGCCCTTACTTGGATAAATATATGCCATATTCTGTTTTCTGTAAACTGTTGTTGCTTTTCCTTCAAAGAGTGAATGTGTTCTCCCAATGGCACCCCCTTTGTGAGCTCCATGACTATGTACAATCTGTCATCTCATAAAAGAAATTAATACATTATATTTATACTGAAAACTTTTTAAAATAGAGTACTTGAGGTAAAAAATGTATTTTAAAAGCTGTTATTTTTTACTCTTTAAAATTTTATTTGTACAGATGGATACACCTTAATCTAGTTCTACTCTTTTTTGCTCTATTTTTTCCTCAGTTTATATCACAGAACTATAAGGAAATCACTGCCTGATAATCACTCAGCAGGCAGGTGTATGTAGAAAACTCTTTATTGAAAAGAAAATTAAAACAATATGGCTGGCAATTTATATCATTCACTCTACTACTCACCATAGCTTTTCTCTCTATTTAGCATTTCAACTGTAAACTTTAGAAGATTTTTAGAGGAGAATAATGATGCTTGCTACATTTGCATTGCATCTAGTTTTACTGATAGATAAACAAATACAAATACTATTTCTCATAATTTTTTTTTAATTTTAAAGAAATATAGGCCTGTTTGAACTTGTAGCAGTTCTGCAAGAAAGATTATTGCTGAAATTGACACACTCCTGCTAACCTGTAAGTGGTTTTATTATATATTTCTATTTCTTCATTATGTATAATGTGGTAATTGTCTGCATTTATACTCACTTTCCAAGAAGGTTCTGTAATACCATACAACATTTGGATGATAAAGCTACAATGAGGAAAGAAATGTAGATGCTCAGAATAGTTAAACTGATGGCACAGTATTTAAAATGTTTCGCTACACGTAGGAAGGAAGGATATTACAAAGATTCCACAAACTTGTTTAGGAACTCCAATGCACCTTCACTGCTACCCCAGACACAGAGAAATGTTGCACATTACTACATTACTAGAGGTAATCAGGACAAAAATAGAGTACTATTCCTGACTAAACACCCACAGCAAGCACTTCTCATAGGACTTGTGCTCCAAACCCTCCACCAGCTCCAATGTTCATCTCTGGACCAGCTCAAACACCTCAATGTCCCTCTCGTAGTGAGAAGCCTAGAACTAAACACAAGATTCAAGGTGCTGCCTCACCAGTGCCAAGCACAGCACAATCTTTGCCCTGGTCCTGCTGGCCACACTGTTGCTGAAACAGGCCAGGATGCCATTGGCCTTCCTGGGCACACACTGGCTCATGTCCAGGCAGCAGCCAACCAGCATCCCCAGGCAGCTACCCACAGGAGAACTCACAGTTAATAATTCCAAATGCTGACATATCAAACTAGAGTTCATGAGACACACCTGCTCTTTGATGATGATTAATTTAGAGACAATTTTTTTACACTGCTATCTCTGTCTTTTTTACCCTTTCCAAATGCTGGATTGTGTAAATTGACTTCTTCCATTGCCAGGAGAGGTTGTCCATTATGTTTTCTAACCTATAAACAAGGTAAAACCTTTGTACAACAAATATAGGATGGGGATAGGAAGAATGGTATTATGGCTACCAGATTAGTTATCAGAGTCCAAACCCTTCTCACAGAATTTACAATCACAGCTTTTTTTGTGTATGATGTGATTAGTGAAAGAACTACAATTCAACAGTACAGGTTAGCAGTACACAGTTTGAATGTGCATGGTGTTTGAAGCAACATTTTCTGCGCCCAGTGTTGCTACTCAGGTGAAACATGCTTGAATTTTTGTGGTTTTACACAGATTTATTAGCCTTTGCAATAGACAAATGCTGCTAGTGGAAAGGAATTAAGAGAAAGTAAGGTAGAAAACCTAAGAGGTACACTGGTCTATCTTAAAAGTACAACATGGAACAAACAAAATTGCAGCAAACACTAATGAGAAGCTCAGATCCACAGTGGCCTCTTTGCATCTACATTTCACAACTGAAATTCAAAGGACAGCTGTGCCTAGAACAGGTATTAGACCCTCTTCATGAAGCTTCCCCTCAAATTTGTAAAATAACAGCAAAAGAAAAGTTTACCTTACATACACTTCCAAAAGCTCCACTGCCAAGGTGCTCTAAAATTGCATAATTTCCTACATGTTTTGTGGGTGCCTTATGCTGATTCATATTCTCAATACTTGAAAATATTCTCAATACTTTCAGCAATTTGCCTCAATACGTCCTCCCAGTCAAAAATTAAATGACGAATAAATAAATTTAAAATGCTTTATGCCTTTCTTGTGCTAAGAACGTGCAAGAATACGACTTCTTAAAACTATCAAGGTTTAAAGTTTTTACTTACCTTTAACACCAACCCTTCATAAGCTCTGATATCACACATATATTCTCCAATATCAAATGAAATTTCAAATAAGTCAGTAGGGAAAAGTCTGGAGAGGTGCAAATTATTTTGTATCTTTTAGAAACAATGTACACAGGACCTATTAATCTACAGTAGAGACTTTTCAGTGTTTACTATTAAAACTTACTTCAGAACCTCCTAAAGAGTACACTTATTTTTCACTAATGTATTAAGATATTAAGCCTCTAACACTACATACATAGGAGTTTAAGCTCCTTTTAAAAGTCAGACTTCAGCCCCCATTGGTTGGGTATTAAGTGCTAATTCTCCAAACAAGTATAAGTCTTTAAAGCCAATGCACTTTCTGAATTTCCAGTAATTTAATTTTTTTTCCTACAGTACTTTCTCTTATGCTTGTTATCACTGTATCTGAATTTCTTCTTGTAATGCACTAAGGGATAGGATTAATATTTGTCTGCATTTGAAGAATGATGACATCTATCTTATAATTTTTCGCCAAGAATCCTAGTCCAAAAGATGAAAAGGATTGAGAAAAACAAAAGCCAACAGATAAGGGGAAACAATTGATTAATTAGATGCTTGACTGAAGTTTTGTTTCTTTTTAAGCTTCTGGAATAAGAAGAAATACAGAAGATTAGGCATTTGGAAAAATCAAAAGACAGTAAATTAGTCCAGATTTTTCAAAAATTTGTCACCAACCATAAAAATTCATAAACTGAGGCACTTTCAGTACAAAATCCACTTTTTAAAAATAACACAAAAGTCATATGTAGATATTTAGTAATTTATTATACATAATAAAAACACAGAAACAGTACTGACAGGCAGACCTTCTAGAGACTCTGATTACTGTTCTAACGCCACAAATCACACTGTAAGATTTCACATGGCCTTTATAGCCAACCTGGTGAAATGGTCATCTTATTAGTAAAAATGTGCAATTGATGGAAAACATTTTGTCTTTATTGATCCAAACCTTTCAGTAGCACTCCCAAGTAAAACAGTTTGATGCAGAGTCAGACCCATGGTGAAGGAGTGGAGGGCTCAGAGAAAAAATTTAACTGCTTCCAGTTAATTGCTGCTATCCAGGGCTGCAAATTGCACCTGCTAATCTTCAGGGTAAAAGTATGTTTTATTGCCAGCAGTGTTCAATCTGTCCTCAACACATATAAAAGGCTGATTCATGGTGGGAGAAAGAGCTCACACAGATGTGTCTGGCATGAACACAACAGAAATCTCATCACTGAACATCTAATCTTGTAGACTGGCACTGATGCAATGCAGGGATGACTCTCTGTTGTGAACAGGACAGAAATTGCCCATTACAAAATAAATTACATTTAATTTTTTTTCCTGCCTGGATTTTCAAAGCTATCCTAAAAGAGTTTCACAAAACATATGGTTAACATACCTTTTAAAAATATGTCTATTTCTTTCCATACTGGAGGGAAATATCAGGGCTCTGAAAGCATAACACTACATCAGGAAAAGCACTTCAATTCATGAGAGATTTATAACAGATGTGGAAAAGGCACTGATAAACAACAAGGATTCACCTTGATACCTTACATACTTTCAAACTTTGTATTTAAATGATAGATTATCTTATTAACATGATAACAAAGGGAATAAAAAGATATTAAGTTCCTCCTGTATTTTAAAAGTTCACAAGGACATTTAGGGGGAAAACAAGTGAAAAAAAAAGTTGGTGAAAATAGCTACAGCACATGCTGAGGCACACCTAAATTTTGATCATCTCTTTTCATCTGCAGATAGGTCAAGACCTGCTTTCTTCTCCAACAGTGAAAAAGGTAAATGTAATCAGTGGGTTTGTACTGTTGCAATAAAAAAGCAATTTTCTGAGAAATGCAGTGTGGAACACCGTAAGTTCTAACAGAGACAGAAAATAAGAGCTTACTCAATTTTTTTACCCTAAATTTGTCATATTTACAGAGAACTTTATGTACCTCAGCTTCTATCTTCATATACCTTAGTTCCAATACAAAGAAAGTTCTTTAGAACGGCTACTGGCAGGTGGTTAATAGGTCTGCTTTGATGCAACTCGTTTTTAGTTCTATTTGTCAAGACTCAATGATATGGCACAATTATAGCTGAGCAAGCAAAGATAGTGTGGCAGAAAGAAGCTGAAAATTTAATCATTGAAAACACATACACTGGGGCAGTAAAGAAACCACATCAGCATTGCAAGAATTCCAAGAAAAATATCTGTGAAACTCAAAAAGGATATTCCAATAGCTGCAACTGTATTTCACACCAGTAATGTTTTTAAAGGCAATACAAGTAGCAGAGAGGTTTCATAACAACACACTTCTTGCCCAAAACAGAGTTAGTTTTCCTATGTGATCATTAAGTCCATTATTAATTCATATGGCTTCATGTTTAACACAGCTACAGCTGCTTAGTAGCTCTTGTGAGTTATTTCCAACACATTCTGCTGGAATCTAAAAATCTCAATGGGCATAAATTAAGCTCCTTACAGTTTTGTGAGGCAACTATGCTGAGCATATGCTCCAGTTTGTTAGACTGCATGATAGTCTCATATACCTACCCTCCAGGAAGGTTTGTGTTTATCTCATTCTTAAGGTGATTAAATTGAAGTGCGCTATAAAACCTTGTTGCAGTAGGAAGGTACCTACTGCTCTGAATCTGCCCTCCAATTCTAATCTAGAAGAACTGTGATGGGAACAATGACACTAGAATTTTTTAATTTTTTTTTTCCTGTGGAGATACCTTTCTTCACTATCCAAGCACACCTACGTAATTAGATAGTGGAGTAGCTGTGTATGTCAGTGGCTCTGTCAGAACAAAGGCCATGTGAGAGCCAGGATCATTAATTCATTCAGCTGTGCTAAGGGCTTTGCCAACTAGAGCAGCAGCAGCTGTGCTCATCCCTGAACTCCAGGGCACTACATTCCCACATCTTAGAGAGACACTCAGAAGAGGCACAGAACCTGAGAAAAGCTACCAGGTAGTTAATTACTACTGATAACCTTTAGCCTAAGTTGACTCAAACCAGCACATTTATGGGGGTAATTACATGCAAAACCAAGAGCCACTTTATGCTTATTTGGCCTATATTTATCCTAAATTTCAATTTTCTCTATTTTATATGCTGTCTTCAGGTATGTTATTTAACATCCACAGTAAAATGCTCCAGAAATAAACAGGTATTAGTAGAGTGTCAAGTCAAGAGTGAGTTTCAATGAAGATCAAGGCTCTAGTAAGAAGTTCTGATGCCCGACAGCCTGAAAAACTAGAGAAAAGATTATCACAAGAAAAATATTGACTTTCCTTTACACTGTATGAGGTACCAGAAATAAAGTAAATCAGAACAGAAATTGAATCTCTATTTAACTTTTAGTTCCTGGGCTATTTGTTGTTTTGGGGTAGGGGGTTTCCCCTTTAAATATTATTTTTTGTACTGTACTTTAAAATAAACTTTAATTTATAAAAAATTCTCAAGGGCTATTGGGACTTTCATTGTGCAATGATAATAAAAAGGAAACTTGTTATAAACTGGCTTTTTCAGCATTCCTTTCTTTGCTTGGTAAAATAGCTTTGCTATTGTATATATTCCATTTGCCTGGAAACAGAAAAAAGGTCAGCATTAATAGTAACCCTTTGCATGCAAACCACAAATAAAAATCAGTGTTCAGATAAATCAGAAGCTAATACCAAAGGACGAGTTCTCAACATCCTATTGTACACCTAAAATAAAAGCTTAAATGTGTATAAGAATTAAATCATAGTTACATTTAAACTGATACCACAAAGAGAGTCTGTGCACAGATAAAGAAGCAATGCTTCTATCTCTGGAGGTGAAGGAAATTGCAGCAATATATCTCCTGTCACTGTGTGACACCATATTTTGAGTTGTCAGGAACAAAATTCAAGTGTCAATAAAAATAAATTGGCACTATAGCCAAAAGCTATAGCCTGAGAAGTCTGTCCATGCTTTCAGTAGGGTTTTGTGAAAACCATACTGATTTTCAGCTTCCGTTTCCATGCAACCACGTGTCCTCCACTATTCTATCCACTTTGTCGGTCTGATAGATGAGCTCTGGTAGATTTAGTTGGAGTACTGCTCCCAGTTACTTGACAAGGTCCCTGGTGGAGACTACTCTCTTCTCTAGAATAGTTGAAGGCAATGTGTGTCAGCTCTGCAGAGGCCCTTCTGCAGTTTCTGAGGTTTTCTTCAACTGCTCATGAAAGTAAAATTAAGTTTAGACCATGGTTAAGCTTGGGTTTTGGGCTGTGCAGTGGAGCTATTGAGCTAAACACATTTTATCTGCTACCAGAATTACTGCAGACTGCTGCCAAGGCTGTGACAAGAACAGAGGACAGACAGGTAGAGAGCAGATACAGCAGAAGCAAAAGTTCCAAACTGCCTGATCCAAGAGCCCTTTGACACCAAATGATACAAACCTAGACAGGTTACTCAGATTGACCTCCTTGGCACATAACTGAAAGAGCTGCACATGTTTTTCTTCTGTTTTCCACCAAGTTGCTTCACCTTGTTCACCATGCAACTCTTAAAGTTATATTAGCAAAAAGAAAGAAGTAGGATTTAAAATTACTGCAGTGGTATTGTAGGGTGGAACTCCAATTGAAATGAATATACTTGAAGCATGTCCTGATCTGAAAGGGGGATGTTGGTTGCTGTTTAAACAAATGGAGAGGTTGGTGTCTTTTAACATAATGAGCAGAAGAACTTAAGTTTAAAACACCTTTTCCAGCTCTGCACATTGTACCATTAATTTTTAAGCAGTTTACCAACACTCCAGTTACCATGCACTGCTGGGGCAATGCAGAAAATCTCTCTGTTAAAACCACTTAATTTAAACAAGTGATACTTTATTTTACTGAAACCAGACTCAGCCTAAAATATATAGTTATATTGATTAGATAAAAGTTGTCTAAATCAGGACAGTTTTTATTGACAATTTTAGTGGTCATGAATAATAGAAAAAAATCTTTTTCTAGACTTACTTTCTCTTAACCAACAGTTTTGAAATATACACAAACTTCTTTCCTGTTCATATTTAAGGTTCTTGGTCTCTCAGTTCATCTAGGAATAGCTCTAGTTGGGTTTTAAGCTAAATTGAAGGCTTTAACATTTAGAGTTTAAGAGCTGGCTACAGCTTTTAGCTGATATTAATGTCCTTAATATTTATATCTTTGACTAGGTCTGGAATACAACCAGAGATTTTAAGAATGGTTTATCCCTGGAGATAGAATACCAAGAAATTATCTCAGAAATACAATACTCTTAAGAAAAGAGAAATAGTTTGTGAAACAGCAACATGTTTTAAGCTGCAAAGGGGTTTTTTGTTGTTTTTTTTGTAATAAACATAATGAAATTCAGAATTTGAATTTCTCAGTGTATTCTGTGATTACTTATATTTACTATCCTACTTTAAATATGACAAAAGCATGGCAAGAGGTTCCAAAATGAACCTTGTCTGAAGAAAGCTGTTCATTCTTCCAGACACCTATGCTGATGACCTTTGTGTCCATGTCTCTGTGTCTAAAAATATAAAGAAACAGAAGTACTAAAAATTATAGAAAGGCATATTTCCAATCTCTTAAATTATGATAACAAAGAATAACAATTAAATTAAATCATAAAATATAGTGACCTTAACTGAATAAAATCTTCCTACCTGTACAACCTGCTAAGCATTGATCTCATTGAGCACCAGTTCAGTAATTGCAGCACAAAAAGCTTGAATAAAAACTCAGAAGTAACATTTATGGCCACTTGACTCTATTGAGAAATCTCCTCCAAAAGGAATTTACTCCATAACTACCAATGAATCCTCACCTGACTAGGAGTCACTAGAATACCACTTTGAAATCATATGATTCATATTGATCTATCACTGAAAATTTAAATAGTGAAGAAAAATACGATCAAACAAAAATAATCTTATGCTAAACACAAAACTAACTAAATAAATAACTTTTTTCATCATGGTTTTTACAGGTGAAGAATGATTCCCAGATACTTAATACTTTATGCTTTTCTTTTATCTAACAAAAATCTACTTTTTGAAAATAAGTGCTGGTATCACACATTTGAAAGCAAACAAATCCAATTGGATTCTCCTACTCCCTAAAGCAGGTATAAAAATTTACAATTATGTAATATTTTGGATCCTTTTGCACAAGTGTATGTAAAGACATAACAGAGCATTAGACCTTATAAATTTACCTGCTTGACGAGAGAAAGTATTTTCTTGTATCTCATCAGGACTCAGCTCTTCTGACAAATGAAGATTCTGGATTTTCCCTGCTGCATTTGCACGAGATAAACTTCCAACTGAAGAGCGGTCAGATACAAGACTCTTTTCCCTGAAAGAAAAAAAAACCCCGAAACAAAAATCAGGTTGCAGTGTTAAAAATGGCTTAATATGTCTCTGTTAACCATTCCCAAAGTTCTGAAAATTTGTATGTTTTCACTAAATTAGCTATTTTAACAATAACTCCATTATTACTTTGTGTTGTCAGTTAGCAAAGGGGAAAAAAAAAACCCACAGAAAGTTTAAAAAAGAACAGAGATCTCCTATTAAGAAATAAGTTAAAGAAAATTACTTAAAGTCCCTACAAGTGGTTAAAGTTACTGTTTAAAAAATAAAATACCATGGTCCAAACTTTCACAAGGGATGAAATGATATATACATTAAGTTCAGCTGTCAGCAGAGGCAACCAGGCATACCCAGCCAGGATGGAAGGTGGCCAGGTGGGCTACAGTCATCCATGGTACCATCTTCTCATTAATGGCATTAGTACTACAAGTAGGACTGACTACATGAAGTTGTAAAGTCCATCTGTGGAACTGGAATAGCCTAGTTCCACAGATAACACAAAAATGCATGATTCTTCTCTAGTATGGTTTGAATAATATGTTTAGAAACTGATTGGATATCCCTTAAAAATTTATATAAGACTTTCATTAATTGCAATGAAGGTGGATTTCCCATGGAAAATATGGTAAAGGATATCCATTTCCACTTGAAGCAAAAAAGTTCCATGTGTGTTTAATGAAACATGTGAATTCAAAATCATATCTGAATTTTAAATTATCTTTAACTGGCATTGAACTTTATCATCTTCCTGTCTACATTCAACTTCTAACTCTTACATTTAACTTTTGATATACATATAACCTAAAAAATTTTCAAACCCAGAAACTAAATAAAATCTATTCATATACTAATTTTCTCTATTCTTAATCAAATATAAGGTCATTTATATGTGTGAAATAGCTAAGCATGAAATTTTAAAAACATCTTTATAATTTAAAATGCGGTAAGTGATATATTATCAAATCTAAAAATATTTCAGTTTCTCACTGAAATTCAGTAATGCTTTGCTAGCAGTCTTAGCTGAGATGATTGAACAATTGCAGTGACATTGATGATTTTCTGATGAAGAGCATGTGGAATCTGACTCAGCTTCTGGCATAAACTACAGCAGCTCTAGGTCTTGCAGTTTTACTGTTTATATTGGACATCCCAGGAACTGTCAGGGCTCAGCATGCTTTCCATCTAACCACTCAGGTTTGCCAGGAGCAACAAAGAGATGCACCAAGAAAAGTGATTGCTATCACTTTATGAACACACTGCAACTCATTTGCACTGCACTGGAGGCCACCAGTGGAGAGAGAGGAGATGGATTACAACCAAACTGCTGGAAAAAAAATTTTGCTATATCAGTATGTGGCTGAAAATACACAGGTATCAGAATTTGACCTTGGGCATACTAAAATGGCACATTTTCTAATTCCCCTAAATACATGCATCCCAAATAAAAAAAAAAAATTAAAAAAGGTGAAAATTTATTTTAACACAATTAATCCATAAATAAAGTCTCACCTTTTAGAGAGAAAATCATACTCATGTAGTATTACCAGCAAGTTCTCAACAATGGTGAGCTCACTTATCTTCTCCCTACATTCCAGACTACAAATTGATTATTCCTGGCACTTATATCAGATGAAATAATATGAAAAACACATATTGCTCTTTAGCCTCGTTCATTGTACATTTGGTGAATTATTTTTTCCCAAGTCTTATATTATGCACACAAGCACTTAAAGCCACAAATATATGCTGGGTCAAGAGTAACAGTGCAATGATTTTCAAATTTTCCAGTACAAGAAAAGTAAATGTGAATGCATAAAAATAGACAAATATATTTTGTGTCTTACTGGTAATTAAGCAAACAGAGTACATTTTTAAAAACAACAACAATTTCAATGAATATTTGTAATATACATAGAATTCTTTCTTGCCCAGTCCAAGTGTAACACAATATCCTACTTTTCATTCAGTGAAGAAAGTTAAATGGAAGTTGAAAATGTATATATGACATCATTTAAATTAACATGGACATTAAAAAAAATTAAACTGAATCAGAGTTTTGGAAAGTCAGGGAGACAGCAGATCAATAACAGTAGTTTTTCTTCTACAATAACATTATAGATGAAAGTTACTCTGTCCCCCTTTTTTGCTCTTTTCCCCCCTTTTTATCTTTATTTAACCACTAATTAATGAGAAGAGAGAACATATACATGGATTTGGCTGTGCAAGTTTATTATTTACTACACTGAAAAATATTCTACCTGATTAGTGTGAGGCACTGTTATATTAAGCTGAGGACAAAAGATTTTTATATGCAGGAAGTCAGTAGGAATCCCAGAATCCTGCATGAGGACTGCAAAGACAGATTCTGTGATTCCAGTCTTGCAGAGTTAGCCACATGAACAAGAAGACTGCTGCAAGGACCAAAGTTTCTACTTGGTTTCTATTGTTTCAACATAAAATTAAGAACATTTAAATTTTCCGCATAAAGAATAGTTTTAATACTGTGTCAAGAGAAAACACTAAAAAGCTTTTGTTAATTATATCGCATTAAGTTGATAGCATACCTGAAGGTTAAGGTGTGCTTAGCGCATCTTTCTGCTAAGCAGAGCAAGAAGGGCACCAAAAAACACATGGCTGTCTCTGGCAGATAAAAAAATTACTGAGGTCTGGAAAAACATATGAAACAAGGTAAGTAAATGTGTAATTCTGTGTAAATATAAAGTATATTATTTTCTTTTATGACTCAAACCTATATATAAATATTTACTGAAAGGTAAAAATTAAAATATCAAATCCTTACACAATATGTTAAAAGTCTTAGGTACATTTGAAGTACACTTAAATATACACTTAAATCTTAGAATACACCCAGCAGGACAAGCAAGGATGTTTCTGCTTAAACTACAATTAGTATCTCTTTGACTGCTAAAGAATCTCTGTTACACCATTGTAAGAATTTGGGTTTGTGTAACACTTCAAAAGTCTAAATCAGGCCTCCCGAAGTCAAAAGTTAATAATCACCTTATATTTAAACAGCACAGGCTGTACTCCTGTTCATGATTTATACCTAAGTAAACTCCATATTTGTCACATAGATTCTCTAAAAATATGTTCTCTGATACAATATGGTAACAATGGCCATTGTTTTTCTGCAGCATGATAGAATCATGAAACCCTAGTTATACTGATTTTGATCTCAAAAATCAGTATCTCAGTTTAGCCACAAACCAGCGACAGTTAAGTACAGATTCTTAGACTACTGGTAATGTGTAGCAAGGGAAGTCTGGGTTGACACAGAACATTTAGACACAGAATATTTTACAAGTAAAAAATCACAGCAGAATTAGTGTAAAATATGTTTATATTTTAAAAGTATATAGAACTATTTGAATCATACTAACATGTAGCTCAGGACAGACTATACATGAACATTACTTTTTATATGAACAAATGTTTAGATTAGCCAAAATGTTTGTAATATATTTATCTCAAACAGTCAATAATCATACATCAGACCAATTAATTTACAGAGAAGAAATTACTTTTCTAATACTACTAATATATCTGTAAAACACAGAGATTATCTTGCCTTACAAGCCTGACAAGGTAAGGAATGTGGTCCCACCTAGGTCAAATCTAAAAAGCATGTGTTATTCTGTTAAGTAGCTAATTGAACAAAATCAGCAATTTTATAAAGCACTTACTTTATGTGTTCCACTTGCTATAACCCATTCTCTTTGATTTTTAACAGCAGCAAGCTTTTGGAAAACGTCTATGGAACAAAGGAAGACACAAAAATGGACTCTTTCTCACTAATATTTTCATTTTACCGGTCAGATAACAGAGCAAAACACTGTATAAGTTCTTTGAACCATAACTAGCTCATTTTACTCTTTTATTTTCATGCATAAAAAGATAATAATTTCTTAAATAAATATTACTTATATAGAAAAACAAGCTGTTCCTTTCTATGGGAATTTTAGCTTTTTCTTGTGTGATGATGCCTAGAGTGAATACAGTAGTATCTTAATGACCACTTCAAGTATTGTAAACATTTTAAGCCTCACACAAAAGGTTTTGAGTAGCTTTATCTTTTTTGTTATCAGCTATTACACTTACATGTCATGTCGACCAACTTGTCTACATTATGCTGCTCTTCTCTATAATTAAGATAACTATTTGCTACTGTTTCCATATACTACAAGTAGGGGAGGAAAAATAAAAGATACCATTAGGAAAAAAAAAGTTTGAAGACTTCATAAGCCTAGACTGTTCTGCACAGGTAGAGCCTGTAGGTGGTGCATCTGCCTCATGAAAAAATATTCTGTAATGCAAGAGTAGTGTAGCCCCAAAGTTTAAATCTGTTTCAACATTTTTTAAAAAACATTTATTTTATCAGTATGTCTTTCCCTTTGCAAAGTCATTTGCTACAGTGCAGGGTGACTTTGGTAATTTCCTTTCAAAAGTCTACAGTTTCTCTTGACTGAACCAATTGCGTCGACTTTTCTAAGCCTTCTCCCACTTCAGGAAGCATTTCTTAAGTCTTCTAACTAGAAGTCCTAGACGAATGCAGCGAGATTATAGGACAGCTGTTTTGAAAACTAGTGAAAAAACCCACACCAACTGCTCATGTGAAAACAGAGGAACAGCCTCCCTTTGTTCTATAAACCAAGAATATCTGTACATTGCTTTTTGCAGTACATATCATAATAAACTGACATGCAACATAATGGACAAAGGTACCATGAGAAATTCTACCTGAGCTAGATTTTCAATTCCACTCAGGCTATGGAGCATTTCCTACAGAATTTTTTTTTTTAAATATATAATAAAAATAAAAACAGAAGAGGTAAAATTTTAAAAGTTCTTAAACTGGAGCTTTGAGTTTCATTTACCAACTATATTATGGGAACTTTACATATCTACATGATAAATACCAAGTCTCGGGCTCAGAGCAACCTGTGCCATCTGTGTACGGAGATTTACAGTTTCTTTGTTAGGGTCAGCAACAACACACAAGACATAAGAAATACCAGAAANTATATAATAAAAATAAAAACAGAAGAGGTAAAATTTTAAAAGTTCTTAAACTGGAGCTTTGAGTTTCATTTACCAACTATATTATGGGAACTTTACATATCTACATGATAAATACCAAGTCTCGGGCTCAGAGCAACCTGTGCCATCTGTGTACGGAGATTTACAGTTTCTTTGTTAGGGTCAGCAACAACACAAGAAAAAGAGAAAAAAAAAAAGATCCAGCAAGTAATAGTGTAAAATCACTCTTGAAATATGTTTATTTGCAATTCCTATCCTCACATATAGAAATATAGATACATAAATGCACGTGTGCATTCTTAAGAACAAATGTTGTTACGCACAAGCACCAAAACATATGCGTGACAGTTACGTGCATCTCTTATCCAAGCAAGAAACAATATTTGGATGTACTGACCTGATAGCAGAGATCCCTTATTAATAATCTCAGGCAGGTTAATACTCTAAGAAAATGGATGGACAGAGCTTGAATAACCACTGCTTGTAAAAGTAATATTCCAAACATAAACCAAATGCAATTAAAAAATATGTTTGAACAGTTGGATTCAGAATCAATTGACTAGACAATTAGTGAGCTACAATAACTGTTCAACATGCCATACAATAGAACTTTTAATACCATTTATATTCAAACATATAGTAGCAGCTATTAATAAGTTTATTTCATTATATAAGCATTACCAGCCATCATTTATTATCACTGGACTGATGAGGGAAAGTACATGCCTATCTTTAAAAAAAAACTAACTGTGCTTCAATATAAACTTTGGTAGTTGAATTGAGGCCCAAAGGAGCAAAGTAAATGAGAAACCACACAGCAAACTTTAGTGCACAAAATACACTTACGCAAAAAGTGCACATGGGTGCTACAGAAGTAAAAATAACTATATTTAAAATACATTTTTGAATTATCACAATCTGTCCTGGCTTTTAAAAACTCTGTTATGCTGGGAATAAATTGTTGTTCAAATGTTCTTGAAACAAGATTTTATTTCCATATAAAACTTCCTCCTTTATATTTCTCCATATGATTCTCCAGCATAAGACATGGAAGAAAACACAAATCAGATTTTCTGAAAGTGTCCAAGGGCAGTAATCCTGCATAAAATACCAGTAATGGAATCACTATTTCCACTGCCTGTTGAAAGTATATATCCCAATTTCCCTATTTAAAAGAAACCTAAAATTAGACATCTTTGCCATGTGTTTTTTGTTGTTTTAACTGAGAGGACAAATTTTTTTTTGGATAGGTTTCTTGGAAACAGAAAAAGTGTATGGGTCATGGCAGTTCTCTTGCCATTTCATCATTTGCAGTTGGGAATGACGCCAATAGCTAAAAATACTTCCATAAAAATAAATATTTTACAAATAGATCCTAACAAACTCTCAGTCCTTTGATGCCAATATTCTGCCAAAAGTAACAACATTTTTCATTATGATTCTATAATTGGCCCCTTCAGAACAGCACAAAACTTTCATGGAAAAGAAACAGCAGCCATACACCTGTGTGCAAAATTTGTAGGTCAGTTTTTAAAGTGTCCTGAAGACATTACATGGTGGACAGTCATTCCCTGAGCCTGGTTAACATTTCAGAGCCTCTTCTACTGCAGTTACCTTTACAATACACATTACTAGATACACCAGGGTATATCCAGCTTATCTACATATCTACTAGTTTATGCTTGTTTCACCAACCTTGCCCGGGTGCTTTCATTCTTAATACAAGAGGCTTGTTTTGCCATATCACTATCACAAAGAACCACCAAAAAAAATCAAAATATAAGCCAAGTATGTCACAATGTATAAAGAGAACTTGGGAAATCACAGTCTAAGCTATTCTTAGATTTTTGGCAAATGAAGCTGAGCCACTGACCTTCCAACTGGTGAGTACTGAGTTCATTTGCAAAAAAAGGTACCAGATTTAAAAATCACTTAAATTACCTGTTTTAAACTCACTGTCATTTAGACAATCAAAGAAGAGATACCTAGTGTCCCAGTTGGTTCTGAATAAAGGTCTAAGCAAACTTTGTGCTGTTTTTTAGATTCCTCTACAAATTCTAGTAGTTATATATTAATACCTTCCAATGCTCTAGGATTCCATCTTTAAACTTCTGTATCACTTAAGGGGTTTTTTAGAAAATGTATCTGGGCTTTAAAAAGGAAAATACAATAAACTGCAAAGGAGTATAGTAAAACACTCCTGAAAAATGTATCTTTTTTCCCTTAAAAAAATCTTTCTCTGCCCCCTCTATTTTTGCAAGGTCTTGTACTTTTTCTTCATATAAATGACAGCAGCATAAGAAAAGGGATTACTCTTTCCAATTCTATTATACACAGAAATACAAATAAATACAAACAAGTGGCATCAACTCAGCTGAATTTTATGGAAGCCACTGGCCTCTCACTATAAAGACAGCAGTCCATAAAATACAAACAGAATCAGTAAAATAAATTAGAAAAGCAAATCACAGGTTACAGACACCATTTACTGATAAATTATCAAGAAAGCAGCAGTTAGAATTTTGGTCATCCAAGTTTTGTCATACATCCAGTCCTTTGTTCTTCTGTCCCACTAACCCCAGCACTGCTCCTCAAAGCCAATACACAAGTGGTTGTTTAAAACTGAGATTATGAAGTGCTGATGTTAATTTCCACAGATGGGTGTATTGTTGTAACAATATGGGATATTATCCATGCATTCTGCTTCTTCATAGAAGGAAGAAAGAGTGGCCCTCCTTCTTGGTTAATGAATGTGTTTCATATACTGACCTGCAGGTAAGTCTGTCCTTAACTAAAGTTGTAAAGATATCTTGAAACAGCCAATGCTTGGGATGTTTGCTAAAATTTCTCTCATTCTTGTAGGTCATGCTAATAAGAAAGAAACAAAAGAAAAATAGTGAATTGTAAATTAACTTGCCCCAAGACAGTTTTACACTGCTACAACTTAACATTAGCAACAAAAACTAAGAAATGTCATCTTAGCACACAGAATAATAGGATTTCAGATTGCCAGACATTAACAGTCTGTCTCATGCATAATTTGGGACTATCACAATGGTATAACTTTTCCAAATACAAAAAGTATCACTATTTTAAATGAGTTAATTAACTGTCCCCATTATACTCTGCTGAGTGGGAAAGTTTGAAACTTACAAAGTCAGCAACATAAACAGGTAGGTTTAAAAATTAAAAATATGTAATTCTCATCTCAAATACTGGATTAACATGGAAGTACAAGTAACAGGCATATGTAAAAACATAAATGCCTTCAACATCTGAACAAGGTGATACTCTTAGATGCATGAAGATGATCAGAGATGTGAGAGTGACACCATCAGCATTTGTAATTATTTTTACCTAAATTTTTCAAGCTAAACAGCTTCTGTTGATTCTTGCCATAGACCACTGGACTTGTTCATTGCTTTTGACATTTTCCAAGTTCTTGTCACACTGGTTTGACTACTTTCAATATATATAGCTGGAAGCTAAGGAAGAAAGGGATAGTAGTCATGAGGCAAACACTGCATTTTAAGTTTTATGAGAATATTCTAAAGCAAAAGTACCTTTTCTCAAGTTCTGACTTGAACTCTGGACCTAAAATTTGCCATTATAGAATACACACACTCTGCAAAACAAAACTGACGTGGTAGAAAACTGGTGCAAAGCAAGACTGGAAAACAAGTTCAGAGAGGTAAGTTGAAGAATGGTGTCTTTTAAAATTTACAATAGCAAGGCTCAATAAAATCTGCAACACATGCTCATTACCTGTCCCAGTTCAATTGCATTCTTTTTAGGTCGTACAACTCACATGTTTTGGCTTTCTGCTCAGAAGCAATTCCAGGCCTCTAACCAGGTAGAAAGTGCATAACTCCTACCTCACATGGATGAATCCTTTAGTCATTTTGTCATATCTTTTTACAGAATTGAAAGGGAGAAAATGTTCTGTGATTCCAAAGACTCACACCCATCATCATGTGTTGGTTTTCTTTTCTTCAAATACAAGGCAAATACAAGCTTCACTAAGTGAGTTGAGGTGAAGGAGATTTGACTTTCTCCTGTAAGTTGTATTTATGCCTTGGATATTTTTAGCTGAAGTGTTAATCTTCAAGGACAAATTGTTTATGGTTAAAATGCTGATCTTATTTTATATTCTTTACCACTCTCCCCCATGCTGTTATTCACACATCTTTAAGCCTACCTTCGTGTGACATTGGGAAAGGGTACAGAGGAAAACAAATCTGCTAGGCTACTTTACTATATGCAACAACAGCTGGATAAAACCTGCTTAAGATACAAAATAAAGCAAATTTTCCTGTTAAAATAAAAAATATGGTATACTAGAATGGAAAGGGGATCAGTTTCATTCTTTTACCCGTTCTAAATGTGATCTGTCCCACACAGAAGGTCTAAAGAAAAAAAGAAAAAGGAAAAAAGAAAAAGAGAAAAAAAAAAAGAGACAAGAAGAAAGACATCCCCAACTAGAGATTTTGCAAACATGTTTTAATCATTATAGAACACAATGTTCTAAGCATATGCCAGAAAACATAATCATCACTAATTATAATTCTAAAGCATGTTTAATAACAGTTATTAAAAAACACCTGTTGGTTCCTTGACTGAACACTTAAGAGAGACTGAAGCCTTTTTAGATCAGAATAATCCCTAGGAAAAAACTGCAATAGCATGTGTTAATAGTTACATAAAAGTATTTCCATAAGTGTAACGAAGGTCAACAAGCAACAAAGCTACTGACAGAAAATACAGTTTTCTAGCGTTGCCTGGTGTCCACATGTTGTGTACAGAATTTACAGCTTTTTCAGAACGCCTTAACTCAACAAAGGTGTAAATAAACTTTGTGACCAGAGTAACAGTTGTCATGTTTATACTGCATTTCAAATTGAAGCATTCTGCTTTGGCAGCCAGTGCAAATTCCACATGAGTCCTGCAGAAGTTCAAAGTAAAACATCAGATACTATACCTCATAGAGATCCCAGGAGGCTTTTTGTCTCTTGCTTTTTCTGTGCTCTTCAGCTTTTTGTCCTGATCAGGTATTGCATACCACTATTATCATTATGGGGCTAAAAAATCATTTCCTTAAAAACAAAGTAGATACAAAGAATTATACCACTGCAGCAAAAGGAGTACATTTACTTAGAGAACCAACTGATACCACTTTTAGAAAAAGAGAAACAACCCAGATTTGCCATTTTCTCAGCATGAAACCTTGGGCATTATATCAGGATATCCTTTGAAATTCCAGATATTAATAAGAAAGCTATTAACCCAACATACAGAAACCTTGGTTTTCCAACAGTATTATCTGCTCTTCCATGTATTTTTATTAGAATTTTTCCTCTTCTTTCATCTTCCTGCCATTATTTCTCTCTGTGAATTGGCTGGTTATGTTACAGCAGTGCTTACACATTAATATCAAGGTTGTCAACAACAAACTGTTGTCCAGACAACAGAGAATATAATAATTATATCATCCAAATAAACAAGTGAAGGGTAGAAAAAGGATGTATCTGACAAAAAAAAAAAAGACGCATACAACAAGTTGAGAGAGGTGATTCTCCCCCTCTACTCGACTGTCCTGAGACCCCACATGGACTACTGCATCCAGCTCTGGGGTCCCCATCAGAAGAACAACAGGGACCTGGTCCAGAGGAGGGCTACAAAGAGGATCAGAGGGTTGGGGAACTTTCCCTGTGCTAAGAGAAGCTGAGAGAGGTAGGGTTGCTCTGCCTGGAGAAAAGAAGGCTCCAGGGAGGTATTGAGCAGCAGCCCACTACCTAAAGGGGCCTACAAAAGAGTTGGAGAGGGACTTTTTACATGGGTATGTGGTGTTAGGAGAAGGGGATGATGACTTTACACAAAAATAAGTCAGGTTTAGATTAGATATCAGGAGGAAACTCTTTACTATGAGGGTGATGAGGCACTGGAACAGGTTGCCCAGAGAAGTGGTGGACATCTCTGCAAGTGTCCAGGGTCAGTTTGGGCGGGGCTGTGATTAACCTGGTATATAGTGACAAGTGCCTCTGCCATGGCAAAGACTTGGAACTTGATGATCTTAAGGTCTCTTCCAACCCAAACCATTCTATGAATCTATGATCACACAGTCTGCCAAAGAATAATTTTCAGCAGTTTAGAATCTAGGCCTTCTGAATGTCTTATACCAAACCTACCTGCTTTCCTTGCAGTGGGACACAGAGGTTCTTTCCACAGATAAGCAGATGTGTATGGCATGGCCTCATCAGGGCCATTACAACATTTTAATGTCTCTGCAGACAAACGTTCAGCATGTAGGTCTGACTTCCCACAAAAGTCCTGAGCTAGTCACTTGTACAGTACACACCACCTGTTCACTGAAAATCTTCTAAAGCCCTAGAAACATACAAAGACATGGAAAGAGGATATTCAAGAGGAATCTCTTGCTGCAACAAAAACAACTATATTGATGCAGATCCTTCTCTGAAAAAAAAGAAATGGTCAGGCACAGGCTGGGGCTGTAGAATTATCCTAGAGAATTACATACAGCTGTAGCATATTGGTGAAGCACTTTCGATTTAAAAACCAAGGATATAATACCACTGTCTGATCCTTTCTACCTATTTTATTGTTCACTAAACCTGGACTGTTTGCATGTTCCCTTTGGTTTGTTTTTAACAAGATTTTCTGTACCAAACCTGATGGCCTTTTCTTGCTGTGCAGTATAGAATCTGCTACTGATTTTTATTTCTCCTCCTCATAAGGCAAAGAAGAAGAAAACTGGTCATGAAACAAAAGCATTGTAAGCTATCAGAAGCTGGTCCTCTCCGAATGAACATGAGAGTAATTTTTCCAGTTATGCAATCTCACATCACAGAACTACCCAAAATGCAACTGCTGACAGTATGAACTCGTGGACTGTACTAAATCCCTCTCGGAAGTGGCCTGTAAGCCCAGTTCATCCATGTCTAGTCTTTTAAACAAGCCTTTATCCTACCACAGGGAATTATTGATCTGGATCCACAAGAAACTACTCTGCTCTCTTCCACGCATCTGCTCAAGAAGGTTATTAAAAAACACCTCAGAACACCTCTGTGGCACCAGCTACTACCAGGGAATGAATATAAGCAGGATTTGTTCTATCCCTCAGCAGACAAAACTACTGAGTTCAGACTAAACTGAATGGAGTGTGCTCAAAGCATTTATTTCTTTTTCTTCAAGAGCATTATAAGTTAAGAGAAGCCAAGTACATTGCTAAGCACTTTAAGAATCCTCACGAGTAAGAATTTCCATGTATTGTTTCAGTGATATTCTTATATCATCTCCCCAGTACCATTTGGAATATTACTGAGGCATGACATGATGCAATAAGCACCTCAAATTTGCACAGTAGGAAATACTGTGAAACTCACAAATTGTTTAGTTGACCATGAGTATGTGTGCACAAAGAACAGGTTTCAACCAATTAAAAAACAACCAAACCACACACAGATAACTTGTACATGAGCAAACAGAGTTAAAATTTTCAGCATCCTGTGAAATCTTTGGGTTAAATCTCTAAATTGCAAACAGCAAGATTCCCAGTATGGCTAGATTTTAATCCAGAACTGTTAGGTCTTTGTGATTATTTAGAACATTTTACAATTGCCTACCAACCTTGCTTTAGAGCTGCCATTCCAATTCTTTTGGTATTTCCTCTACCTTTGTAAAGATGAAATACAGTAACAGATGACTAATATTTTAAAGGTTTGTAGCCATTACAGAAGTTTCTGTGCAAAACTGGAACTGATAAACATAAAGCCAAATTCCCTTCACTGCTGCTGAGAATGAAGGGACACTGGTCACTCCAGGATAGAGCCCTCACCCAGCTCTGAGGACTCACCTGAGGTTACCTCTCTGTTTCCTAGAGGCCAAAAAGTCAGCACAGGTCAGTAAAACCTTCAAGAAAGAGGCCAGCTCTGGCCACAAATTGACCCTGCACTGACCTCTTTAGGCTGTCAGCCCAGCATTATCTCAGACGCACAGCTCACTGGATTGGGAAACCAGATCCAGGTTACAAATAATCTCTCCTACTTTAGCCCTAATTACCTTGTCTCCAAAGTACTTCTACTGTACAAAGGCAGGGACAACATGCAGAAAGGAGGATTTATCCATGCAGCTTAGAGTGTTATGCCCTTCACCTTACTACAGAGATTAAACTAATTAATTAACTGCCAGCTGCCAGTGAAAATGGCTTTCCCCATTCTTTCCCTTCAGCCAGCAATTCTTCTCTACTTCTTCAGCTGATGTGACCCAAACCTGAGCCAGTTTAGAGAGCTAAACTCACAGAAAACAATACGCTTCTGTTTATATTGTTACTTTTCTACTCATTTAGCTGACTCTTACAGTGGCCTGATGAGCATCTCTGCTGACAGGGCAGGGATGCACAGGCGTAAATCGAGGGAGAAGAGCAGAAAGCCCCTTCCATCAGTAGCCAGTCATTAAATCAGGTTGGTATATTAGCACCATGTCCTGAGTGAGGGGTCAACAAACAGAAACAACTCCATTTTGCTTCTATCAGCCAGAAACCTGAGATAAATCAGACATTAATATTCCCTTACCTATTCGCACAGTTATTTGACTTTCTTGACGTCATCAAGTAAGTTCCCATGCCATGTTTCTTCTTTACTCGTGCCAGCAGAAATTTCCATGGAGCCAGGTTATTCACTGTCCTCATAAGCATCCCCCTGCCATGACACCAGCTATGAGGAATGTACAAGAAAAACACCAAACACCACTCAGTTGTGCCAGATAAAAACTGAAATCAGACGACTCTTTTCAAGAACAGAGACACATTTTAAAAAAAAGTATTTGCAGCATAGTGTCATTTAATTCCATTTAAGACAATGAAATTAGAGCAACAGCATAAAATAAATAAAATGCATTCATTTTAATTGGGGATAATTGCATTTAATTAGTTATGTTGATTCAATTACGTACGAAGAGACATGCATTCTGACAGCACTGGAATGCAGGATAGGACAAGAAATGCTCCAAGAACCCTTTCAGAAAGTAAAGAATCCCCACAATGAGAAACAGGAGAAAAAGGAATTACCCTAGACTTGATCTGTGGTCCAGCCTAGTATCTGTCCCAGATGACATAAGCACATAAGCTTCAGAAGGTAAAAATAAGCCCCCAAACAAACAAAACCACAAAGAAGTTGTGGAGGATAAATCTACCCCCACTGACTACAGTGTAATGGTAATCTCTCCAACAAGAAGATTCCTTATAATCTTTAGTAGCAATAACTACTGGATATGGGGAGTTTGTAAGCCAACTAGTTGCTTGATTTTCCCTTAAACTCCTCTCTTAATCACTCCAGTGGCCAAATTCCACTGTCTAATCATACAAAGGATAACAGGCTTAAGGTGGATAAAGAAGCAGTAGATATGTGGCTTTAATACAAGATTTGATGTTGTTGCTAGATAGGAATGTATCTAACACCCTACCTAATACCATAAACTGGGGTCAGAGGAAGGTCAGGTGAAAATTCACTCCTTAAAAGAGCAATTAGAAATATATTATTGTCAAAAACAGAAGTGGATTTCAAACATGGTGAAAATGATGGCAAAGGAAGCATCAAAGGTGATGAATAATTCCCCAAATGTACTTTCCTTAAAAGGGAATCCTGGCTGGCTTCCCCTCTTGTTCTCAAAGAGCATGACAGTCATACTGGATTTCCACCAGTGATAGCCTGAGTCTGGAAAATTGTATTGAAGAACTCAGACAATGACTGAAGAATATTTCCTTCATTTTATTACCTGAATCAATATGGAAATCTATGTGTTTGCTAGACACAAACTCCCACACATATATATGTGTCTCAATCTTTCTTTAATGACTTCTTTGGAGATTCCCTAAAGGTTAACAAGAGTAAAGTTCTCTTTGTTTCCCTGACAAATGAAAACATTCAAGCTACTGGTGTTTTAGGGTTGTCTTTTGCTTTTTGTTGTTGTTGTTGTTTTCCCTCTGTACCACATCATTCCACAAATGGCCAGGCCTATTCTCAGATTGCTGGGTCCACCAAATATCAGCCTCTTGGGTTAATTTCCAGAGCACAACTTTCCTCTGTAGAGTTTGTCTAAATCCACCCTGTTAAACAGCAGTTCATGTATGCAAGGAAAAAGAAAAAGCAAAACCAGCCAAAAATAAATTAAAAATTAGGAGATTTCTGAGGTCTGTGAGCAGCTCAGTTCAGTATGAACTGGAGAACAGAAAAACACGTAGCTCTTTGAAGTTCACCCTCTCCGCTCTCACCACCGAGCAGACCTTTACAGGGAATTGTATCACTATTACTTAGAGCCTCTGGGAATCATGAGATTATTCAACGCCTACTGAAAGCCCAGGGCTGGTGCAGGTGCAGGGCTGTGGAGCACGTCACGAAGCGGAACGGGAGAAGGATGGGCACATCGCATCGCCTTCCCTACCCTTCCCTGCCCTCGACTGGACTGGCCCCTCGCTGTCCTTGCTGCGCCCCCATCCCTCCCCTCCCGCTNGCTACGCTCGCTCCGCCTGGATGGGACGCCTGGACCAATCGCCTCCCCTCTTCTTGGACCGCCGGCCAATGGCGAACCGCGGTGCTGCGCAGTGCTGGGCTTCTCAGGCACCGCTTCCGCCCGGCGCCGTCGCCATGGGCACCGGGACGCCCCGGCCGGGCCCGCCCCGCAGGGTCCGACCCCAGCACGCCCCGGCCCGGGGCAATGAAAACAGAAGTGGCTTTAAGGGAGTCAGGAGATTGTTTATTGCTTTTACGAACTTTCTGAAACGTTACAAAAGATAATTTTATTCTAGCAGTAATTAAAACAACACAAAGGCTGAATCTTTCACATTAAAGACAAGTCTGAGAGTTGTGTTTTCTGTATAGACTGAATATTGATTCTACAGTTGGAATAATGTTTTCATTTGCTTTGGATTTGTTTATAAAGTAAGAAAACGTCACTGTAATTAGAAAAGCAGTCATAAAAAATTCGAACCATACAGTATGTAATCACATTTCAAATAAAGAATATTAAAATCAAAACTGCAGTTCAGCTGCAAAAGCTGAACCTGGAAGACACCTTTGCACAGGAGGATCAGCAACAATAGAAAGGAAAATACTAGAAATGTGTCTTTCCAATAAAATCATTTAGAAAAGTATCAATTTTCAAACTCATTCATTATTCCAAATAAATGTCAACAGATACTAAATTCAATATGAAAATGTCTTTAAATTCAACACCAACTACAAAGTCCTGTAAGTTTTCACTAAAAACATTATAAAATAAAATTGACAAACTTACTGAGCAATTTGCTTTATTTATAGCACGAATGCTGACTCAAAGCTGTGTGCATCTACAGTCTTAAATTTTGCCATAAAATAAATTATTGTTGATATAAACAAAGTATTTCCCATGTTTTACTGTACTTGATAATTTTGTCCTAGATGAGTAATTAAAACATTACTAATCATAAGAAAGCAAAAAGAAAACTAAGCTTGCTGTGGTGCTCGCCTGACAGATTACATTTGTGAACTGAGAGTCATGAACCATTTAGTTTATGATTTACAGAACCTATGTACAAGACAGACCCTTTAGAGTGGTGCAGGCTCTGCGACGTGACACCCACTTGTTACAGAAATGTTTTACAGCCTGTCGAACCTGCCTTTGCAAAGGGCACGAATTAGGAAGTGACCGCATAAAGACAGAGATGCAGGTGAGGCAAATCATAACTTGTGGGAGAACTTGCATTAAATGAAGGAAAAATGGCCAAGATACTTGGTTAAAAAAGATCTCAAAACCATTAGGGCCCCAAGTTCTACCCTGACAGGTTTTATGATGACAAACTTGGCAATTTGGAACATTTCATGGAACATTCGTATAAAATATCATGTTATAGCTGCAAAATTCATCTAGGAGGAAACTGTTGTTAACTTGGGCATATGTAAACAGAATGAAAAACGTGTCACTGTAATACATATGAAAATAGTAAGAATGAGTTTTCTAGAATATAATTTAAACACGAAACTGCATTTTAAGTGATATATTTTAGATGATAATTTAAATGGAGTGGTCAAAATTAAGACCTACATTTCATGTAAACATTAATATTTATAAATAAATTAGAAAAAAAAAGAAAATAGAGGGACTTCCTGAGGTGGCTCTGCAGCCAGGTACACAGTAGCACTAAGCTCCATTCCAGGAAACCAAGGCATCTATAAAAAGTGCAGGGTTGTTTATTTTCCTCTAACTGTTGGAATGGAAATCCATTGGCGTAGTTTTTACAGGGCTTAAGCCCTATGAAAAAAAAATACCAGTGCACAGCAATTATCACTGCTCTTTTGCATCCATTAAGGCAAAACATATCTACAAACAATAAACTACATCCTTAGCTGTCTTACTTTAATACTATGCGTGATTTTAAAGCAGAGAAGGTGTAAAATGAGCAGTGAATCATTTAACCATACATCAGCAACAGGAATTTATGCACTTAATACCAGATCTTCTCCTGTTCATATGGCAAGAAAGTGCAAGTACAACTATTGCCCAAGAACACTGGAACTAAAGGTCATTGTAATCTGGTTTGCCAAGTTATGGTATTTCTGGCACTGATTAAAATATCTACACAATTAAATAAATACTGTGATTAGACTTGTGGGGCTTTGGTTTTGTTTCCTTTCAACTTTACTCAAAAACATACCCACTTCTTGTAATATTGACCAAAACTTAACCCTTCTGAAGTAGAAGCCAAATACAAGGTGTGCAGCACCATGGAACCCTGATTTCCAGCATTAAAGAGTTAGAAATCCAAGAAGCTTCTTGTAAATTTTTGGGTCTTTGGAAACTGTTGCAGGACTGTGAACACAAAGCTTAAAATACTACTGAGAGGACTTAAGTACTATATTGTGGATAATGCTACATAAAATGCTCAAAATATCTCTTCCCTCCTTAGATCAGAGCAAGAGGTACTTAGTAGTCAACTACTGACATGCAGATGGTGTTGTTTAGGATTTTTTTTTTTTTAATGTAGAAAGTTTTGAGAAACCATCTACTGTAGTTTCATTGTTATAGCTCTCTGATCAGAGGGAAACCATGGGCTATTTTCTGAAAGAGCACTAAGTCAAACTAAGGCACAAACTACACTATTATTTAGGAATGCAAGTCATTACACAGTACTGGTCAAACTGGTAATGCAGACCCCTCTCTTGCTCTGCCACTGACCTGAGCCTGTCATGACAGTTTGGATACCATTATTCATATAGCTGTACACTATGATTTCCTTTCTTTAAACTGTCTTACCGAAATTCAGTTAAATGATAAAAGGAAAGAAAAAACCAGTTAAATAATTGCTTTACATTTAAAGGGAACAGTAACAGTCCATGTAACATAAATACTATTTTAAAATGTTTCTACTTATTCCCACTGACCACTTTACTTTTGTAATATAATTACCCTCTCTACAGGTGACACTTGGCTGAAGAGCAAAATTCCACCTCAAGGGGTATTTTCAGGTAAAGTCGGCCCTCCTCCAGAATCAGCTCCTTTTGCAATTGTTGAGAATTTTATCACTTGGTTCATGGTAAAACTCCCAACTCTGCCAAAAGCAGAATTAAGCAAACAGCATATTCTAGTATTAAATGAGCGCAGATTCTAATTAAAGCCATTGTAATGCATCCAGAAAGGGCTAGAGGCAATTCAGAATGTAAAGAGATAATGTTGGAAATTAAAGCCAAAAAAACTAAGACATAAGGCAAAAAAATATTAAGAATGGAAACTGCACAGGTAAGTGATCAAGATTTTCATTTATATATAAAATTCTCATTATTTCAAATATTATAATGCTAAACACTAGAACTTGAAAATGTAAGTACAATAAATGCACTGACTGCATCTTTATCAGTGGAGTCCCCAAAAAATCCCATTTACTTTAATAAATGAATATTTATTTTTTCAATTCATCTTACATGATAGAAATTTATACTAATTAAATAAATAAAGTGTTTAAAAATAAGTTGGTGTGCTATCATATATGCCCTTTACAATGGAGAGGATCAGAACTGTACATACAAATATCACAAGCAATTAGTAATCCATAAAATAATACTGATCACAAACCTATTCCAGAATTGAGCTACAACTAATTTAATCAAATACACAGTAAATTTAAAAATTTATTAACCAAGAAATATATTTAATGAAGATATGAAATACTCTAAAATCTTAGAGCTGAGTAAATCAGACACTGAAAAACTACGGGGAAAAAACGTAAGCAAAAACAGGAAGGAAAGACTTCAAGTGTACTGAGATGGTAAGTACTTAAAATTTCCTATAGACCAATTGCTGCCTGTAATCCAATTTATATTGTGTAAACATGGAGTGTCCAGAATGGCAAATACTGACTTGGGACTGTAACTACCATTACTGCACTCATACTGCTACTGGACAATCAAGAAAACTCAAGAGAATTAAAAAAAAAAAAAAACAAAACAAGGAAAGCAGCACACCAGGGTATTTAGATACATTTTAAGGCTTAACTAACCACCTGACTTAGGGCTCTAGGCCACTTCTGTAGAGTAGTAGAGACAGAATCCAGGAAACACTAGCATGGAGTGGAGACATAAAACACAGTAGTTCTTGTCAACAGCACATTAAAATTTGTTCTATGAAACCACAAAAAAAGTATACCCTGCAAAAACAAGCACTAATCGCCTGCACTGAAAACAAAACTTTTGTAGCACACATTATAAACAGAGGTATTGCAAAATTTTAAGCAATGTGGACCAGTAATCATCAGCAAACGCTGATGTAACTTTTATGCACATATGATTATTGAAAATAATAAGCATTCATTACAGTCTTCCTATTTAAAAATGAAAATAAAATTTCCAATAAAATAAATAGCTGAAGTGTGATTACCACTCATCTTATTTGCTGGGAAAATATTTGCATTACGCAAGCATATCTACAGTGCCCTAAACAATGACAGAAATTAAATATATGTTGCTCCTTAAACTGGAAATCACACTTCCATGGTATATCCTACAGTGATATATATATACACACACAAATACACGCAATTCCCATTGGTTCCATTCTATAAAGATGTTTCAGCATCCACGTATCTCACAACATGTGAATTTTCCACTTCTACTTTCACACTTTCTGGTTTTTCAGGGCTGTTTGAAAACAAAGAAGAAAATGTAAGGCCTGGCTGACTTTGGGAAAGGTTACATTTCAAATCTTTCATACTTCACAATGAACACTGAAAGTATTTATATAAGGATGCTTTTATGATGAGGCATTTCTATTACATTTCAGTTAATTGTTAAACACTATTCAACATAACAGTACAAACTTAAAGGAGAGAAAACACCAGTACCTCATTCATAAATACTATATCCAATCCCACTGCTTTTATTGATTTGAAACTCTTCGTGCAAAACATCTTTAAAAACAAACAAACAACCCCCCAACACAGCCTGCAAAACTGTCTAGGTAAAAATACTCAAAAATACATAACAAGCAATATTACTAACACTTCTTTATTCTTGGGCAGAGAAACCATCTGTTCACAAGAATGGGAGGACATTTCAGTCTGTTCAAAAGGAGAAACTACACTTACAACAGCAGCAGAGGACAGTAAGAAACCTGTTTAAGTGTCCATTCAAGTGAAGCAAAAAGACTCTAAAGACAAGTGGCACCTGAACAAGTGACACTGTTAGGGACACAGACACTGAAAAGTGCCTAACTGAAGGACAATAAGGAATGTCCCAAGGTAGTTCAAAGTCACTAGAAGATGAAATGAAACAGCATAAGAGGGAGGATGAGTTTCAGAAGAGATGACACATCTGTAGAGCTGCTCTTCAAGGAAAAAAAAAAATAGAAATTCATGCTAAGAGAAAAATTCTGTGTCTCCTTAAAAAACACAAGTGTGCTGGGACTCCACAGAGTCTGCAAACTATGACAGATGGTTGAGGTAGAAAGAAAAGGCAATCTGGATCAATTCAAAAAGGCAAAAAAAATTAGAAATTAATCTTTTTTAAAATATATGATTTTTAATAAATCATGCCAACCCACACAATGTGTCATCTGGAATCATAAAAGACATGCCTCCTTTGAACTGCATTGGTATTTGAATATAAATCTGAGAACAGCAGTGCCTACAGAACCATTTTTACCACAGCACTAAATGTCTGTCTGTACCACTAGATGAAGACGGTTATGCAGAAAAACCTCAGTAGAACTGAAATGAGTAATTAACTAGAAATTACTTTTGAATGACCAGTAGTGACACCTCTGAAAGTCAACAGGCTGCAAAGAAAGTGTAGCAAATACCTCAAAACAGCAACCAATTGAGTTTAAGGCTCAAGAAGTCTGCCTTTCAACATTTTCCAGATTAATGCACTATCAGATTGCCTGTTAAAAAGCTGGTTTCTGGCACCAGAGGTTTTTATTTTTAATTTGTAATTTTAGCAAGTGTCCTACCAACATGGATTTTTTTCTTGCACTAAGCTCAAGCAGGGTATGTTATAGAATCAAAGGGAAATGTCTTATAGCAAAATGTGACAAATAGATGGAATGATGAATACAAGGCTAAGCGCAACAAAAACCACTGTAAACTGGTCAGAAGCCTGATTTGCTAGCATTGCATGTATCTCCATACTAACTTAACCTACTCAGGAAACAGGAAAGTGAGAGATGAAATTGTACTAACTTATAACTGCCTGAAAACCAGATCTAAACATCTTAATTCTTCTGGAAAAAGAAATATAGGCCTGTATATCTTCAAGCCTTATACACCCAATGGCTATCAGATAATGCACTAGAATCATCCACAAGTTCTGTAATGGGCTTCTGAGAATTTAGCAAGAAAGAAAAAAACCTATTAAATAAGGAAGGTATACTGACACACATACTCTCTTATCTCTTTAATACCTCTACTATTTGTCTTCTTGATGGTCATGCTCATGTGGTACTCAAGGTTTTGAAATGTTTTAAATAAACGTGTTTCACATTTTAAAAATGTTTAAACAATACAGCCTAGACATTCACTGGAAATGATGCCTGCACTGATGAGTATCTTAAATTTTCCTCTTAAAATACACCTCAAAGCTCTTTCTGTCTACTTTACCCTTGGTTGACCTGCTATCTGGCCAAAACAAAGCATATTTCCATGCCTAGTTTGGAGCAATGCATGTGGTGAACAGACAGATGGCATACAAGTGCTAAGTCACTGCTAGTGTTTCCAACAGTACCTGAGATGGCTTGGACAGAGCCATGAACAGAGTAGGAATACTCCAGCCTTGGACAGAATATGACCATTCCCTCCTCACTATGAACACTGTCACTGAGATGTAATTTTATATAAAACCTGACAATTTTGTATCTCTAAAATGTCTTCCTCTGACAGAACTGGCTGGAAGGGGAAGATAGAAGATCTTCCATATGCAACAGAAGATGCATACAACAGACAACAGGATTGCCTAGGTTTAGTTTTCTGAGTTAAACATGCCCATTCTTCCCTTTCCTACATAAAAACTACTAAGCAATAGCTGCATGGCAGATACCAATCCCTATAAATTACAAGCCTTTCAGGAAGTTGGGGATATTCTGCATAAATATTCATGGTTTGGCTTGTTTCCCTAGATAGATTCAGCCACACAGGGAAGAAATTAGGACAGAATAGCAGAATGATTCATCACACTCAGATTTTGTTCTTTGATGGGGAGCTCACAGAGAAGAAAGGCTACTGGCCAGCACAGAAGATTTGTGTCAGCTTACAGGGAATGTTCACAGCACTGAGGACTCATGATCTGTCCATCTACTTCATTGAAGTATATTTAATATCCAGTGAAGATAGTAATTGAGACACGTTAAATTTTTAGATATTAAAAATGAGTTGAGGAAAAGCAATCCAAGCAACACACTCACCCACAAAAACACGGGAGATCCTAGGGCAGAACAAAGCAACAATGAAAGTGCTGGACTTACCTTTTATTCTCAATTGAATTTGTATTATTGAGGATCAAACCACTCCCATGTTCACGTACACTCTAGTGTTTAGAAACCCTAAGCTCATCAGAGTAGTAAACACTTGTTTTAAGTAAATAAATAGTAATTTAAAAAATACTATTTAAAATAATACATTTAATAAAAGAGTAATAAAATAATTCCTTACAGAAACTTATTAACTCTAGAGTAAAGAGGAAAAATTAAGCTCAAATTCAAGTTCTTCTAAAGTAAGAAGTCAGTAATTCAGATTTATAAACCATATATACTCATTTTTTAAGACATGTTTCAATAAATACAAGTACAGCTGCTAAACACAAGATAATAGTTAGAAAAGGCATGATTAATTATAGCTACCTCAGGTTAGCTTTGGTTACTTTGGCATTCTCAGTACTCATGGCAAGAGCCTTCCACTGTGCAGTTTTGGCCATTTCGTCTGATATGTTTACAACTGAGGGATCAGTGCTAAAGAACAAACATACTTTCTGGTTAGTATTCAATTCTTTGCAACACTATTATACTTACTGTCACTCATCTTTTACATCAGTTGTGCCTTCTTTCAATATTTACACAGCCACAAGTTGACTTCATCTCTTAAAAGTGTACTTCAACAAAACCCTGAAAATTTACCTCACTAGCACTACCATAATTACATAGCATCTCAAAACAGTTTTTCACATAGGTAACAGTAAGGTACTGAGAATACTTGAGACTTAACCCATACCTAACTTTAGAAAATTATTTTGCATGCCCAGAAATAATCAATTGAATCACACTGTTGTGCTAAGACTTTCAAAAATCAGTTACTTTAAATGGCTTCCAGGAAATAATCAAGGGCAAAAGAGCAAAGGTTAATAAAACTTTAAAAATTCAGGTGAGATTTGAAACTATTAAAAATCTAGAAACCCCAGTTATCTTGACAGATAAGTTTTTTTTTTCCTCAAAAGCCTTATCAGACATTTTGCAAGGTTCTTTTGCCAGACCAACCACCTCCCAAGTGCTGCAGAAGATAAGTTTATCCTCACATATATTAAGTTTTTTATGCCTATTTCCACTTTTGTCCTCCAGAGTTACATGTTATAGTTATAGCAGACTTAGGTGTTGCCTGTAGGTCTGTTTTCTGTTCTGTTCCATATTTAAGCTTCAGAATCTACCCCAGGTCATCTCTAAGTTTTTCAAATGGCAGAAAAAACTTTTAAAGCCATTTTTGCTCAGGGATTCCCACAAGACATATAAGGCAGCAGAATACATAGAAAACATGCATGCAGTTAACGAAATCACAGCTCTACTGTGAGAGCAATTAGCAACTCATGCTTTTTTTAAAAAGCTTGAGCATTTTCACTTGAGTTGCTTAAGTCTGATTAAGCCTGCTCTCAGAACAGACAACAGCACTCCACAGAAGTATCTGTCTAATCCAAATTTCTGTCTGTTCCCAGCTCTCATCAGGGCACACCTGGTACTACCCTAGATCCATAGGAATGCCAATTTTTAACCTAGGAACTCTTAGTATTAGAGAAGAAAAGAAAACCTGTAAGCAACTTATCTGTCACATCTTCAGGTTGTGTTGGAACAGCTGAGAACACCTAACAATTAACTCAGCTAAATACAATCCCAGTAAGGCAGACACCAACTGAGACAAAATGTCTATCAAAGATGAAAGAATTTCCATGACTGAAACTCCAGTACTTCCTTTTGTGGAAGAGAACCTATTCTTACATCTATGTTCAGAAAATAACCTTTTAAAGTAAAATTGGTTTCTTGCAAAACATAGTTTTTGTACCACAGAAATGATGACTTTAGCCCTTGCTTAGGTAAACCAGTAATTGCACACTTAGATTTCTTCTGAAAAACCCAAGTGGCTGGCAAACACATGGCTCAACTGATGCTATTAGTTGCTTAATACTCAGTATTTCATGCACAGTAGCACACAAATATTCCAAAGAAACTGACCAAGGATGCTTCTTCACCTTTAGCACAGCTGGTCGAAATTGAGTCATCTGATCTGTTCAAGATGGTCATGTAAATTAAGATGCAGTTTTAAAGAACAATGCAATATAAAAATACTAATGTAGCACCATGAGATATATCTTCATATTTCCTATCATGGGTAAGTTACCAGCTTGGGGAAAAAAAAATTCAACTCATACATAACCAACTTAATACAAAGCAAATTACAGCCTCTGATAAAAGAACTTTTAAACAGACACATAATTTTATACCTGTATTTCAGGGATTTTACAGGAAAATCCAGATTTGCTTCTCCATATGCAAGGTGTACACTGTCATTGTCTGAAAACATTCTCTCTGCTTCCTGTAAATTCCAAATAAGAAATTTCTAAAATTACTCACATAGCAGAAACCACTGTAGTATCCCAAGTAATTAACTTATTATCTCAAGTTATTCAAGTTACTTGACAGGTATTCCATAGGGGCAAGAGGCACTTCTGTGTAGGTACCACAGTTCAATGCAGGAGACAGAGCTTACAAATTTTCCTCTTCAAAGTGTTTTATTAAGGCAGGGGACATGGGAGACTGGGGAAAGAGGGTGTTACAAGCTTGGCTAGAAAATCACCTAGGTGGTGTACAGCAAGGCAGGACTCATACGGAGAACTTACAGAAGCTATCTTACTGTATTATTGGTAACTAGCAGTTGTGTTTAATGACAGCTACACAAACACACATGAGCAAAATGTCTGTGGTATTATGAACACTTTTGTGATTAATTTAAGCAGAATAAAGAAATCCTACTCCACCACTTCCCTCTCCCTCTTCTCTCTCTTGCTCTCCATTTTCTTTCCTTCTAATCTGATGAAAGACAAAAACCCCAACATTTTTGTGCTTACAACTGCTTCTTTCCACTTTCCTTGAAAATTTTGATCACAAATAAGAATCATAGTTTGTAACAGCATAATTGAAACAGTGACTTAACTCCTTAACCACCAGCAATAGTTCCTCTAGTAAAGAATTTAATCTCACTAGAAAAGAATTTCAAAATGTGTATCTGGTACATAAGATCATACGCTCAGGTCACACAAAATTATTTTGAATTGCATTATGTGTTTCCTAGATATTCACAACATGCTCAGTTTGATTGTTTTCACACTTACTTCTTTCTCTTTTATCTTTTTATCATCTTCTGTCTTCTTTTTACTTTCTGGCATAAGATCATCAAGCCAGCTAAGCTCTTTTTTGGTGAAACATAAATCCATGAGCTTGCGAACGAACACTAATGCTAGAACCTAAAGGGAACCACAGACAAAATACCTAATATTAAACTATTCAAATGAACAAAAAATGTACACACACTTTCAGCACACTCAGAATCTGTAACTGAAGCCCTTTTTTCTAGTACTAGATTTTATCTTACTCCAAAGGTAAATAATTTCCACTCTAAATAACCATTCACAACTGAACTGCTTGTTTTCAGGAAATGAGAAATCTTTGTGTTTCAAAAGTGAACAGTTTGTAGTACAGGGGATTTTTGTTTCTTTCCTGCTCCCTTCTTTCTTAGAGGCAGCAAACATATTTTGAAGACATCCTGAATAATACGTGTAGTCTCGTACAAAAACTATTATTCTGGCTACACAGAAAACTTACCATCATAGGGAAAACAACAGCAGCTGCAGAGGCTTTAATCACCCACAACAGAACTAGACAAGTGAGCTGAACAACTGTAAAGATGTGGACCTTCCAGAGTGGCACATAACGTAGATAAATCAGGTCAGGTTGATGTTTGGCAGGCATTCCAAACAGCTTTATACGGTCAAAAAACTGCATAGAAAATAAAATCATACTTCTGTTAATTATTTTTTGCCTCTCCAGAAGAAAATAAACATTTTTAGGTGACTACAGAAATGTAAGATAATCCCCCCAAAAATACTAATTAAAGACAGTGAACATTCAAGGGAGCTGTTTTGCAGGGGTTGTTGTCGCCCACCTCTCAACAACAGTAAAAAATTCCAGAGTATTTCAGAAAATTTGTTTCTTAGCTACACTACTGAAAGAATAAATAAAAAAGAACTGACAAGCGAAGACACAATATTCTGAGAACAAATACCTGAATATCACACACAGGAAATTATCCTACATGATATTGAGACAATATGGAACAACTTCGTTGTGGCTCACATAAGGTGGGCTATTACAATTTCCTTTTCATTCAGTGTTAAAAAAAAGCAAACTGCTAATTAAAATCAGACTTTACCTGAATGCCTTTTAATGAAGATACTCCCATGTAAAGAAAGACACCATACAAAACTGGCATTGGAATAAACTGGGGAGGAAAAAACACCCACAGTTTAAAAGTAGAATCAACATGACATAGGAGAGCAGTCCATATCAGTGAAAGGCACAGACCAAGTAATTTTTTACTTTATATTTTACTTAAAGGAAATCTGAGGGCTTTTATTTAAAAGAATACACATTTATCATTGAGCAGCAAAAAAATCTAAAACTAAGAAAGCTATCACTAGGATAACAAACTAGTTCTGCCTTGACTGCTCGTTCACTCAATTTTCTAGGTTGCAACCAAAATTTCTAATCATGGTAAGTATACTGCTTCATGTTGCTATGTGATAGGAACTGTATCAGGATTATTGTATTCTGTACAACTTCATGAAGTTGCCATGTTAAGCTTTACTTTTGAATACTTCCATATCTGGAGCAGACAATACAAAAACCTCACCATACCAACTGAGCTATGAACATCAGCTAATTATTCAGAACTAAGTTTTGATTCAGTAAGAAGACCAATTTAAAGCTTACTAAAGATAATACTCATAATAATTTCAATTGTAATAAATAGCTTATATATTTTGTACAGTGCAATTTTATATTTTTTATATAAATTAAAGCTTACTAAGATAACAAGGTTGTCCACTGATCTCAGTGGCACTTGCATCAAACCTCTGCAGTGAAGCCTTCTTTGCTCCTGAATTCATTAAGCTTCCAAGTGAAGGATAGCCAAGATACAATGTGAAATCTTAATAAAAACTGCTGCTATCAAGACTGAACCAAAATCTTTATTTAAACAGTGTGAAATAAAACTATGCCTTCGAGATTTATTACTGCAGGTGTGTGTGTGTGGCAAGTGTCTTCACTCTAAGTTCTGTAATTTGATATAGCATCTTTTACTGCATTAAATCAGTATAAATCCACACATGGAACAAAAGCACAGCAACTGACAGATGTAAGGCTTTGTTCTCCTGACTTCTTTTGAACACTATCAGTCATTCACACTGAAAAAGAAAAACACCTCTTAAAGAGCAAAGAGTAATAATTCCATTCCTGCTACCTTGGGTCCATAAAAGAAAAAGTATTCATTTCTAAGAATAAAAAGTTAAAATATGGAGTTTTAAACACTTTGCTTCAGCAACTAGCGCTTTTAATTTTTGCTTTTGAGCAACAATAAATCTATTTCAGTATTTCTGCTTTTGGTTCTGATTATTCACATTATACAGCTGAGCTCTTGGTAAATTTTTAATGAGAGATTGTAAAATCTGAATACTTATTTTTAGTAACTGCTATGACCTTATTCTTTTCAGACCTTTACCTTCTTTAACAGGCATACAAATGGTCAACTATTTAAAATTTATAATACATAAGTACTTATGAAACTATAGCTGTATGTTTACTGGATTACTCTTTCCCATTATCTAAATTTGAGAAGCTACTTTTCTTACAAAATTACTTAAGATCTGTCTCTGTTTAAACAGACTTTTATAAAGTTCTTTAGAAATACCAGCAGTTATGCAATATCTGCATTTCTGGCAACAAAAAGATAGTTCTTTCATTTCTCCTTTTAACTACTGGATTTGAAACAACAAAGCAAAAGTTGAACAGATTTTAGTAAATCTGAATGGAGTAATTTTCTTCCAATAGAGTCTCTGAAAGGTCACTAGGGATATAAATTAAGAGATAAATTGTAATCTGATGCAACAACACAACCTGCAAAATCACCATTACACTGTAATGATGCATAAAATAATCTTGACACACTAAAAATCAAATGAAGTTTCATATGCTGAAGAACAAGAAGTGAAAATTGTCATTTCTCCCTTTTAAAGCAATGTTTCTGCTCCTTCTGCTACACTATATTACTTCTGCTCAAGTAACTTTACTTCTTTATTACACTGCTTTTCTCTCTCCCTTTATCCACTCATACAAAAATTGCAGTTTTTAGGTAACATGAACTCAAGAAACTAAAAAGGAGCTGGCAGGAAAATCAGGTAACACAGGAAAAGGTTGCTTTCTTCACTACTCACTACATTCCTAGCTTTCTCAGATTTCCCTTTTTTTGTATCCTTTCATATTGTTTCTATTCAACTAACATCTGTTGCTAAAAAAGCCATTTGAGCATGAGTCCAGGTATATCTTACTTAACAGAACTTTCTCCCATTATAAAATGCTAGATCACAACATCAAAATCAAAAGCATAAAGAAAATATTTTGGGAAAACTGTCTTTTACCTTTAACACGGAGGTCATGGACACTGACATCCCCATCAGCACAAAAATCATCAATCCTGTTACTCGCTGCTCCCGAATTCCCAAAAACTTTGGTTGTTCTCCTGGTGCTGAGCATTGAGATTCAACTTTCAGGCTGTTAACATGACTTATAGACAGGACAGTTGCAGCAACAAACCACGGTAAGCCCATGAGAGAACATATTCCCAACATAATACCAACCATGAGTAGATCAAGATGATAACCACAGCCTTTCTGTAAAATTAAGCAAACAAAAAACTTGATATTTCTATTTATATGATATCATATTTCTAACTCAGCAGGTGAATAACCTACAACTACAAAAGTCAGATACTTTGAGAGTGTCCACAAAATTATATTTGTTCTTGATTAGTCAATTTATACTTATATTTAGCAGCACATGGTCATTTCACAAATTTGCAGAATGAATTTGATTTAAAGTAAATCTGACTTACAGAACATTAGACTTCTGTAAAAATTACTTTTACCTTCAGTTTATGCTCTTTTCTGTTTATAATAACAGCTGTTATTTGCTGATCCATGAAAATGAGAATGGTGCAGAGTAAAGCAGGAAGAGCAGCAATCAAGAGTGTCCACCAAGGATTGCCTCCAAGAGGATCTATGAACCATCCTCGGTCTTTTCGAGTGGGCTGGAAAAAAAGCACAACCCATCAAGAATGAAAATTAAATAATTAAAATAGAATGCAGATCTTAGCACTACAAACAGCTCCAATGAACAACAGAGCTGTGTCTTACGTATACATTTAGGTTGTTTTTCAATGGCTTTGACCAAAAGACTGATTTAGCTTTTACAGGTGAACACGATATTTATATGGAAAAAATGAAAACAAATCCATTCAATTCCTTCATTTTGTACATTTGCACAAAAGAATGCTTTCCTTTCAGTAATAATACAAAACATAATTTCTTCTGTCAGATGAGACGTTCAAAAGAGAATCAAAAAAGAGAAATTTCTGTTTCTACACAACTCAATTGTTCTACTGCTCATAAAACTGCAGTTAAGTTTTTCATAAGGTTTTGTTTCTTACTTCAAACTTCTCTGGAACATGAAGCTTAGGAGAAGGTATTCCTACAAGATAGTCAATCAGAACCATGGTTACTATGGTCAGAAAGACTGCAAAGTCACTGATGGTGGAACGCACCTGTAAAGAAAAGACTTGTTAAGTTTTGCTTTTTCACCATTATAATTTGCATGTGTAGAAAGACAGTTTTCTCCCCTACAAAAAGTGAAGGTTTTTTATATTATACTACACCACTGAAGATTATCTATTTTTTTCTTGTTACTTTAAAATTCAAGCTGCCTACCAGCATAGTATGAAGTCGCAGAAGACAAGTATTTCGTATAACTGTTCACCCATTTAAAAGTGGTCTACTGCCAGAGGAAAAATTACTTCAAACAACTCCATCCTCTTTCTCTCCCATCAATCCCATTAGGAGGCTTGGCCACCACAGCTATCTTTGGTACCTTAGATCAGTAATATTCATACATTTCATGTTTTAATCGATAGGAGGCGGATAATTTGCACTACATTCACATTACCAAAGATAATTTTATTAAAGGAAGACATTACAGGGATGAACTGAGGTTTATACCAGATCTAACCATTTCATTTTGCCTAGCAGAAGTTACATAAATCAGTCTAAGAAGAATCATCACATTAGGATCTATTAGAAATGGTAATCCCCTGAGGAACCACTCAAAACTCAAAACATCAGTAGTCTGGGGAAAGCAATTAATTGTTTTGTATGGCTAGGTGAGGAAAAGAGCAGCAACAATCATCTACTAATGATACCTAGCAATACTAATTAATGTGAGGAGATGGACTGCTTAGCTCTTTGAAAGTTTAGAATATGTTGTTGTAACTCTACAAAAATACAGAATAAGCACTGAATTTTCTGCAGATGATTTCTTTCCTAAAATGTCCAAAATTTTGTAATTATTAGCTGACTTTTGGGGTTTAATTTCCTTTCCTGTCTTAAAAGAAATCCCTCAAGATAGAATTCAACTCCATTAAATTATACCAAGGTATATATTACAAGGTAATAACAGTCTAGTCTCTAATCAGAATTACCTTAGTTGGGAAATAGCGTTTGGTCTTGAATTTCTTAAGGAAAGAGGAGAGGAAAAATGTTGCAAAAAATAGTATGACAGACCAGAAGAGAACATCTGGAACATATGGTCCATGATGGCCACAAGCTGTTCCACGAAACACACCATGATATTCTAAACATTCCTGCAAAGAGAAAAACTCTTCATATGTCTATGTTTCATTCATTCACTGTATTCAACCAAGCTTCCAACTTTTCTATATAAAACACATTTGAGAATGTTCATAATTCCAAAAATTCTTTCCTTTATCACTACGTCACCCTGAAAAAGCCAGACGTGTGCTGTCTGTTCGAAAAAAGCCACAGTAGCCACCACTAATTATTTCAGGATGCCAAAATGCTGAGAGATGCCCAGGAAGAAACAATTTCTTTATGGTCACATTACATCTATTCTGTTTTTCAAAGCATTGAAAGATTGCCCAAGAAAAGCAGAATATCCAACATCAACTTTAAGCTAACAAACATAAAAAAGGATCTCCTCAGTTTCTCCCACCTCTTTGACTTTGTTTTGCTCAGTTAAGGGAAAAAACGTAGTCTTATAAAATAAGATTACCCAAACCATAAGAAAAAGTTCCTAGCAAAATAGGAAAGCATTGTGAATAATGGATTTAAATAAAAAAGAAAACAAAGCCAGATGATACCTATCCAAAAGACTTACTGAAATGTAAAGCAAAAAGTTAAAAGTAGACACATGGAGTACAAGGAAACAACAAGCCAATGAGTCAAGTAGCTGCAAGCAGCACTGCACCAACCTAATTTATTAATTAATTTATCTTATGACAGAAGTTCTTCCTATTAACAATCTACTTTGATTATAGGATAACACCAAATCCTGTATCAGTTCTGTTTATTGGGTAAGACTAAAGATGCTTTAGAGGTAAAGGCATATAGATGAACAGGCATATAAAATAAATAATAAATATAAAGGAAATATAAAAACTACATTCAAAAGAAACTATCATCCTAAGTGATTATGGTAAACTAGGAGCCATTGGTAGCACATAAAAAACAGTCCTGCCACAAGTCAAGTAAAGCACTGACGTTTTACATGGAATTTCTGCTGGGCAAAAGAGGTGCTTTAGAGTGATTGTCTATGCTCAGACACAAGGGGAGCCCATACACTGATATCCACTGCTGCTCTAGACAGCCTCAGATGGCCAAAGTAGGCACACAACCTAGCAAGCATGACAAAAACCACAGCAGACCCAAATCATTCAAGATGCAGGTGGGAATCAGATGCCATGGTAAGCAAAGTTGCTGCACACAGCTGCATTTATTCCACTGCACACTGCCCAAGAAACTACTTATCAGCAAAACTGTTTCTCTCTAAAGCCTTCCAGAGGACTTGCACATGGTAACTTTCCTCCTCTTTACCTACACACAAAATTAGATATTGATATAAAATATTCACTTCAGAGGTTAATGCTTTCAAGCCTATTCTAAACAGGCTTGTTTTCCATTTCAAATAATTTTTTTTCCAATCAATATTTAGGTAGTTCCTTTGATTCTGTTGGAGTTTTGTACCAATGTCTAACAAACTAGTGAAACATGTCTGCTACCACACTTTAATTACCAATTCCATCATCACATCATATAAAAATATTTCTTTCAGAAACTGGAAGAAAGCAAATTCCTGTTTACTCACCTCATCATGTTCACCTGCAGCAAGATTACTCTGGTGCCTAAGAGCATTAAGGTGGCTATCTAAAGCAGACATTTATATTAGCACTCACTCATCTAGTCCTCTACAATGACTGTGTAAAGCTTTATGGAAGAAATTAAGAGAGTTCAAAAATACAGTTTTAAGGAAAACAGTCCAGGTTTAATTTTAAAAAAAATCAGATTAAAAAATGTTGATAAAAACTGGTACCTGGTGCAGGTATTTATTTTTTATGCATAGGCACATACACACACACAGATACATAGACAGAGCTTTCAGATACTCACAGAAACTGTAAGGTTACTCCATGCTATATCTTCCCTAGACTTATTCATACTCCTCCACACACGCAGTGTTTCATTGCTTGGTTTCTCAGGCTCAGAGCACACACATCTGAAGGGAAGAAGAAAAGTTTATATGCTTTTAAGCTGTGTCCCAAAATGCAGCCATTTGAAGTAAATTCAAAAATCCTGAAGAGTACAAACCAGAGTTTATCCCAAACTGCTATGAAAGAAGCAGAGTACAAGGCTTTTCCTTACATCACATGACCTAGGACTATTGAGAGGGTGGGGGAAAAGAACAATAAGGTCACCCTCAAGTAAGACACCATGATTGAGTATGTAATGAGCTAACTGAAGATATAAATGCTTACAGTGCTCCGCTTTAAAGCAACTGTATACATACTTTTTAGCAATATTTTTGTAGAAGTAAAAATGCCCCTCCCTACTGCAGCATTTTGCAAACTTGCACTGCAGGATCCTTTCTGTCAGACAGGATGACAGACGTATACATCAGATCAAAAAAACTCCAAAATACAACAGACTGAGTATTGATTGAATGGGATGTTTTCAAATAAAGCTATTCAAGTACACCAACTGGCAAGCTTAATGCATAAACATTTATGTAGAACAAGAGAAAGAGGTAATAAGGAAGATGTAAGTCTAATTTTTCTATAAGATTCACTAAAGACACTGAAAAAAATCCCAAATGAACCATGGAAGGGAAAATCTGCATCCTGGTGGTGTGAAGTTGAAGAAGGAAAAAACATTAAATGTGCAAAAAAGTTACATCGGCAAAATACCCCTAGATTTGCAAAGCACAATATTTGGGGAATCTAAAAAATACTAAGTAAACAATTTTTCTTTTGTTCACTGAATTCGAAAGTAACAGTAAAAGGAAATGGGAAAGGAGTAGAAAGCAGTAACTCCTATAAAGTAGTTGCCAAAACAGAATGATTGGAAGAGAAAGGAATTGCAACAATAAGCATGATGAGATAAATCATCATTAGTTGTTGGTCAAGGCAGCAGAATAAACAAGTATGCTGAAGGAAGACTTGACAAATTTCTCAACAAAGGCAAAGAAGATAAAGTATGCCACCAAGTAGATAAGGAGAAATCCAGAAAGAGAAAGAAAAAAAACTCACACCCAGAGAAAATGTAAGAATATTTGAGATTGTTCTGTGGCCCAGTTAACTGAACATGTTTGTTCTGCACCCTTTTCCCCACTGGGGGTTACAGAGTGGGGAGAAAAGGAGAACGAAAGAAGAAAGCAATTGTGAACAGCTGAATCTCCTACAGTTTTCTGACAGAAAAAAATGCAGGACAAACCCAAGCTGAACACTGTGGCATGTCCCAAAAACATAGAGCTAAACCAAATTAAAATTCCACCTTCTTGTCTCCACCCTCATGGCCTGCCTGTGGCAAAACACAGTCAGGTGGCAAGTGCCAGAAGACCTACAGTACAGTTTCTGCCAGATCACTGGATTTAACATGCCCACACAGAAGTCCAGTGAGGATCCAGAGCCACTAAAACAGGATGAGCAGCCAGTAGAAATGGGAAAATAAGGAAGTGAGTGTCCTCCCACAGCCCACTGCTGGCAATGTGGCCTGGTCTTAGTAGCTGTTAAGACAGGAAAGTGAGTGTAAATGTCAAGTGTGAAGAGAATACAAGAAGCAGTCTGACAAGGTGTTTGCCCTTTCCCCCTGAAAGAAAGTACTGAATGATTGTAAAAGTGAGCAGAGACCTTGGAGGGGAAACACAGTAGTCCAAACCTGGTGTGACACTCTTAGAAGTCACGCTGTGTGCAAGATGATCACTGTCCTGGCCAGGCAGAGCAGCTCCCCAGCAGGACAGTGAGTATTCTGCTCTCCAACTAGGGAATGACTGTCCAGTGCAACAAGCAGGGACCCTCACCCTGGGGCACAGACATGACCTCGTTGGGGGTCCCTCACCCTGTGACCACACAGGTACAACTAAAGCTGGAAGATGCACATCTCCAATAGGAGGAGCACTAGCATTTCAAAGATTTCATTTAAAATTGAGCAGTTTTCTCTGAGCAACAGTGAGCAGGATACCCATCTGGCAGATGTGAGTTGGTAACCCAACTCATCCTATTTCGTGAAACTATACTTCCTAGAAGTAGCAAGGCAGAAGTCCTGTTATGACTTTTAGTAAAGCTGCATTAAAGCAGACTTTGTCACAACCCCTTATCCCTTCCAACTACCCATAGCTAACACAGAAAATTCAACTCCACAGCATCCTGAATAGAATTTTTTGAGGTTTCTCTTGCCCATACCAACCGTAGCATTCCTCTTGCCCTTCCTACAAGTGGCACCCACTGCTATTTAGTAAACAATATGTCTCTCTATATTTTCCTATTTATTTCACTAACAGATAGAAACTTGGTACTTACGAATATGAAGTCAGTTTATTCAAATCATTGTGCATATTGAAGGCATACACTTCTCCCAAATGAACAAGCTTTTCCAATGCCTCATAAATAAATATGATGCATATGAGAGCTGCAAAAGCTTCTTCAGTAAATCGAGTGATGTAGCACACAAGGCTGCTGGCATCTGTGGCTACAAGCACAATGCATAGAAATGCAGTCCACAGACCAATGCTACTTCGCAGGGAGAGGTAGGAAAGACCATAATCCCTGTGTGAAAAAGGAAACAAAAAGCATTAACTGAGCCAAAACTCACCTGTCCTACATTCTATTTGAAAAGATACTGAGGCCAAGCTTTATAGGTATTCAGCACTTTTCTCATGCTTGGTATTAGCTCTGAAAGAAGCAGAATTTCTTTTTTTTGGTCTCATTTCCCACCAAAGCAAAGCAACACTGCAAGGTGTTTCTAGGATTGACAGTGCAACTACCTAGCTTGGGAAGCATCATGGGGATGGATCTCTCCAGAACTACCCAGATGGTTTCTCCTAGAGGGCAGATCGATCTCTGCTTACCCCTGCGGAAGCAAAGCCAACAACTTCACACAGTCAGAATATAACTTTAAGTCCTTGCCACTTCTTATCACTGATTTTCTCATTCAGGTTTGTCAGTGCCTCAAAGCTTTACCAAATCATAGCAATTTCTCAGTCTCTTGCCACTGTATTTACCTTCATGGACATACACATTTACTGCACATCTGTTTTTAATTCCAGCTATTATAACAGGCTAGAATGTTTAAAAGTGCATCATGCCATTGTAAACATCACTTACCTGCAAAATTTAAATAATATTTTTTCAAACACTAGAACTGGTCCGGTGCTTCCCAAGATAGTAAGAGGTTGCCCAGCAAAGAGAGAATAGGCAATCCCAGTTAATGAGGCTCCAAAGAGAGACTCTATTGCACTCTGTTTGGGGGAAAAAAAACTGCTGTAACTTTGCTGCCTTTCAGGTTAGCATTTACCATCATATCTTCATAAAAACAGCTTTAAGATGCATTAACTTAGAAATAAGACAAGATGTAAACATATTGCAATTAATATCCATGTTCGAAACAAGAATAACTTAACACAGTTTTGCAATAGCAATACCATGGACAAGATTTTGAAAACTTCACCCCTGAGAAACATAAAGACATTCAAAACCATAAGAACAAGTTACTAGTCCTGCTAGCTCTGGAGGAAAAGTATATCAACAATTATACAACTTAAAACAAAACAAAAACCAACCAAACAAAAAAGAAAATAGTCACTCAAAATGTTGTTTACATGAAAGAATTAATGGTCTCTGTAAAGAAAATAGATATTTATATTGCAACGTACCTATAGTGTGCCATATCAAACCTGCATCAGTCAACCAAGCATTACAAAAGGAAAAGAAAAACAAACTGACAGGCAAAGGTGCAGGGGAAATTACTGAAGAATATTGGTTTATGTATACATGACACCAAAAATAGATGATCAGTAAACCAATGTCCCACCTGGTAATGCATTTCTTTTCAAGGAATTAAGGTATCTACTTCAATTCATGATTTAAATGTTTCCCTATAATATTTTCTGCCAAAAATATCCAGTTACAATGCACCTCAAAAGAGAGAGGCCAGAATTTTAAATACTAAAATCGTATTAAATTTTTTTGAAAATAGTTAATTACACCACCTGCCACTATGAGAAGTCATGGATTACAGATTCCTGTAATGGAATTACAATGTTACTGGTGGAACTTTTAAGCATTTGCTATTTTGAAATTATGCAAGCTTAAGAAAACAGAATTATGCAAACTTGAGCACCAGTTCAGGAAAGCATCTGAAAATGGTCAAAATGATTTGCTGAACTGGGGCTACTAAAAATGAAAATGAGTCCTTTGTTCATAACATTAGGAAAAAAAATGTAATTCCAGTCTCTTGTTCTATTACCTTTGAATTAGTGTTTTTGGTTAGTCAATGCATTAACCTTGGGGCTCTCAGTCAGGGTGGCAGGGACAGGAGCACTGTGGAGGTGATGGCCTCTGAGAATGCGAGGGAAGGTTTCAAAGACAAACTGTGTACCTTACAATGTCAGCTACTGTGCTTGAACATGTGTGTGCAGTAACTAAATGTTTTATTCAATGATGCACACCAAGTATCTGAAGGCAGGAACAAACCCGCAAACAATTCCAGACAGCTAAAAGAAAGAAGGTGTTTGAGAATCAAGCTTTGAAAGGAGGGCACTTTCATTATTATACATGTTGTGCATTCAAAATTTACATTGTGACTTTAGTAATCATTCCTACATTTACAGTGGCAAAACCAGCAAACAGAAAAGACATAATTGATTTCTGTATTTTCTATCAGCTTGAAGTGCTACATCGGTAAACAAATATCTGAGTCAACAGCAATAATTGAAAGAGATAAAATAGTTAACTAAATTTTAATATAGTATAAGCTTAAAAATTTCCTTAAGCATCAAGAAGAATTTTGTAACATTATAAGTTTCAGCGGAATCTTAGCATTTGTAAAGGACATGTCTGAATACATCCTTTCCTCCCACAAGAGGACAGAGCCTTGTTTCTTTGTGATAGATTTAAAAACAGAAAATACACTTCAAACTAGTTTACTCATAAGCCAATTGACACTAAGTTACTAACAGCACTGATTTTAAGTAATTTTTCCCTGCTTCAAAGACTAAAGTGCAATGATATTCTGGTGAAAAAGGTGCTGGTATTACCTACTGCCCAACATAACACTCCCGAAATTTCATATGCCTATGGTTTACATTTGAGTAATTTACAATGAAGGGTATTTTCTGCTGATAAACCTCAGACACTATTTTATTGTGAGCAACATATGTATTAGTGCAAGCATAAACATATTCTGTCAGCCTCATAAATGGACTGCTGGCCACACACTGCAGGCATTATCATCCTCATAGGCTTACTACTCAAGGCCAGTACATATTCTTGGCTATCCACCTTGAGCCTCTCACTTTGCCTAAAGTAGGCCTAGTGGGATGGTGCACCTTTACTGCTATTCATTACTCTTAAGCAGCCAAAAAAGAAGGCAATGCAAACCTTTTCTCAATTCATGAAGCCATTCACCCAATAAGGCAGGATAAATATTTTTTACCTCCCCTGTGCATCTTCTCCTGTTCACATAGGTTCCCCACATTTTCCACAGCAATTACCTTTTGGGGAAGATCTGCTTTGGGGCAGGCTAATCAAGTGCTGTGGGTAAATTCTTCAAATACAAGTATAAGTAAATGAGACAAATGCACACAGTGACTTGCCTCTGAAGGTCTAAAAGCCTGGCCACTACCATTCTTTGTACTCACTATTCTGCCTTGTGTAGCTTCTCCCAGGAGCCCTCCAAAAGTGATTACAGGAGACATACAGGCACAGTATAGGAAAAGAATCGAGGCCAGGCACTGCAGGCTTAATGCATCCTTGAAGTCACTCAAGAAAAAAGGTGCTTTCCTTTGGATGTCAAGTATCAAACCACCAAAAAGCCTAAATAGGTGAGATGAAACTCGTCAAACTGTACACTAAAGGATTCTAGCTAATTTAAAACTATGGGCTACACATGACTGCCAGTGCCTATTGCCGGCACAAATTAGCTATTTCATAATCCAGATTAAAGCATAACAATTAAAAACATAAATTAGAATCTTATGTAGTCCAATTCAGCAGTATTTCAAATATAATCAAGCAGGTTGTTCACATTTTTAGAAGCTGGCTACGCTTTTTTTGATATATGGGCTAGATACTGAAAAAATAACTTTGCAAACAATTTTACCTGAATGATGCTTTAAGTCAAATCTGTCTTATGATACTCAAAACAATGAAACAAGAGAAATATGCAAAACCTCAACCAAGATCACTGCACTGAAACATTTCAGTATTACTACTCCAACATACAGTTACAGCTTTTTATTTGAATTCTCTACATAGATATGATTATGTCAATAAATTAATTTAGGTCTATCATTTTTAACAATGTTCTTATCTGGAGTACACAGATATTCTATAAATATAAGTATAAACCCAAATATAACTAGGTTCAACTGGGAAAGTTATTACCAAGAATTTAAAAAGCAATTTTAAAATATCTTAATTATTTTAGAATACTAGATATTAATTTGCATTTAGAAAAATTTATTTTTAGTTATTAAAAAAAACCCAAATACTCCTAAGAAAAAGAAAAACTTTATCTACAGATAATTCTGTGAGCAGAAATGAACTTTTAAGCTTCACATACTGTCTACAAAAACAGTAAAAAGTAATTATAACAAAGCCACAATGGTAAAAATCAACACAAATGTTGTAAAGTCTTTCTCACAAATGTATGAAAAAGATGCATTTGATTTGGAAGTTTATTATTCTGGAGATAACACTGTACATATACCACAAAATTTTTCAGCTGATTTAATCTCTACTCTCATTTCAGATAATAAAGTTTAATCATAACCAGGTATTTCCAATGTTGGAGACTTCTTTAGCAAATATTTTGGAACTAACAGAGAACAACAATAACTGAAAGAAATTCCTTCAATTTAATTTTATATCTATAAGAAATCTGACCAAAATCCAAAGCTAACCAATACCAAACTACTTCTTGCCACTCTATTTTTTACTGTTCCATTTCATATATGCTAAAATAAAACAGATTTGCATTAAGGAGATTTTTTCAGTACTCAGTCCAACATTGAAAATTGCATATTCCTGCTATAATTATGGTAATTGCATGCTCCTGAAGATTAAAATTTAAAACCCAACTCTTAAAAGTCAGTTAGTTAAATTAGGCAGCATCTCATGTGAAATCCTTTGCAAATGTGTTGAGAAACATTGCCAGAGGCTTGAAAATACTTTAAGCAGATTGGCGCTTACAGGCAAGAATCCAACACTTGAAAAGGACAAAGGATGCGCTCTGACACTTGTACCGTGATTTTTTAATGTTTAAATGACAATCATTAGGATGAAGATTTATCATTTTTATTTCTTCATGGAAGCTAGCATTTAGGGAAGTGAACACACCTTCCAGTTCTCTGAAGTTCAGGTCCAGCGTGATGGCCTTCTTCTTTAAGAGACTCTCCTGTAGGAGGAGTAGATCCATTTGGAAATTTAGGTGCCTTCCTTTTCTCCTACAGAAAAGACAAGGGGGGGGGAAAAAAGGAAAAAGGAAAAAAAATATTTTGTGATTTCCTTTACGCTAAAAAGTATAATTAAAAGAGCGTGCAGAAATCCTATGCCTTCCACACTCTTTTTCATATTCCCAGCTTATCAGCAGTCCTCCATTATCCAAACTGATCTTTTGTTGAGTACAGATGACTAGAACTGTACAACACCACCCGGAAGAACTTATTAGTACCTTGCTTGCACAACAGTATTAATCTTCCCTGGACCTACAAGAAATAGATTCCTGAAACACAATGAAACAAAGCCTAGATTTTCAACACACAGTAGAGGCTCAACCATGACACAGAAATCTTGGAGATATTTTTTTCTTCAACCATTTCTAGAGCAGAAATGTTTAACATGTATCAGAAACTGACCTCTTTTTATGATACACACAGTATTTAGTTGAAATATAAATGAGAATTCCCCCGCTGAGCAAGCTGCTTACCAGCTCCTCATAAATTTTTCAGCTAAGCTTGCCTTCCAAAAAACCCTAAGCCCTTGCTTATTTTGGAAACAAGTTACATGGTAACCTCAGGCTATTCATGAATAACCTGCACTGCTGTTACCCCATTCTATTCCACCCACTCTGCCAAACCACCACTAGACTCAACACCAGTGTCAGCCTTCTGAACCGAAAGCACTGGTCCCTCCCCTGCTTTTGATCCTGGAGGCCCAAATTCCTCTAAGTTGTAAAGAGGGAGGAGGGGAAGAAAGTCTCTTTAAAGACCCACTTTCCTTAGCTCTCATTCTAAGCCTGCATCATCACAACTGAGCAGTATGATTGATTTTTATCTATTTCATAAACATTCTGTGAACAGTATATCCTACACAAAATACATTAAACATTTCAATCAATGCTCCATGCAAACAGAAGTTCTTATAATAATTAAAATATTCCGGCTGATCATTGCTAGACTAATAGTAAAATTTGGTAACATGAACTCAAGTACAATTTCTCACCAACTCTTCCAGTTCTCACATGAAATCATTTCAGTACTTCAAGAGGAAAAACTGTAACATATAGTATTTAACAGCATAGCAGAAAACTGATTAATGCCTTTCCCCCCTTTCTTCATTTACCTTTTTTTTAGTATTTTTCTAACTCAAACGGACAATCCATCTTTTCTTGCAAAGTGGATGTGGGGACTTTCCTGATGCTTTACAGCCATCTGGACAGGAGCCAGCAGTGTGGCCAGGTGTCCAGAAAGGCCAATGAAATCTTGGTGTGTGTCAAGAAGAGCATGGCCAGCAGGACAAGGGCAGTGATTGTCCCTCTGTACTCGGCAGCTCAAATCCTACGTTCAGTTTACGCCCCCCAAGACAGACTGGAATTTTTTTTTTTTCCCCTTTTACCTGGGAAGGAACACTTTTTGGTGGCTCAATTCGTATAGATGGATCCCACTCTCCTGGAGGCAGGACTGTCACTTGGTCTAAAAACTCATCAATTCCTGACAACAAATCATTTCGGTCTTTTGCTTTATAGGCAACATCATGGAAAACCTACAAGAAGAAAGTACTCAACATTCATTTTTATATTTTGCTGAAAGAGGAACTGACGATCATTACATAATGATTACACTTGATTATTTTTAAAAAGGCATGAAAAATATTTTGCAGATCCTCAAAAGTTTGGCTTTTACTTTACTTACATACTTTTAAATTATAAACTATTGGTATGCACACTCCTATGAACCATAAAACATGAAGTTTTGTCTTCAAACTCAAAATGTATATTGAATTCATTTCTAAAATTAAATGAAATGTTAATCTTTGGCATTCAGGACATCAAGTTCATGTACTATTGTCTGAATAATTCTGCCCTACAGCTACTGTACCACTATGCAGTGCTAAATCATGACAAAAAAGACTTCGAATAAGCTTCAAACCAGAACACAAGTTTTATTAAGAATAAGAATTCACTTTTATACATCTACCTTAATTAGGTTTAGAAGACTACATAAAAAGCATATGAAAGAAATACTACTAAAAAAACTGTACTGTTGTACAGACTACTACAACATGAACTCCAAGATGCATTTGATAAACACACAGAAAAAAAAAATTCTAGTTTGCTATAAAAAACTGCTTGCAGAAGATGATCCTAAATTGTTCTTACATTTGAAACCTGAACTGTTTTTCTGCAAATACCATTGAATCTGATCATTAAATCATCTAATCTTAAAACAGATCTCTGAAGTCTACTCAGGCCTTTTTAGACCATCAAATAACTGATAATTTTTTTATTTCAGTGATCTAGAGTATTCCTAGAAATCAGATCAGCCTATCTGAAAAAATCAGAAGCTGCAACTAAAGTTTTTAATACTCAATTCTCACATTGAACAAAAACTGTATTTGCAGACATGTTACCAATTGCAAAACGACAAATTTGTTCTTTACATTACCAAACTTTAAATTGTTCTAGAGTAAAAAGTACTTGCATTTCTGCTAGATAGCCTTAAAAATTATCAGCAATTCAGTAGGTGGCGCTCAATGTGAAGTCAAAATTAAAGCATCCTGATTTGGCTCAGTAAGATGAGCACTCCTAAAAGACACTCTTAAAAAGTCCTAGTTCCCTCCCATGGTTTTTAAAACCTATAGGGCTCTAAGCATATGACTTCAAAAGGCTATTAAAATTCTAATTTTATTTATTTCGCCTTACTTAGATTAAAAAAAAAAACTATGATGACTCAATTGCATGCATTTTTCAATCTTTGTGTCCTGAGCACTTGCACAGCTGCTTCTGTCCCTTCTAACATACAAACTCATATCAAATGCACCTCTATTTAATACTTCTGCTAACCAATTTAACACAAAAATGAAATCCATACATCAAAGCCAATTTTTTTTTTTTTCAGAAATACATTTAGGATTTCTTCAAGACAGACAAGGAAGAAAGTTAATTTAACATTATCTACTCCACTAGTACAAAAAGTAATTAAATTTACAGTTCTTCATTTAACCAGTTTGTGTTTTTTCTTTAACCTACTACTCCAAATCATTTACTAAAATCAGTTGGTAAATATATCATTCTAGACTTTAACTACAAGTGTTTAAAATAGATCACTCACATCATCTGTCATAAGTGTTGCTATTGACCGTCCAATTTCATGGTACTGTGGAGCTTTTCCTGCTGGTCCCAGCAACAAAAACAAAAACCTGTGGAGAAAGTAATACAGATGAGTACGGCTGACTCATCTGCATATAAGCAGAGGGGGTCTTTCAAATTAATGTTTAAAGAAAATTTAGTGGTGAAGTAAAAACACTATTTTCACCACTTCAGATCTTAAAGACTGCTGCAACACTGTGAAAAGATTAATCTTAAAGTCATTACTTGAAAGGAACTCAAATCCTGAGCCAAAATTACTCAGCTATCTTCTTAATTAAGCCTAATTTTTCAACTTCTTATAATGCCTTAAAACATTGTAGAAAACCACAGACTAGAGCTGAATCAATACTCCCTCTGGATTCTAAGCCTTTCTGACATTCCCAGTAGCAAAGACCCCTTATGTGGCAGCCTAGGAGCTCTACTACCTATCCTGGGCTCCCTGCTGGTCATCTTTCCATGGGAGTTAAACCCCCTCACCTGCTGTGACTGGGCATGGCACACAGAGGATGCACCTACTGTACTTCTTGCAATACACTGGGCATACTCATATAGTCATGTCCTGGTCTTGTGTCAGTGGAAAGGAAGGGAACTTGGATATTTGAACACGTAAAAAAGTAAGTGACATTCTGGGAAGCTGATCCAACCTGGGGGCTGGGTCACAGCATATGTTGACAGATTCTTGTGCAATAACAGTGCCTAACATAAAACTCACCAAAACCTTGACCAGGAATAGCATTTTACAAAATCAAAAGGATACAAACCAAAGAGTGAAGCTCAGTAATTTGTTTCACAAACTTTTTCCTATATTCCATGAAAATGACATTCCTAAGCACAACACATCTGAAAAAAGTAGTGACTTCTTTCCACTCATAGCACAAAAAGCTCACTTCTGTCTCCTTTGCAAGTTTACTACCCTAACGGAAACTGAGAGTGCATCTTCAGAATCAAAGTATCCTATTCTGGATCTGCAAGTCTACACCATTCTGAAAAACTTAGGGCAGAATAATTTTAGCTACAGTAATACAGTAATCTGTATTTTGGAATTTCCCAACAAACATTATGAGAACTCCTGTCAATTACTCTCTGAAAATTCTCACATACATGTATTTTTGCCCTTCAAAAGAGTGCATAAGCTGAAAATCATAAATATAAACAAACATTTTGATCACTTTAAAACACATTAAAAACCCACCAAAAAACAAATGTACAAATGTATGCCAAACACCACGGAACAGCCCAATACATCAATGTACACAGAAAATGAAGTGTCATCCATGATCACTGATGAAATTATCTTCTACCTTCATCATGAGACCTGTATTTTGATATTTTGAATGTCTGTGGTAAACATACCCACAGTATTCTGGCGAGATCCTTGGATTTGGGGGAGCAGGGGTGACTGCACCAGCTTGGATGGCATATTGCAGACTGAAAACAGCTTCCATGTATTACTGCAGATTGACTACTTCCATGTCAATCATGCAGATTTAGGCATACAATAAAAAACTGGTTTTCCGCCACATAAGTCAGTCCTATGCAGAGCATTTGTATATAAAGAGCAGATGTCCAGATTAGACAAACCTTCAGACTTAGTGTGCTCTTCCCCACTGACAAGTTGTGTCACACTGATGAAGAGAACCATAACTATCTTCATCCCATCTTTAAAAATGTCAACACAAACTCGGAAGACTTCTTGCTTTTACTCCAAATCAGCTATCACTGTCAACTCCTCCGCTTACTTACGACAGCATCTTTATGTGTATATAGATGTATATATGTGTGTATACATATATATATATATATAATGCATTCAGAGAATTTTGTGACAGATCTCATTCCTTCAAATTTTGCATCAAATGACTGACATAATGTTAAACAAAACTCGACATTTTCTGAGCTTAATACAGTATATATTAAAAAATTACAGCTATTTGAGATCTTAAATATTATTATCGTATTGCATAAGTAAAGCCCGACTTTCCAGGCATTTATTTACCGTGTAGGAACTGGAACCTCTGTGAGACCCGAGAGAAGCACAGCAGGGGAGAGCCTCACAAAAGCAATAATGGGTCTTTCTAAAAAATCTACTTCTCCCACTAACACATTTGATGCTTCTGCTCCTGAAGGAATTTTCCTCATGAAGTTCATATCAACCTATTCATACAAAGACGAAACAAGTGTTTATTCCCTTACATTTCTTAGCAGAAATTCCATAACATAATCACATTTATCAGAATTCACTAGACAGTTATGCTACAAAGAAAAATTAAAAAGCAAATTAAATATCCCACAATACAGAAAAGACAAACACATTTAGAGAATGTCAGCCAGCCAGCCAAATAATAATTAACTATTTTCTATAAGTTAGAATTACTAACACCTAGTATATTCTAGAAGACTGCAAACTGCATGATCACCTTTCTAATATTATCATGACAAACATTCCATGATAGGACATAAATTAACAAAATCTATACACAATTAAGTAAGAAGAGTTCATGTAATTACACATGGTTTCTAGAATGCAGTAAGTAATTTCACAGCTGTGTATTTCAAGTATGTCATAATTTTGGAAGGTAATTTGTATATTTATCATTCATAAAGAATATGGTGGCTGAAAATCTTCACCTTAGTTTCTGTACATAATTACAGAAGTGCATTAGAAAATGGTACAGCACATGAACTCTGTGTTCACATACACACACACACACAAGCACCAGTGACATAGCTAGCTAGAGAACTTACAGATGGCCTCTTGAGTCCCACACCAAGTGTGCCACAACTACAGTGCCAGGAGGCTGACTCCTGCCCAACAGGAGACAAGGCAGGTGTACACAAGGACAGGCCAAGCAAAAATATAAAAACTGTGACAGAGGAGCAGGAATATATGGCACCTGCCATGATTAGATCAGAACTACAAGGTAACTTAGCTTTCTGTAAACAAAATTATTTAAATGACAAAACAGCTTTGAGTGTTTCAAAGTATCGATGCCACTTCTGACTGAACTTTATAGTAACAGGTACAATGTAACTTGCCCACCAAATTTAGATTATGAAAGAAATATAAGAGATTTACAGTAGATTTTTAACAAGGTTTCTTTCAGAAAGTGGTATTACATGTCTGTAATGATTAAGATGTACAACAACTTTTGTAGAGGAAATTCATTACACATATAAAGCAAATCCTTCTTAAAAGCCCTCTTCACCAAAAAAAAAAAAAAAAAAAGGAACCAACAGAAAGTTCTAAAAAAAGAAGTTACAACACAACCTAGAAAACTGCTTTCATAAGAGCCTTAATAGCAGATGTGAAAATATCTCCATCTGCATGAGAAAGTACAGTGGGTGCACTCTTATGTTACCAAAATACTGAGAAGATCATCAAACATTTCCCAAGAATTTCAAAACATGTGACACATTTAGCCTAGATCATATTGTGACACAAGTTATCTCTCAGTATCTATTTCATGTGTACATTGGTACCAGTCTTAGTTGTAACTAAGGGGGAAGTTACAACTAGCACAGTTTTTGTTACATAGTTAACTGATGCTAAACACTAAAGTTACTTACCTTACTAAAATCAACAGTGCTGTTTTCCCTGCTTCCTCCTGACCCAGTAGCCTTAACATCTCCACTTTTCCCGGTGTCTAAATTTCCAGGTGCTGACTGTGGAGATGCCAATAGCCCTAAATTAAAACCAAGGAGATAAGTTCAAAATGGCGCAGGAAATGAACGGAGTGTGCAACACTACCAAAATTCAATGTGGCAGCTTGCTTAACACAAAAGTGCACGTTATTCAGTAAGTGCCCTACATTAGTATCATAAATGCAATATTAACAAGTCACTGTGTTGTCAAAAATGATATCATTAAAAAAATTAGGTATTGCCACAAATGATGGCCATTTGCAGAACAGTCACCAGAAAACATCAGCTACTTCGATCACAGAAAAAAGTAACTGCTGGCATTTTAATCCTAACTGATTCAGTAGTTAGTATATAGCATCTTCACCATACTAAGAAGTCCTCAGACACCAAATGCAAACACCCCTAGTCTGCTGTGTAGCAGTTACTGCAATTGTAAAAAGTGTCAGCAAGCCTCAGGCTACAATTATGACGAGTGTAGTCAACTAAGTTAACTAAGCTGTAAAAGTAAGTAGTGTACTACATGAAGGATAGCTTGCAAACCATGCTTTCAATCAACAGACCAAAGCTTCCACTACTCATCCAGCCACATATTACTATATGGAATATAGGCTTGAGCTGAAGAGGCACACAAAGTTTTTCACAACATACAGCTTCCCTCAAACACTTGCACCAAAACAAAACCGTGTTATGTATCTTGCTACACTGCCAGCAGCACTGAATTGCAGGTTCAGTAAAGGGTGCAAAAGGCAAGTAACTCAAGCGTTTACACACACAGAATTCCATGTTGCATCACGGTTCTCTCTGCCCAATTAACATTTAAAAGCTGGTCTAGGCATGCATAACCAAGCCCAAATCCCACCTTTTGAATTACAGAGCTTTTACTCTTTCAGTTTTAACTGCACTAGAATGCATTTGGCCTCCTTGCTTGTCTACACTAGACCTTTTAGCTGTGGTGACAGAACATGCTTTCACATGCCTTCAAAACCACATCTAGATAAAGAACTGAAGCCTAAACACTGTATTATTACATGGAGAAGGTTTGTATCTAGGTCAAGCATCTCTCTTGCCAAGATATAAAGGAAGCCCTCTCTGGCTATCTTTGGGCTACTGTTCTATCATAACTACTGCCACATAACTACTTGCTTACCCCCATGTTTATAATTTCTCAATTTTGACCTTTTTTATAACTTCAAATGATGACTGAATTCACTTTATTTCGTCCCCATATTTGTTTCCAAAAAACTCTTTCAAAAAGTCATCATATTAATAAAAACATGCAGGTCCAAGCTTTTACCACTAATTTTAATCCTTACAGTTCATAAGGGATGTAAGTGGTGTGGGTAATTTTTCCTGAAGCAAAAATCAAATCAATTTAATAGGCTGTCATTTCCTTCATAAATCCTAACATGCACAAGTAAGGAGCTAACACAACAACGAAAAAACCTCAACAACAAAAAACACATTCTACTCTTCTGCTCCAAGATTTATGTGTTATTCACAAGAATCATACCATCAACCACTTACAAAATCAGCCAATCAAAGTATTTAACTGCTGAGGAGTTGATGTTTGTAGAACTAGAAAGACACATTAAACAGTTGTTGCAGAAGAGCAACATGATATAAAAAGTTTAGACATATAAGCTTCTTTACTTTTCCCCTTCTCTGTATCAATACAGATAATTTTAAATGTTTTTAACTGATGAAAGATGAGTCATAATGCATCATTTCGCACTTTCTGGAAAAGCACTGTGAGCAAGAGCAAGCAGAGACTAGAACAAAAAGTGGAGAGACAATCAAGGAGAACAACAGAGAACAAAGATTCTACATATTAGCAGAAATATTTATTACTTCAGTACTAAAGTGATACTGATTCTTCTAAAAGGTTTCTAAAATTTCTCCCATCAGTCACAGTTAAGGCTCACAAGTTTTGGCACTGACACAGGAACAATTGTCTGATGCTACACCATATGTGAATAGTTTTCCTGTTGCCCTTGCAGTTGGACAGACTGCTGTTCTCACAAGACAATACTGCTCACAGATTTTCAGACCTGAGCAAGTATTTCCATATGAGACTGCACTTCATTACTCATATTCATCAAACTGATTATTTAAAGAGAAATTCTGAACAAAAGAATTATCTTCTTTAATAGTGAAACACTTCTATTCCAATCTCCAATAAAAGAACTTATTTCCCTCTCTTTCTCCAGTTCAGTAGATGCAAACTCAAGGACAACTACCTAGTAGTACTTTTCAGATTGTAAGACAGAGAAACTCATTGTTACCTAGCTACTGAGCTGACCCTTAAAGACACAGCACTCTTCCTGATGTTAATTAGGCAGATGGACCACTTGTCTCCTCTGAAAGACTACAGTGGAATGAGTCTCAAGTAATTTGGAATAAAACCTCATAAACTCAAGGTACTTGTAACTATACCTTCACTAAAGACCATATGCTTTTTCTAGCCAACTACACTTAATACTGTGATCACAAGAATCTAATCAACATAATCCACAGAAAAAAAGAAAGCCAGAAGAATACATACATTTGTCTCACATCTGTTTCATATAAAAAGATGATTAATACATGAGCTCAACACCTAAGCATGACTATTCCAAAATATATTTAGAAAGGCAAAAATTATGTAATACAAACCTAAATATGAAGTTCACTATATTTGTATTTAAGGAAATTAAAATCAGTTTTTAAAACTAAATTCCAATGAAGCTCTAATGCAAAAAAAAAAAAAAAAGTTCAAATTACTACTAGAGATCAAATATGCAAACTTTTCTGAATTCCTATTTTCAGGAAGCAATTACTGTAAGAGGAAGCTGTTGTAAATGTTATTTTGCTCAGTTCAAAGTACATTTATCAGTGGACCAAAAGACCTCTTAAAACAGACTTCTTTGCTGTTTTTTCACAGACATTATGAAACCTCAGTGATGCTGGTAAATTAACAGTGTTAATTTTTAGCTGTGACACAGCTCACTTCCCAGCCCTTCCTACGGAATTCATTATTCAATAGTTCAAAGATGAGAAAACAAACACTGCTCTTCAATTGATGACAAAATTAAAAAACATTATTAAGAGAAGCCTTTGTCTGGTTGACTTACTATGAACTGATGATTAGCTGATTAAAATTAAGTGGTAGACCAAAGGTGTGTCTCTTTTCCCTCCTTTTACAGTAACTCACATTAAGTTCAGTAACCTTCTAGCTATTTATAAAAACTAAAAGTCTGAATAACACAAGGTAAATGACAGATGAATGTAAACAGAAAAAAAGCCACCTATTAGAGAATTAACACAGCTCCTCACGCTCACAGGAGGCAAACCAAACTCAATCAGAGAGATGTGCAAAATGTAACCAGACTGCAACATTCTGAATTACTAGAGAGGTGATACAGATCATAACCTATAGTGGAATAGACCAGGAAGATTTTTTTTTTCCCTTAATTATTCCATGAAGTTGACTTCCTTGTCCGGGTTTTCTTTTGACTCTTGTCTCCCAAGACAGAGATTGGTCCAGTCGCACGCCTGAAGTCATAGTCTGAGAATGTCCTCAAAAGCTACTCTAAGGAAAAAATGTCTTTTTGTGGTCAGATGATTCCTTTAACTAAAACAGGGGGAGAAACCCCAGAAAACAAAAAATATCTTCATTGCTGGTGTTTATCATTCTCTGGAAAGACTTATGGATTAACTGGGAAATCATCCCTTTCAGATTTTTTTCTTTATGAGAAACACCCACACAAGAAACAAAAGTGATTTGAACATGACTTGGAGATTCTAGTAAAAAGCCTTATTAGTAATAATGGTAACAGCATCATGTACTTGAGCTTCATTTATTTGCCTTCTCCTGGATTCTAAAGATCGTGTGTCTGGCATGCTGTCATTCCTGCCAGAAAAATGAGAACTGGAAAAACAATTATAGCTATTATTTTACTTCTGATTTCTAAGCACATTTGGAAGATGACCTGTGACAGAATTATCATCATGTGAATTCTCTTAATTTCCTATACGGAAGTCAGAAAAAGAAATTTGTGTTTGCTTTTCCGAATTTAAGTAATGATGAAGCCTCTATACTTCAACTGAAGATAAGAAACTATGACATAGTTTCTTTCCTTTTCAGTGACTTGGCTGCCCATGTGAAAAGGCAGATAACCACAGTCTGTTGGTTATCTGTCCTGCTCAGTCAGCATATTTTCACTGCTACATGTAACAGTGTGCTCTTATTTATCCAACACGTGAGGAAGAAACCAAGCAAAGCCTCAACTGATGGAAGAACTGAGGGAGATCAGCCCCTCCACTCCCAACACACACAGGCCTAAAGCAGTCAAACCTACAATCTAGATTTTGGCAAGACAAATTTTTAGGAAGGGGAGGAAGAGCCTAAAGACCAAAAAAGATGATCCCCCCTTAAAAGCACAGTCTGTCAAGAAGTACTGTGAAGTTTCTACATAGGTGATAATTTTCCAAAAGTAAAGCAAGTATAACAGGAGGTATGCAGAATGCACAAGTTATGAAACTTTTACTAAAAACATTTCAAGAAAGGATGGAAAGTTCTAACAGTTTTTTCAAACTATCTATATGCCTACGTACCTTTTTACATATAAAGAACAGCTTTGCAGATAACAAAATAATAAATCGCTGAACTCTGGCCGACAATTACAACCTGCTAACTACTGTCTCCAATTTTGCACACCAAACACAACAAAACACTAATTGAGTGTCTGATGCTAAAGCAGTGCACTAATGGAGAACTACCCAGAAACAGCTGCAGGTGAACTGAACCTGACAATTTCATCAGTTAACTACTGCTAGTTTTAACAGTCACGGTTTTAAAAAGCACAAAAGCAAAAATAAAACTGTTTGAAGGCTTCATGATACAATGAAACTATGAATGCCACTGATAACTGTATCCTTCCTAATTCTTTTCATATTCACCTCTAATACTTTACCATGGTTTCAGCTGTACCTATCCTCAGGATAACAAACACTGGTTTAAAACATTAACTCAACCATTGACAAAACCAAAGCAAAACCTGCTATGGACTGTAGGTGAGTGAAAGGAAAAGGCCACCATTTTTGACATTTTACTTCTATATTAGATTTTAAAACCATATTTCTTTTTATTTACACAAATGAATGTTAATTAAGAATTTTCTGCTTGCTTTAGTTAAAAGCTAAAAAGTTAAAAATGCCAAACAAGAAGATAGTCACAACTAAGAAATAAACATGCAGGCAGAGGTAATAGTTATCGTATTTCTTTGTGCCAAAAACATTGCAGTGCAAGTGATCCAGATGCAGAGAGCATCACACATGGACAGCTTAAATTTCAATAGTTGCCTGGTGTTTTGCCAATATTTTCCTCTGTCTTCTTTTCCTGGCTTTCCTGCACTTCTAAGTCCTCCTCAGGTGGGTGGATTACTACTGAAGGAATATCATCACTGGCAGGTGACACCAGCAATTCCTTGCCCTGAAGTGGGCTTGGCTGGGCACTTGTGGCTGGCGGGAGCCTGCAGGTAGGGCTGGAGGGTGGTGTGTTTTGAGGGGTGGTTACGGGGGTTGTACACCTTGAGGCTGCCGGGGTCCCAGCTCTCGAAGAAGGAAGAAGGTTACTGAGAAGAACTGACAACCGGCTGTCTCCTCTCAGGGAAAGATTTGAGGCAGAGAGACCTGTTCGTAAAGAGTGGCGGGAGGCTGAAAGGCCTTCCCCTGAGATAAAACAAATGGAACACCATGAGGCTTACAAAAGGGGTATATTATATTAAATTAAATTAAAACAAAACAAACCCACACAGATACAAATATGCATTAACAATTCACATAGTAAATTGCAAGCTTTATGGGCCAAAGTGTCATACTCATGCAAGTAAGGTAAGAGATAAGAGCAACTCTGATACCAGACATTAGGAAAGTCAGAAATTACTGAGGAGTACTAATTAGAATGCTGAAGATCTGAGGGAGAAGATATTATCTTAAGTCAGAGTAAGAATTGTTAACAACAACAAAAAAAATCTCTTGAAACTGACTCTTTAATTTTTCTAGAATTCCTTATTCCAAATTGCACAGCAGCTACTGTTAATCCATTAAAAAAATAAACTAAAAAATCATTAGCAACCAAAACATTACAAGACTTCAGTTAACTCTATCCATTACAGGCAAAGAATTATTAATTTTTAAGAAGTGATCATGACCAAACATATCTAAATGTGTTAAACGCAACTGTCTTCCAATAAAAGTCTTTTTTAACTGAGAATTCTCCCAGGCAACTGTAGTCTAATGTATATTTTTGAAGAGGGCATAAAAATGAGATACACAGCCCCTTCTCCATATCCTCTTGCTGTGACTTACCAGTAGCCCCATATGTCTAAAACCAAACATTTCTCCAAAATCCCTTGTTACTTTTGTTGCTCTAGTTTCCATGTCCCACTAATTTCATATGAAGAGAACACAGTCTTGTGATGATTCCTTCAGACTGGAGTTTGTAATGGATTTCAGTTCTTCCTTAAGCAGGAAGAGAGACTGTTTATGCTCATATTAGTGCTTCCATTAAAAGGTTTAGTTATACCATTTCTCCCATTTGCCACACTTTTCCTGGGATGACCAGTCTCCTTGAAAACATTACTGGTGACTTCTCCTACAATCCCTGAAATCCAAAACATGCCGGTTTCATGTGCCATGCCATCAAGCAAGGAAACAGCAAACTAGATACATTTACTCTCACATTTATACCAAGCACTAGAGAGACCAATAAGTTGAACAACCCCAGAATAACTGACACACAAAAGAGGCACAGAAAGCATGCCTAGGAAAAGGTCACATACGTTCCCCTCACCCCAAACAATGAAAAGAGTGGATCCTACAGATACAAATTTAAAAACAAAAGCCTCAAAACTCAACTGTTAAAGTATCAAAACTGCAGAGCAGTAAGGAAAATAGGACCAAGAGAGCAGACTTGGTTGATTTTGGCTATATTAATCTCTACAGTAATAACTAACTTCCATAAGAATACCTGTGATAAATCATGAACATGAGATATCCTAAAACACACATATCCCCAAGGAGCCTACGAACTAATATGCACATATGCATGTGTGGCTTACCAGCTTATTAGAGGGTTAACAAAGGATAATAAAGAGAAAAGTAAATCAGTATATGCTGACAAGGAGTTCATCATATTGCACTGCTTCCTTGTTTCAGCATATATCCCATAATCTCTTGTAAAAAGAACATTAAGAATAAAACACCCTTAAAAATGGAAGTGATATATGAAAGGTAACTGACAACAAAGAGATCTCAAATTCACAGAATTATACCTGGGGATAACAGTGTTCAAGGATGGGCAAAACCAAGTCTGTTTGTGTGAAATTTTCATGTTTGCTGAACAAAACATGAAAGTCAGGACTTACAGGAGACATTATGCTCTTAGATAAACTAGCTGCATTTTCATTCTTGAAAAAACAAATCTAAAACTATTAGAGAAATATTTAAGTAAATATGATATATTCACTGGCTAACAAAAACTATCAGCAAGCTCAGGCATTCACTGGAGAATACGCCAGTGTATGTAGTTCCTAACAAGCACTTAACTAAGTGGAACATATTCTAAGCAATGAGGCATCTTCAGAGACAGAAAAGGAAGTTCACTTCAAGGACTGATCCATGAAATCAGAATTAAGTTTTAACCACATTAAAATATTTCATTTGAAATTCTATGCATCTTATTTAATGTAAGGCAAAAGAAAACAAAGAACACAGATGAAAACAGAGGCCCCATAAAAACAAAGAATACAAGTAAGCTGCTCTGTAGTACATATTGCTATTTGGGACTGATGTCTAGAATAAATTTTCAGGAACAGGTTCAAAAAATATAGTGCAGCTTCTAAGAATATTGCTAATACCTTTCTTGGGTTTGGGACTTTTGTTCCCTTTAGATCTTTCTCTACAAAACAAACTAAACAGTGTCCTAGCTAACAGTACTTCATTGTTGGCATAGCAAACTTCTTGTTGAATGAACATAACAACACTGGGTTAAAACACAGTAATTGTCAGCATCACTGAACTCATGATCACTAAATCTCTTGTGCAAAGACTGTAGAAGCAAGTAGGATCCATCTGACACACGTATAAGTTATGCCACAATGCTGAAATTTCTCAAACATTGCACATTTTATTTAAGCATATACTAAAAAACGTTAGGATCAATGTAGGTCTACTGCTATACTTCACAATAATAACACATGCTATGGTATACAGGCAGGAGTAGAATATTTGAGTAACTTAAAAAATACTATTCACAGCTCCACATCACACACACTCTAATTGTTAGTTCTTTGCTCATCAGGAAGGAAACACTTATCTGTTATTACCAGCTGACCTTTCCTTCATCTCCAAGTGAGAACATCATTTACCAGGTTAGTATGGACTGGATGCTACAACTTATCTCACCATTTCGTTCAAGCAAGTGAGGGTCAGAATGTTTCTTGCCTATATCTGCGAAAGACCGAACTAGAGGAATCCGACTGCTGAACTTTTTCTCATTCTGATGATGGTGCCTCTTTAGAAGAGCTTCTCTCACATTCTCTCTTATGGATTCATCCAGCTGGCCAGAGGCAATCATGTTGTCCAAAACCATATCTACATAACAATAACAAAAGAAGAAAGAAGAAAATTATATAGGAAGCCATCAAATCTTTTCATCTCGCTCAAGCACTGTAGTTGCATCAAATAATAATTTTTAAAAATCTATTTAAAAGAAGTCTCTTTATCAAAACCATCTTCAAGAATCCACAGGAAATTTTCAAAGACGTCACTAAACAAGTAAATGTGATAATAAGAAAAGTACAACATGCAGATCGAAGAGAATATTTATTAGTTGCATCATTTCAAGAAATTAGTTACTTCATGCCTTATAATTTATAGCCATTTACTTCAACTTTCAATGGAAACTCACTTTCAAAAAAGTATTTGTTGGATTCAACGAACCTACACTAGGAGTGAGTACACAAAGACAAACACAATGGAAAATTGTCTTATGACAGTCTTAATCTGGTGTTCTCTACTTTTAAAAGCACATCCAACTATATAAAAGTGAAAGTTGCTATAGAATGAGATGAATTACACAACTCCTGTCACCTTCAGATGCTCTAAGCTCTTGAGACTCTCCACCAAACTTCATGTGATTCACATGCTTTAGAACAGGAGGTACAAAACAAGTCTAGGTATATCATCTGAAACAAACTACCCAACTGTCGAACGACATTAAGTTTCAAAACACCATCTCACCAGTATGCTCATACCAGGAAAAAGGCCTACATATCAAAGAAAACATCTACTGTGGTTTCTTAGAGGTCCATTTTTTTAAAAAAATAATAATAAAAAAAACTTCATAAAAGACTTCAACCTGCACAAAGCAACACAAACCTATGTGACAAATTGTTAAATGTATTTCCCCAGTTTTAACTAATACATCAAAACTTAAGTCCATTGTTAAACTGAAATTGCATACAACTTCTCACAATGAAAAATATCTCTCCTGTTATGAGTAAGAAACAATATTACCTACTGGGTAATCCTGGCTGCTGGAAACAAGACAACACATTTGTATACCAAGAACTGCTAATCCACATGCTTCACAATGGCACCTAAAACTATCTTGAAACAAATTCACACACACAATCTCTTAAGGTATCCTACCTAGTTCCAACTAAAATACCCACTACTCAAGAGTGGTGGTTACACAGAATTAAGCAACTACTTTCCTTATGTATTAAGATTATTGCTACATTCAATTACTAATAATAAAATTATAAACCAAAACATTACATTTACAAGTGATGTATTGAACATTCTTGCTCAGTAAGTCAGAAAAATAGGAAGGGAATACCAATTTCCTGAGTGAATTGCAAGGACTTCAAAGCAAGAAAGCTTTTCAAGTATTGCCAAAGTTTTTAAGGCAAAAACACCTTGTCCTTCACACACATGTTGGCCAACCCTAAGTCTAATATGATTCCTGAGAAAGCATTCCACTGTGTGGTACCTGTAGCAAGAGATACCAGGAAAATTATGTAGAACTAATTCAAAGGCATTTAGAGCAAGCAGACATATATAGTGTATATATATATGTGCACGTATCTATATATTTTATATATATATATATGAAAGCCTTTAAAGCTGCCTGTATAGTATCCAAAATGACCATGTGATTAGTGAGGACACTCAACACAGTAGGTCAAACAACATGTACAAATTTTATTCCTGCCCACCTCTTATAAAGGTGAAAAAAATACCAGATGTGCAACAACCAACTGCACTAATGGCATCAAGTTAACATCAGCCAAAATATGATTAATAATTATGGTATTAAAGTGCACAAATAACTCCTAAAATGTTCTGGCAGATATTTACAATTCATCTGTAGAAACAAAGACAGAGAAAACATTAAGGGATTAGAACATAAAGGCAAGTTCTGGGCCTCATCCTAAGATACATACTAAGGAGCTCCTACTCATCCAGTGTCACTTTTTGTAAGTGAAGTTTGTAGGACCAGCTCCTCTCAACCAGATCAAGAAAAGTGCAGCAAGCATGCACATACCTGTTTCTTCAACACAGTATTTTCAAGAACATAGACATCACCAAAAGCACCTCAAGTTATAGATCAAAGTTTAGGGATAAAATATTTTTTAAAAATGTTGCTGCAACCTGCTATCTCATCAAGTGTGTTTGCTCTCATGTCCAACATGACCGTCCCGTTAAGAATGCAGCTCCGCAGTTCAAAGAGGCTGTGCAGAGACAGAGTTGCTACGTAAGGCTTGCTCCATCGATCACCACCATCTTCAACATCCTCTTCAAACTTCAGCCACCTGAAATGCATTCACATATACATATTTATATTTCTCATGGAAGAAAAATTTGGCAAGCAATCCCACTCTTCCACAGGGCTTAGGCATGACACAGAAGAGAAAATCCCATTAAATTGTACCAGCTTTCGTTTTCTCGGAAGACAGCCCAACTGATTAACATTTTTATCAGGCCTTAAACCATACTCAGGTGTTCTAGTTTTTTACCTATTTTGTTTCTTTTGGCTTGACCAATGCCTGTCTAATCACATGCTCTTGTGAAGAATATGGCAGTCTGCCTTATTACCTGATTTGCATCTTGATTTCATTAGTATTTTAGGATTAGAAAGCTGTCTGAAACATACCATATAGCATGTTCAAGTCTCCTAAGCCACACATTTAAGAACTAGGAAATATTAACACGTGAAACTACAAACTGATCTTGATTCCCACTCACAGGCATTATGCAAATTGAGTTTCTACAAAAGTTAACGTGCAACAAAGTAGCTGGAAGTACGGAATGCAAAACTCATCACAATGCATACATAGAAGGAAGCAACTAAATCAGTAAGGGACAAGAAGAACTGTTTGCTGAGCATGAATTGAGTAAACAACTCCTATAGATAGTGAAGATTCTAAGCCAAACCTGGTTTGCAATTCTTTGAAATAAAATGACTCTAAGATATATCTTGAAACAATCTACTCCAAACATACCTGGCAGTTTCTCTCCATTCATATTCCTCTCCATCCCTGAAGCAAAGTTCATCCATTTCAGTGAAGAGATCATGAGGAATGTGTTCATCATCATCTTCAGTACCCAAGATAAACTGCACTCGTTGGGATGGTGTGTCTTGAAGAAAAGGAGAAACTGAATAATTAGAAGAATTCATACTTCTATGAAACAAGAAAAACACTACATAACAGTAAATTCTCCTGCCCTCAGCTAGAAACATGCAGGACAACATCCTCTTTAAGAGGGAAGAGGAACAAAAGAAAGATATACATGCCTTTTAAAGAAGGCTCTCTGCACACTTTGCACTGTTTCTGAAAACAAAACATCTGGAAATCCATGTTTATGAAAATTAATCAACTATTTTTGGTTCTTCTATAGATTGCCAATATGAAAATTAACATCAACAGCAAATTTAGTTTTTAAAAAAGGTAGAAATTAATATACCAAAACACTACAAGCCTTGTTTTCATTTTGAGAACAAAATAATTAATATCATCATGACACAAGACACTAAAAAAGAAAAAGTTAAAACTAAACAGGCCGATGGAAACTTACACATCAGCTGCCCAAGCAATAGTTCAAGACAGTCATCAGTGAGTAGCCAGGCACTCACTGTCAGAGCAGAAGATTTTTCTGTGGTCTGTTGCTATTTATGTAGGACAAAATTTTTTTCATTGTATAGTTGGAGCACTCTGTATAAATTAGCATAGGAAAGTAGAAAACTATGTAGCTGAAGTGTCCAGAAAATATTTTAACTTCTCATAGTATAATGCCTAGTGGAAGAGGCTCAGTAAGTTGCTAGAAAATTAAACTATCTTAATTGGTCAAGTAAGTACTGGATTTCAATTAATATGAGCAAATTTTTTTTAAAAAACCACCAATTAAACCATATGATTTTAGAGATACTTTTAATACTTACACAAAGATTTTTTTCAACTCAAGTGAATTTACATATTACAAGGGTTAAATAATGTATTATTTGCAGTGTTATCTCAAGAAAGGTCAGAGACAGAAAATCCAGGTAAATCTCAATTTTGATTTTTTTTTAAAATTTTCTCAAATTTTAAAATCTTTCTTCACTGAAACATCACTCTCACAGCTGTTAGATATGAATACACAACTGCAGGCTTCTACTATAGAAGGAAGATGGCCTTTTAGATTTAGACATAAGATCTGAATTACTAACAAAGTTCATTTCAAGTTGAGTTTTGATTTAGCATTTTTGCTTTGGTATGTACCATCATCCAGTAGCATAATTCTGAAATGTGCTCTTGAATGCAAACAACATTTATTATCAGTTAAGGCCTATAGCAGATTGTTTCCATCCCAAAACTAACACACCCCAGAATCCTGCCAAACCCTGTGCATACAGTATACAGAAGAAGTGAATTTCTATCTACTTAATGTCACTTGTTTCTTCAAAAACTGTACAGCAAGACTCTACAAGCATAACGTCAATTATAATAATTTGGAGGGGAAGCCTTGAAGATGGCTGAAACCAAGAACTGTAGGAGAACAGTAAAAGGAGATTTGTCTATGCATTCTCATTTGAAAACTCCTTTGTTTCAGGCACTGGCCTCCCCACGTAGAACATGCCGTTAGTCATTGAGAGGTAATAGTGAGCAGCATGGTGTCCACACTTAAATTCGAACATTGCACCATGATTTGACCATTTATGGCAGTCTAGGAATAAAAGTGGGCTTCGGGTCTTAAAGAAAAACTGCTAAGCGTGTTGCCAAATAATTTCATTTCAGAGAATGATATAACTAAATTGTCATCTCTTGAGGATAATAGGCCGAGGGGGGCAGTTCATGATCCAAACCAAAAAAATATGAGGCAGTACAATTCCTTTACTAATAGACAGTAAGAAGGTTGAAGTAAATATTTAAATAAAATAAGATCACTGATCAAATTACCATGGCAAATGCTGCTTTTCACAGCTACATGCTTAGTTTCAAAAATTAGAGGAAGAAGCATACACGACTACACAATCTGAAAAAAGATGTCTAATTTAAATAACACAGATTTTCATGCTACAGGAGAGCATTACAAAGCTCTAGTCTAACCTATTCAATGCAGGCTGCTGAACATTCATGCAGACAGCTGGACCAAGTCCAACAGCTTCTGACTTAGATAAAACACAACCACAAAATCCTTGTCTGATTGTACACAAAAAGACATGAATTACAGTGAGAATAAAAGAAATAGAATGAAACAAACAACATTTAAGTACAGAGTAGCTACTAAAGTTTATTTTCAGGAGACATGAAGAACACTCACAGCAAATTTCTTACCATATGATGGAGATTCTCGGCCATCCTCCCTATCATTTTCTTTTTCTTTTTTTCTTCTGTGGTGCCTGTGCCCACGATGTCTATGCCGTCGACGGCCTGGCTTTCCAAGTGGGACATGAACTCCAATATACACAGCTCTGTGACCTTTTCAAGGAAGTTTAAAAGGACACAAATAAACAAAAAAATACCTACTGCCCAAATTTAGTATCTAAAGACATGGGTTTTAAGAAATAGAACTCCAAAAGCACTTGACAAAATTACCTTTGGTGAACTAACATGACCATTTCCTTTCTGTCCTTCTAGGGTCTCAAGGAACTACTACTAGACTCATTTCTGTGATAAATTAGGTAATATTCTTATTCAGTTTAAGAATTCAGTTATGAAACAAATAATACAGACATACAAGCTCGACCCGTACCACTGAAAGAAGCTACTTGATAAACACGAGGCCAAGGCAGAGAAATTACATGATAGTCCTCTTTTTTTGCAGGGACTCATATCAGGACAGTTGTAAGAATGGCAAAATAATCTCCTGGTCCAGCTTATTAACTTCATCAAGAAATGGCCTTTCATTTAGAATCTGCAAGTAGTTTTCTGTCCTTGAAAGAGCTGCCAATATTTCCTCAAGTAGCACATAACACATCAAGGTGAACCTGATGTTCAATTACACCATTAATTTAGTATCAGGAACATAAAAGGAACTTCTATTTTGAAATGTATGTCAACATGTCAAATAACTTCCAGAGATGTTGGGGTGGCATTTTTTCCTGTTCTAGAATGTTCTAATAGATTTAGGAGCACATCCTCAAATTAATGCATACTGCTCTTTAAAACATGTATTTTCAACATCTTGCTTTTCCTTTGACCTTTCACATCAAGACAATACTAACATTAACATCTTAGCAAAAGATATCAATCAACTGACTGATATGAACATATTACTACCATGTCTCCTGAAATGGAGATAGCATGTACAATAGGCTTTTCAATTCCTATTTAAACAAACAATCGCAGGAAGAGACAAATTAACTTTAACACTAAATACTCTGTTTCATGGTGTTGAAGAGTTATTACGGAAGACTGACATTAACCAAAGGAAAAGGAAGTGGTCTTCCAGCTCTTAGATGTAAATTCAGCAAATTTACATTATGCAGGCAAGCCCTAGAAATTGTGACTACACATACACGCACATATATGTATACCTATCACACATATACATATAAAGATTAAAGATACTGAAAATTCCTGGTGATTATAAAGCTTTAAAGAAAAAAAACCTGGAAATAAGTTAAGCATATTTCCCAAAAAAAAGAATCCCTAAGCCCAAAAAGATGCTGCTTTATAGAAGATTTGTGTATCTTTACAGTGCTACATGAGAAAAAATACAAGCAAAAATCATTACTAACACAAGTAAGTTCAACATTTAATTAATTTGGTCTAAGATTCCTTTTCACATAAGACCCAATTCTTGACACACTTCCAACACTAGTTTAATTAGAGTTGACTGCTGGCATTATGACCAAATCTGAAATTAAGCATATTAAAAGCTATTTGTTTCCATGTAAGAGTGGAAAAGAGATTAATTTCTTGAAGCACTCATCAGTCCTATTTATAGAGAGAGACTTGCCTTTTGTGAGTTTCTTCCAACAATACCCAGGCCCTGCCCAGCAGCTCTCTGCCCTCCATGACTGCTATGCACAATGCAATTCCCAGCTAAATTAATGCCAATGTGACACCCATAAATCACTGCACTTGGTATATAATATGACCGGGGGCATCATTAACAATGGTCATGTTGCTGATGCCATCATGATACAATAATCTTATGCATAAGGAAAACAAAAGTATGAGGTTCAAAAATAACTACATTACTCACCATATCCCACTCAAAGCTGCAACTGAGTGAGCCACCACTCACTGCAAGTGCTGTTACTACGCCTGTTAGGGTTTCTGTTTTATTTCATATATTCAATTGGCAAGTATCCAACTACAGTTTATATATATACACACACTTGAACAGTTCTATTTGTCGCCAAAGTGTTCGATTTTTTTGCTGGAACTATTTCTTCCTAAGAGAAACTCTAGCATACTTCTAGTAATAGAGGCATTTTATATAATTGCTTGTTTTAATACTGTAAATAAGACTGTTTTAAGCATGTGTTTTGATCACTGCACTAAAACAAACAAACAAACAAAACCTCAAAACCAAAAAAAGCCACCTTGAAGGAATCTGAAACTGTTCAGGGTTTTACTCCTTGAGAAATTACGACTTCCTCACTTTGCTGTTCTCACAAATAAAGACAAAAATCCCTCACAGATTTTCCAAGGATGTCCATCTTAAACAATGTACCTTGCTATTGCAAAAACTAGCATTTGTAATAGTAATTTGTAATTTGTAATAGTTTGACCATTTCCATAGTCAATGACCATGCTCCTGCATGGAGGAGAGGTGGAACAAGCAAACAAGGAGTCTATTTCCTTTTACCTAATTTCACTGAGACAGAATTTTTTTTTCCAGTAGAAAAGTTTGGAGGAGAGCAGATACGCCGCAAAGATACAGGTAAAAGCTATGGAAAACTGAGTTGAAATAAGCAACAAACAGAAGATGTTTTTAAACAATCTGTGTCCATAGCAAATGGCTTTTACAATCACTGAACCACAGAATCGTGTCCAGCTGCCTGATAGCTGCCTCAAGCACACCAAGCAGGCAATGCCAAGTTAGCAACCTGGACATGCAGTCTACAACCTACAACTGATATTGCTGTTCAACTCCGAAAGGAAGATTTAAGGGAAGCACCTTCTTGCTACCTGGACAAACTAGGGTCTCAGAGACAGGGAACAGTCTAACCATCAGTTATTATCCTGCCCTTCAGCCCACACTGCCCAGAAGTGACTACAGTGACACTATTTCCACACGCAGACATGGTCTTGCAGGCTAATGTAAACCAAGAATACCTTCCCCAAACCACTTCCCAATGGTACTTTGGGACTAACACGAAATGTCGATGAGCAAATGATGTTCAGCATTTATAAAGTAAAATGGATCACAATCCAATGTAATCCTAACAGAATAACTTTAGGAAAAAACCTGATGTTGACAAAGAGTCTCTGAAATATTTTTCAGAGCAAGCAGTTGGGGTGGCAGTACAATAGTCTAACTAAGAAAAATTTACCTACAGCAAACAGAAGCTTATGAGTGCACCTGATTGCTCCTTAGGAAAAAGGACCTTCATTCTGGTATCACAAACAGTCATAAATAAAGACATTTCAACTACTGCCTAGAAAATTTGAAACTACTGCTGTTGAGTATACTGCCACAATTACCAAAAAACATGTTACAGGCATATTCAACTCCAAAGGTGGGACAAAACTACATAATAAAAATTGAACAAGTTTAACTTTTGATTCTAGCTCAACAAAGCAAAACATTGAGAAGACTTCTTAAAATCTTAAAATAAGATTGTTGCACTGAGTAGGTCTGTGTTTCCTTAAATTTCATTATTCAGATAGGAGTAATAATGTTTGCAGATGGGCAGATAAAGATTTATTTATAAATGCAATTCAGAAGGAAAACAAAAATGAAACGAAACCATGGGCATTTTTTTTTTCCTTCATTCCCAATGAATTGGGTGAAACAACTTATGATATCCTTCAGCCTGGCCAAAAAACCTAACCTAAACAAAATTTTAAAACCAACCTTCAAGAAAGGGAATTAACACAAAATTAATATATCATCAGAGAAAGCAATTTAAAGAAATTTAACTCTAAAGAGGCTGGGATTTAAGTTTCTAGCATCAGGTGTTATTTTTTAAAGGGACACAACCTTTACTTGAATATTGTGTTTAAAAGTTCAAAAGGTACATTATGTGACCTTCAAAGCTTTACTCACGTAAATGTCTGTAGCACAGTACCACTTTCAAACAAAGCTTCTTACAGAATTACTATAAACCAATAATCAATAGAATTAGTAGACTGCCCAATACTAAATTTAGTGATACAAAGCTCAAGAGACGATTGCTCATTTTAATCCAACATGACTTTATCCAAGCTTAGCTGTTCAAATCCACTGAGAGTATTTACTACTTAAGGCCTTTATTGATATGAAACAAACTTAAATGTTAGGAACTTGAAACGTGCCTCCATCACATGGTTGATCTCCAATCACATGGTTGGTCTCACTCCAAAAGTCAGTTTGGGTAAAGTCCTATAACATTAACAGAAAAGAAAATGCTCTATGTTTCTTGATTTCTCCCCAGAGCTCCTACGAAAATGGTAATAGGAGACTTATGAAGTCTGAGAGAGATCAACAAAAATGCCCTGATGTCACTAGGCTTTAAATACAATTCCACACAGAACCTTCTCTTTTCTTTGGCTAGGTGCCTTTTAACCTTCATAGAAAGAAGGACATCATTCTCCATCTTAACAAGGAAAAGCAAAGAAAATCAAGTTTATATCTATGTGGATTCTCAAATCCTGTTACTTGGAAATTTGAACTAAGTGTAATCATATATAGCAATGATGGATGTAAGGACCATCTGGAGGTGAGCTACCTGGTCCAATCTTTCTCAAAGTACAGCCATCTTCAAAGCTGAAGCCATGGTTTTGATCAGTTTAGTTAGGATGCCAGCCATCCTCTTAGTATTTTCAAGGACATATGTTCTACAGCCTATCTAGGCAACCTAATCCAACCTACAGCAACACACTACCTGAAAAAAACTCACCATCCTAATATCCAACTATCACTTCCAATATAGCATCTTATGTGTGAACCCCCTCACCCTTCCACAATGCATCAGTGGGACCCCATCTCCTCAATAAGCTCTGAAGTCTGCTGAAGGCTAAAACTTTGTGACAAGTATTAATTACTATTTTTATGAAAATCTTCAAATAATAATCTGATGGATGGATGATTTATTTTATATAGAAGCCTTGTTCAATTGAATAATATCATAACCTATGTCATCCTAACATGGAGCATTCCAGTATGGGAAAAACTGGAGTATCTGCAGGAGAGATCCTAATCCATTCCTTAAGATCATAAAACGGGGAAGAAATCCAGCTGTTTGACGTCTTAACTCACATCTCCAAATGCACTACCCTAGTAGGAAAGATCTGGAACACAGCATCTCATTCCTTGGTATTAATTTCTCTGACATCACAGAGACTACTTGTATGCATAAAAATAAGCTCAATGCAATCTACGAGCACAACTTCTTTTGACCTTTTCACAAGGCTGCTCTGAAGGTTGAAGCACACAAATGGGGAAAAGTAGGTGGATGGAAGAAGTAAGAGTGAGAAAAGTGTAGTTTCTTGCCCTTAAAAATTTCATAGCCCACAGGACTTCGCCAAATATTCTTGGTTCTGGGAAAACTTAAGGAACAAGAACAATGTCTCTACACATGCACACCCTCCCACCTCCTTGTTTATTTATAACAAAAAATTACTCAAGTCACTAATTCACAAAAAATACTTCTGCTATGCTAATTTTCCAATTAAAAATAATGCCCAATTTCTGAAGGATGCAATTAAATGCACAAATTAGTATTGATGGTGAAGTTCCTGGCATAAGAAAGAAACAAGTATTTCAGAACAAACAGCTTTTTTCACCTATTTTATAAATTTCTCATGCACTTTCCCAAGAAAGAGTCAAATTATTTTCTACAGAACTAATGTATCAAAAGTGAATATAAAACAATATAATCTTGGTATTCCATGCATGAATTGACCAATAAGAAGTCCTTTAATTACCAAGGATTCTTCTTGTTAAAGAAACTATTTAACAAAAAGCTATCTCTTGCTCTCAGAATTAACATTTGAGATAAAATTTTCTAACTGAACCTGTAGAAAGAAGTAAAGAAAATTCTTTCACGGAATATCTGTATGCCATGACTGGAACCCAAAGGTTCTCCACAGTAGAGCTTATTTTAGAATACATTACACATCCTGGGCTGTACTCTAAAATATGCTGTGCTTCTAGCAATTAGGTTTATCTGAGAACACACTCTTTGTACTTGAACTGATAAAACTGAGAAGCACAATCCCAAACTGTAGTTAGCATAGCATAGGGTAAAGCAGTTCAGGAAGAGTGTTTTCTCACTACATGACAAAAATTTGCATATTATGCTGACAAAATGAGTAAATGCTAGATTTTTCATTATACAATGAAGTGATCTTTTTTTTTTTTTACTTAAAACCAATTAAGTTCATATGGGGATTCAGAGAAAAATGCACTGAATACTTCTATTAGACACAATCAATGATATTCAAGAAGGCATTATCAGCAATTCCATTAGATGTGCAGCAACAGGACAAGCTTAGTGCTGGGTGGCAGTGCCACACATGGATTCTGGCACAGACTTCCACCTGTGGCTCACTGCCAGCACCGATCTTCCTTGTCTGGGAAAGGACCAGCCCTTGGTACCCATGGGAGCCGGGACGAGCTGTCCCTGCACTGCCAGACCAGAGCTGGGCCCCATGCTTTATCTGAGCTGAGGATCCGTGGTCCAGCCAGTCTCTGCAGCAGAGCTCAGGAAAAAGGATACACATACAAGGTAATTTCAGAGTTGTTTCTGTTGGAGGAGAGAAAACCTGGAACCAAGCAATTCAAGCGGAAGTCCCATCAACATTCAAGATTAGCCTGTTGTCCACTAAACACAACATAAAACTGGAGAGTGGTTTTTTGGGTTGCAACGGATCTTAAAGATTATCAGTTCTCATCTCCCTGGTAACGACACAAGGCTTCCACATTCCTAACAATGTTCTTGTAAAATGTTTCATAAGAAACTTCTAAAATGAAAATTTTCTGACTTCATCAACGGGTCACAAATACATTGTCATTACAAATTTGATCGCAAACCTCCTCTTGTACAAATGCTTAAATTGATTGGTTTGCCAAATGCATCTATTGATATTTTAAGATTGGAAAAACATTACAGAAGGAATCCTGCTTCATAGAAGGTTACCCTTTCCTGAGAAAAACTGAAACTCTTTCCTTTTATTTCTTATTTTGTAAATAAAAATGAGATAAATCTCACACTTTAAAAGCTTAAACTGCTATGAAATACTAGCTTTCAGTGGACTGCAAACAGAGAAATCATCCATTCATTAATAGTTCTAATATCCAACAAGGCACAAGTTTAGTCAATTTTTGGAACAAATAATTTTTAAAGGATTTAAAAAGGTAAAGGTTATGAAAAGTCATCAAGAAGTAATAGGTTGCAGAATCAAACAGTCTCTTCTGCCTCATCTCAAAAGTTTTATATTTGAGTGATCTGGAACTATCAAGTTTACTTCAAGTTTCGGTTCGTGCTGTTTGGCAGAATTTCAGTTTTATGACCATATTACTTTAATAATAATTTTATGTGTGTTTCAGATTATAAAACTATTATATATAGTTAGCAGTAGCTGTCTTTTTATAAAATTTCTGATGCAGTTGTAACAAAAACATTACATACTGTTCTCTCAAATAAAAGCAGTTTGGGAAAAAAAACCATTAGGACACAGTTTTATGTCCAACACTTTAAAAAAGCTTCAAGTTGCAAGACATTTGTACAGCAAATTTTCTACTTAGATACACAGTATTCCCCTAAGGGGAGAAAAAATACAGGATTATTTGATTACCTGTCCTTGTCAACTAAGATACTGTGAAAACCACAGTTCTTTTCTTAAATAAAAAGTAAAGGTCACCAAGGCATAAGAGATAATAGGGTCACATAGAATGTAAACATGACTTACACCTGCCACAGGATAATGCGAGAGTAGATAGCTATTAAACCATCTTAACTCTTGAAAGCTGGTGCTTGGATTTATGCCACAGAAAACTAGTCTACCAAGCCACACATTCCTGACCTTAAGATTGTTTCTGGAATGAAACCTTGGTTATGTGTAAACGCCTTATCTTTGCTATGCCTCTAAGAGTAACAATGTATTTATTTTCCCTTAAACTGTATCTAGTAAATGTATCCTAAAATCAAGGTTGAAAAGTAGCTACACATTTTAAAAGATGCATCCTGGTAGTATCAAGCCACACATCTTAATACAAGTTTAACATAGTTTTCCTTAAACATCATTTAACAGAAAATACTTTTTACAGGATCACACAAAATACCTCTGCCATTAATACTCTTGCCTAACTTCCAACTCTCGGCTTACTTTGTTATTACTCTCACTCATTGCAGCTCAAAGACCCTGGCATCAAGTTAAGAACATTAGGTGCTCTTAAAAAGGTTATTTTAAGATGTTATTCCCCTTTCTAGCTCTTCTGTAAACTGACATTTGTTAATTCAAAATAAGGCCTTACAGCTTCAGTAAAGTGCAGTACCTTTATTTAGTACACACACAGTCTGCCCACAATTGCAGTTTACCATCTCTAACCATTCTTCTTTTATGGGAAGAGTGTTACGAAATATGCAGCCTGTGCCTAACCTTTCTAACCTAAACATTGTCACTCCAGACAGGTACCACACTCAGCCAGCAACCATAAATAGAATGCTTGAGAAGCTCCAAGCCCAAGATCCGTTTTCCCCTTTAGTGTTTGTTTCTCTTTCCATTAATATTTCATCACAAAATTTCCAGAAATACAAGCATGCAGTACTGACAACACCAAGAAACCTTCTCTTTAGTACTAATAGCAAAATTATGCCTTCTACTGTATCAAAACTGTATCACTATTATTTTGCACATGCTTTAAAGAGGTTAAAGCATCACCTGTCCATGTGGGCTCTAAAAGGCATGGTGCCTCTTCACACCAGAGCTGAACTCAATTCACTGCTTGCTGACTGTCCTTGAAAATACATCGATGCATACCTTCTGTAAAGGTTCAAAATTCCTAGAACTCCTTTTCAAGTCACCATAAACACATATTGAAAGACTAGACTGAAATAGTTTAAAGTCTTAAAACACTTCCAATGCCCAGTGCTTTAGTACAGGGCTTCCCAAGAATACAAGAAAACATTTGTGTCAGAAAAGATAAATAATATTGGTTGGAATCGTTTTACTGCTTGCAGTCAACAATACCATTTCTCCCCCTGTAGGATTTTAATACCAGAATTAAAACAAAACCTAAATATTCCACATACTTGCTTTCATCGTAATAGCTTATAAATAATGAACTCTCAAACAGAGCTGTAAGTTCACATAAATTTATCCTTTAAAACACCCTGAATTTGAAGAAGCTCTCAGGAGGTAGCTATATGAGTTGAACAATCACACTTACACACTTTCCATAAAGAAAAAAATGTTTTGTTCTTACTTTGGAACAGTTTTCACTCTGACAAAAGGCAAACAGTACGCTGCCCTTCCCTTGCATCATTCAACCAATAAAAATTAAATTCTTACAAATAAACGAGATACTAAAAAACATGTGAGCACCAAGAATAATCCCTATTTATGTGAGAAAATGTGTGCCTATATACAGCTTCACATATGTGATAATCCTACTGGAAAACATTTCTCTTGTCAGATACTTCTTATTAGTTATTTGTTAAACCTCCGTATAGCCAGCCCCTCTTGCACTGAGACACCAACACTGGACCACTCCAAAATGAGCGTGGGAGGGAAAGATTAGGCTACATGACTAAGAGTGAGGTGAGGACAGTGATATCTCAACTCCTCCTTTCAAAACTGCTAACACTGACTCAAATGTTAATTGGACAGCAGTCTACATTTCACCTTAATTTACTCTTTGGCTATGGCTAAGACAGGGATATTTTCCATAGCAGTCATCCAAGTGCTTAAATTGCCTCAAGCGGCCTGAGCCCCCTTCCTTCCCACTCAGCATCTTGATTAACTGCTGTGCTATACCAGCTGAAGCACTCCTACAAGAATGTGCTCTGAAAGAGACTGGGGAAGTGATCTGGCTGCACATTCCCACGTCATTCTTTGTGGTCGAGGTATTACAGCTGTTAAGGCTGCTGCCTCCAACACTACTCCAGCTGGATGCCTGCTTCTCCTTAACCCCTGCCTTCCTGCAAAACATACACACACTTTGTCTGAGTCACCTCCCAAGAAAAGCAACTGCAAGAAATTAAGGAGGAGACAGCTTAAATCTGCACTGAAGATTCAACCGCAGAAACAGCCAGGGCAGTGGTTTCCCTACAGCACAATCCCATCTAAACCAGCACTGTCACAGCCTCCACTGCTGCATCTCTCAGCCTCCCATCCATGTTTCCTTCCTCTGCTCAGCTCTGGCACACATCCATCTGTGTGGCATTTTGGGTGCTCAACAGCTGAGATCTTCCTTTGTCAGAATGTTAAATTTTCCAATGGCTTAACACACTTAGCTGGGCTTCTGGTTTGGTGAGGCCAAGAGGAGTGTTAGCACAAGACAGAAAACAGTAACAGAATGAAGGGAACAGAGCAAGAGTATGACTGCAACAGCAGCAAACAACTTCAATCACGTTAAACTGTCTCCTGTTATACCACAGTATGAGAAAAATGTGACAGCAACCTGAATCAACTTTCCTTAGCCAGAAACTGCTGCCATTATGGTTTTCCAGCGTGCTGAAGCAGTAACAGTCAGTACAACTCAGTGAATCTACTGCCTTCTAGCATTACGCAACTGTTAATTAAGCTTCAGAGCATTCCACGTGAAAGGCAAATAATGAAGATTTTAACACTGGATCTCCTAGTCTTTTCCTCTTTCCTAAAGTATTCATGGATCCTCATCCCAAACTAATTTGTTTTCAAGTAAGAAAAAAAGTCATGTCATAGATGAAATATCTAATTTTACATTCTTCTACATGAAACTAAATCACTGCTATTTTTATGGCTAAATATGGGATCTCAAGTTAAATAATGAAGACTACCATAATGCTTTACTGACAGCAGACAGTGGAATATACAGTTTACTACGGAACCACAGAAGGACAGTTACATATCTGTTCAGACTCTCAGTATTTGAAGTGCATGACCACAATCAGAAAGATACTTAACTTTTAGAAAAGAAAACAAACATCTCCCTCATGACCCCTGTTTCCTGACTTTTAATTCTGCAGAACATGACATCATTCATGCTGGAAAATTACTTACCAACAGGAATAATTTTTTCAAACCTAAATCTAGAAGCAAGCTTTCATTGGAAAGCTTCAATTTTTTTTTTTTTTTTTTTTCCTTTTGGTGACAGATTAGAACAGTGGATATTTACCAGCATGCACAGACACAAAAAACACGGCAGATCACCTCTGCTTTTCAGCAGTTTTACTCCCAGAATTTCATGATAGCCATAGAATTTTGATTCCTTTTAGCAAGGAAAATTCATCTTTTATCCCTAGGCAAAAAATGCATGTTAAGCAAACAGAAAACCACCACAAACTTACTCTCTAGTTCTTCTTTCTCAAAATTTGTATTGATAGTAGAGCTGATTTTGCCCATATCCACAACAGCCTCTTCATCATGACCCTGAAGAAACAAGATGCAAGCTGAAGTTAAAACTAAATAGAACTACTTTTTTTTTTTTTGTAAATTCCTAAACATGTTTTGAAATAGTATGTNTTCCTAAACATGTTTTGAAGTAGTATGTCATCACTGAAAACCTACCCATCCAATTTTTCAAGAAAACATTACCCTGTATTGAAGGAAAAGACAGTAAATCAACAGATAGTCTAAATACCATAAAATTTTCTCCTTCAATGCTCTTGATTTCATCATATCAACAATTAGGACACACATTTCAAAAGAGCAGTATTCTTTCAGTTTTTTATTCAACAGTAATCAATCTATTTCAATAAAATAACTGTAAATTTATAAAAAGATACAGAAGTTAATACTGAGAGACCTCAAGCTCTTCTCTTTAGGGGACAATTCTTGTGTGAGATTTTCCAGCACAAGTAAGAAGCTTTTTTGAACAAAAGAGTAGCAAAAAGGTTAGGTTATCCAGCCTAAGGTTTCCAGCTCTGGAAATATCAAAATAACTGCTTCAGTCAAGTTTCAGCAGCCACTTTGTTAACCTAATTCACTTTAAATTTTTACCCACAAAGTTAAAAAGCAGCAGCTTTCAGCAGAACTTTTCAGCTTTCATTACTATTGAAACCACACCACTCATAATGTGCAATATTTGAAATAGATATAGGCTTATCTCTGAACACATCCTCTAAACACAGTTAGCACATCACTAAAGCAGATCTTAAAACTGCTTTTTGCTCAGTCTTGAAGAAAATGAAGTAACTGAGTAGTAGAAATCTCAAGCCCATCTCAGATTTGACATCAAAACAACATTAAAGTTGCCTTTCTCCACATGTTTGCATTCATTAGAATAAAGTCCACTTTTCAGAGCTCACAAATTACAGCCTCCTGATGGAGCTGGTTCTCCAAAAGAACAACCACCGAAGGGTAATGTTTTTACATCCAAACATAAGGGCAAGGCTAACTGCTAAAGATTACTGTCCCTGATCTTTCCACTCCCTTGGGCACACACTTTTTTCCTCAAGTCAGACCTAACCATCATGAAATTAGATAAAAGCACTTAAGAATCACTGTGGGTTTTTTATTGTTTGTTTGTTGCAGGGGGCAGGGGGGGTGGTGTGCTAGCTTTTTTGTAACAATTTGATTAGTTTTCCACTGGATCAGCTCACCAAAGTGACTTCTCTTGTGGCCATATGACAGCTAGATTCACAAGTTTATTTGTTTGATCACTGCTTCTAGCACCATTTACATTGATCTGATGCATCTACATCAATCCATGGAGGATCTGTTTCAGTGGTTTCATGAGGGAAAAACAGAAGCCTAAATCAGGAGTCTTACAGGAACTGAGAACTAACAGTGTTGACATTCAACTAAACTTTGGCCTTAGAATTATGCAATTGCTTTATATATAGAACAAGTTTGTCACCTCACAGGAAAGTGGCAAGGATGATAAACAACATACCTGTGTGTAACAGGTACAAGCTAAAACATACTGCATCAACTCCCACTCAGAAAAAAAAAAAATTTGAACACAGAACTCCTTGATCTTAAAAAATATCTTTATTATAGTATATTGTATGCACATACATTTAAAAAAATCAAAATATTTAACTACTGAGGAAAGAAGATTAAAGAATATGAAGATGACGAGTATCACACACCGGGAAAAAGATTCTGATGAAGTTTAAGAAAAGGTTAGATGCAGCTAGACCACAAAAAACCAAAAGCAGCTGGCATTATGTAAGTAAGTAAAAAACATATGAGGAAAGAGTAGCACATGGCAGAATAAACTTCTGAAAACTGAATACAAGTCAATTCTCATCTGTGTCCCTGAAAACAGGGTTTTCAAGAAAGGCATTACACAGTAACCTTTGTCACTGCCACTCCACTGTAGTGATGGTAGAGTTTTGCATGCAGGTTAGAAAAATCAAAACCCTGTGCACTCCAGAGCTACAATTAAAAAAATTGCTATCTGTTGGGCAAGACTGTCAAAATGTTCCAAGGACCTGTTAATAAAGAAGTGTGTGTGGCAGAAATTTTTCAAATGTCATAGTAATAAGATGGGAAGGGAGTATGGAGGAAAACAGTGTATTCCTGTCTCCTACACACAAAAATGGAGTGTACTGCAGTACACTCCTGTTCACAGAAACAGTATGCACACTACCATAAAACCCCAAGGAGAGAAGGAAACAGATGGAATAATTACAAATCCTCTAAACTACCTTAAGTGGTTTTTTATATGTGAGTGGGGAAAAAAATAGTAATAGGAAAATTGCTATCAAAACCTGTTCCACAATTAGCTGCATGGTTACAGCCACAGACTGATGAAAAATTCTGTACCCAAACACATCCATCCCCAGCAGTCCTTTTAGGACACTTGGAATCTTGCCAAACACAGTTTTTGAGCAACAAAGGAAGAAAGTTTTTCTCCAGATACAAACAACTCCATACCAGTAGAAAACTACACACACACTGTGAAAAATATACACATAAGGAAAGATTTTTATCTCCCAATAACGTTTTGAAACTGAATTTGCTGTGTGCCCTCTATCACGTTATTAATTTTTATCATCCTTTGCTTTAGTAGAAGAGATTCTCTGCCAAATTCATACATATAGAAGCAGCCTTCAAAAACCACATCATGTGAAAGTAACATGTCTTTTAAGATTAGATTACAGGAAGGCATGTGTGCCCTTGCAAACCATTCTATCACTATCTCAAAGTACTCAACATATGCAAAGACTCTTCCAAGAATAAAACATTAACAACCACAAATATCATACATGACAGAAGCATATCATTTACAGCCTTTGTTCAGAAAAACACAAAGCATCATTTTAACATATCTGTTTTGTGATGCCAAGAGCAAATCCCAGTATGAGATACTTTTGCCTTAGGTCGGGTAAAAAATCAAAAATGTTCAAATATATTATAAAGTAATTCCAAACTACAACATTTCCTGGTTAAAAATAAAGTCTGTAGAGCATACATTTCCAGTAATTTTAGATGATCTATCGTGTCCGTTGAAAGCACTGAAGGGAGGGCAAATTTTACAGTTGCCATTTTAGTTCTCTCATCTACTTTCTGAACTTTTTACATAAACAAAAAACAGGGGGACTGTGGAAAACTTGCCCACTTCCCTTTTTTAGGCAGAGAATGACTAAAGCTTAAAGCAAGTATTCCAGGGCAGTTTACTATTCACTGTATGTGAAACTTAATGTACGACAACGCCACATATGCTCAAATACAGCTGATGTGGACAAAGTAAAATTCAAGACTACTTTAGAATGTACGTAAACTTTCATTTTCAGTCAAAAGACAAAACAATTGAGAAGGTGAAAAATAACCAACATAAGCAGCAATCAAGGTGCCCTAGGGAGAGATTAAGCTTTCACCTTTGGTTTGCACTTATTTTTTTTAAACAAGAAGGTAATTTATAAAAACAGAACAAATCCAGAGTACTTCAAAGGAAAAAAAAATAAAAAGAAAAAGCCTAGCACATTGTATTAAGCTGCACTACATTGTATTGTGATACATTAAGTATCCTTTTTTCTAACACCAGATTTCTGGATACTCATACACATACTGCAGAAACAACCTCCAGTAAAACCTTCATATTCAGCTAGAGCTGCCTGCATACACTAGAACCTGTCTTCTCAGCCTTCTAACTCTCCTCAGCATGAACAAGAAATCTCTTTTCAACTGTTACAGATCAGACAAGACTTTCAAATACTCAGTGCTCCAGTAGACTGCCAGTAGGATTCCTCTTGCCACCTCTGGTTTCCCAATGCCTTTTTTCAGTCCATGAGAAAAGAGTAATTCCCACTTGGAGAAAAACAAGCATCAGAATTGTTAACACTACTTATTTACCTTCTCAAGTGTTTGTCGTCATTTAGTACAGTACACTTCTGGTACCTACCATATTAATGCTACATGTTTTTTAAAACCAGTACTGAAAAAAGAGTCAATCCTCAATTGCATGAATTTTTATGGAAAGCACTGAGTTTGGAAGAGTTGACAACCTGCAGCAGCGTGCGGTAGCCATAGTCTCAAGGACTAGCACGAATATGATGCATGGAGTATTCAATCCAAAGGCAACTTTCCCCTGTCATCTCTGCAAGCACTTCTCACCATGCAACTCACTTAACCTTGTGCAGTCACACACACACACGACAGATTTCAGACGGGCACGCCGCCAAAGTGCAGTACTGAATAACTGCTTCCAAGACAGACAACTTGCTAGAAGCACATTTTTAAGGTACTTGAATTACAGTTCAATCAAATCATTCTGGTGATAGACAGTGATCATACATGGCAGATACAGCTAACTGTAAACCTTTGAAATCTATGAGCAATACAGTAACTGTGGTAAGAATAATTTGAGCTCAACATTTAAGACCATTACTTAGCTAAGTCAATGTTTATGTGCTCCATTTACATTTCCTCAGACCAAAGTTCTTCCCCAGTAGAACCAGGGGGTGACTTGCAGCACCAGGGACTGTATTAGTGCTCATGGAAGTAAGTAGGGCTTAAGAGAGGGCACAAACAAAGGAAAAAACCTCTACAAACACCATTACCTTTCCCTCCCCCCAAAAAATTACATTATGACTTTCATGCTACAAAGAAGCTTCGCTGCACCACTTATTAAAGTAGGTGCAAATAAAGGGGGGGAAAAGATCAAAATAAAACCCCAACACAAAAACCAACCAACAAAAACTAACCCCAGCTCAGGATGGGGAGGGACAAGTGTACTCATATCAACTTTTTTCCTTTATACATTTGTCCCTGGCCAACAGTTTAACACTTCTTATTTTAATAATATTCTAATACAACTGCCTACACCATCCCAGTGGTCCTACACACTCCTTTGTGACTGTAACTGTATCCCAATCCCTCTGGCTTGAAGACAAAGCAAGCAGTTCCCCCCTCCTTCCCACAATAACCCATGGATACATCTCTACTTTTGTAGGCACAAGAGATCTGGCAGACAGGATTTAGCTCTTAAGGCTGGAATGTGGCACCAACAAATCATTCAACTCAAAAACAAGAGCACACCCTGCTTACAGATCCAGCTGGCAAACCTTTGTAGCACACTGCTGTAGATTTACCAAGATCAACAGCATACGAGAACTTGTGTGCAGTGCATTCTGCTTTTGGTGCTTTGTTCTTCCTTCTTTCCCCACCAGTAAGTACACAGGAGCAGTTCAGCTGGATCAAACCATCCATCAATGTGCTGTCTGCAAGAGGAGACAACAGCAGAGGCCCACAGCAACAGTGCAAACTGAATCAATGTCAGTGGTGGCTCGACCTTAGGAAGCACAGCCAAAGCAGGACTTGTTTTATGATCAGCCCTCCTTTGCGGGATCTGCAGCATTCAGGAGACAGGTATGACAGCCATCAAAAAAAGCTCCAGTGACAAAAACAAACAAAAAAATTAATTAACATAAGATTGTTGATATTGCTCCCCTTCAAAAATTAAGGTTTGGCTATAAAATGGAATTAAAACCTTCCTTTTGACCATATATCTCAAAGATAACCAAAGAGGAACTACAAAACCTCGCTTTGCAAATGTATTCAGGTGTGTGTGTACATCTATAAAATATTTTAATACTGACCTTTTTCAAAAATAGATAAACAAACTCACTTGTTTTGTTACATAAGTATTGAAATACATTGTTCAGGGTAATTTAGAACCCGCAGGGTAATTCGTTATTTATTTTCATAGCCACATTTCCCAAGTGGTCTGTTTCAGAAGTCTGCATTTCTGTTCTAGGCAAATGTAATACTCCATGTAGTCAGGAAATAAAATACATCTCCAATTTACAGAATGCAAATACAACCCCCTCTCTGTCCATTCAACCTCCCAGAGCTGCCAATTAATAAGAACTAATATTTCACGGAGTGAAAAATAGACAAGACCAATGTTGTAGACTCACAAAATTAGGAGATTAAGTCTACCAGGGACAGCAGTCCTTGAAGGGATAAGAAAAGAAACCAGAAAAACAGTGTATTTGTTAAGGCCATCTCTGTACACTGTATGCAGAGCTGAATGACAATCACTCTACTTCAGGGAAGCATCAGGTCTACTCCATAGGTCTCCCACTGCTACCCAAACACAGCACCAAGCAGCCTTGGTTAAAAGTGAGTAAATAGGAAGGGCTTGTTGACGTGGTTTACCTGCAGGAACAACTAACAGCAGCACTTAGTAAGTTCTAAACATATTGTTTTACTTCTCTTTCTGACTGATTCTGCTTCTAAACCAGAGGTAAGATGAACCCATAGTGGGCAGAAGGGCAGTTGCTGCCTTCTTGAAGGACAACCAAGATACAAAAAAAAAAAAAAAAAAAAAACAAAGATCTTTCTAAATAACCTTAACTGAAGGTATTAGGCAATCTATCAAACTGTTCAGCTTTACTTGAACTGCACAAGTGGTTGTACAGATGCATTTGAAGTAAGTTCTTTGGGCAGAGTCATGCAGCAATACTGTAACATCAGAAGTTGCCAGAGTGATGAAACACTACCAGTTCTAAATCAAGCACATCAACCTAACAGCCTAGGAAAAATGCACCAAATATAAATGAGGCCTGTCTCATTTTGTCATGGGACAATTTTTAGCTGGCCTTTCCCTCTAAATATACACAGATGAGAGCACAATTAATAATAATTCACAAAGAGAACACTTGCCAGATTTAAAATAGGAAGCATACTGTTGATGGGTTCCCCCTTAGTTGTATTTTCTAAGCTCTCCTTTGCACAGGAACAGCTGCTTTCCAGAGCTTTTTTCTCCTATCTTGGCAGAGGGTATTGCTCAAGCGCTACAGGAATGACTCTAGTTCAGCTCAATGGCTTTGGTGTCACCACCCCCTCCCCGCTTTTCCTGTGAATTTTACCTGTGCTTATACATTTCTTATTTTACACAACGATCCTCACATATAAATGACAGCCCCTCCTAATCAAAAGAGGTGCCTCGCAGGAAGGTGTGACACTTAGATTTATTTCAGTAAGACCATAAATGTAACGGAAGAGGTTAGGGATACTTAGACGTGTTTCTGGCCTACTAATCCTCTAATTAACTGCTCAGCTTACCTTACTAAATACATCTGACCAATCTGCTTCTAGAAGACTTACAATAAACACAGCAGCTCTACAAACCTTGTTTGGACAAGTATGTCCAAAAAGATATCAACAGACTTCAGTCAAACTCTGCAAAAGCTTCACTGTACTTTTAATTTTCCAAAACTGTATGTGGAGGGCATGAATGATGTGTATATGTGCTACTTTAACGCCACAAAACCCAAGCCCTTTCAGGAAAAAAGGCTGTTGTAAACACGCCAATGTTTTGCTTCTTGCACTATTGAAATCTAATGTTTATAAGTAGTTTTATCTCAGTTCTAGCAGGCCTTACTCCAGCCAGGGTCACACTGAGCACCACAACACGCAAGAGAAGCCATGTTCCATCCCAGAAAACCTAAACAGGTCTTTGGACAGTGAACCAAGTGTTTGTTTTAACCAAAAGAGAAAATTAAATTTCGAGAAAAAGTCAAAAAGAAAAGGAAACATAATACCAACAAGAGACTGGTCACTATTGTGAATGGCTATCAACCATGGCACACCACAGCAATTCATCAAAAAAACTGGGTTAGAACAAGCACAAAAAAAAGGGATGGCTTGATTCCTAGCAAAGTATGACTAAGGTACAGCTGAGTATTTGATTAAAATTAGAAGCCCATTTGAATTCAGTCTGAGTATTCTGCAAGCCAGAAAATTCACCGTCTTAGCATAAACTTAGCAAATGCTGTCACCAATCCAATACAAGATATCAAATTGCATATCTATTATTATAGTAGCTATTTTACAAAGTTGCATTTTATCACTGCCTTACAGTACTAAATTTCATTAAAAAAAAAATCCATGTCTCCATTCACTTAAATGTAATTAAGTGAATTCCTGAAATTACAGGTAAAAAAAGCAAAGTACTATAATGTTCACAACTAGTCACCTCATATCTTATGCACGCTTGATAGAATTCTGTGCCCAGAGCTGAAAGCAGCACCACAATAAAAACCAAAAATCAAGCACTGTACTACAGAGACCTTGACAAACAAAAGGCCACTGTGACCTGATGCACTCTACTACATCTAAACCAAGCTTCCTTATGCTTACACAACAGAAAATTTAGTTGTCATATATAAAATAATTCAGGAATCTTTAGAGTTTTACACCTTAGGAAAACTCCATCTCATACATTTTAGTTTCCAGGAAACTTTTAAAGAAGTAACCCCTGTTACACACTGCATTGCAGTTACATGGCAGTGGTAATGACAACCCATACAGTGGCTAAGCAATAGCTTGCAACACTAATACTAGAATTCAATGTACAAATCCCCACAAATGGGAGTTTTTTAGCTCTGAGGTCTGAAGAGAATGTTATCTCCATGAACACTTTACCACAGTTACACAGCTCATTAAGTTCACCTTCCTTTTTTTGTCAAAAAGGAACAATTAACTGGCTATTTCAAGGTTTTCTACCAGAAACATCCCTGCTATACTTGCACAGAACCAAGCAAAGCCACAGTTGATAACCTTCAAATTAAGAAAGGCTGACTCAATGCATAAGAAAAAAACCAAATCCAAAACACTCAACCACTCTCAAACACTCTCAGACACTCTTTTAACCTAAGCTAATCCTGTAAGAGCACATTTTCTTTCTGAACTAAGCTGATTAGTATGATTAAGCAATTCTAACAACACAGCAAATATCTTCCCTAATACAGAAATCTCTACTCAAACTACTACTTCCATCACCAGATCTTTCAAAAATTCTCTTTCACAACTACTGAGTCTAAGGTAGCACACGATTCTGAGCTACAGCTGTTAAATATCACTTGCATCAAATCACATTTGAGTCATTACTACGTTACACAGCTGCTATTTACATACACGTTGCATTTTCCTCCCTTGACGAGCTTCTTCCATGCTGATGTGCAGAAGCAAAGAATGCCCTTGTACGAGACCCTGTAATGAACCTCCCCAGAGATCAGAGCCTGCGCATACATGACTGCTTTAGCTGGCTGTGCCTGACACAGATGTACTCCGGGAAATTGCTCCCCAGCCAATCGCTCCCGCTCCAGCCGCTCATCTCCCAGGCCACTGATTACGGCTACTGCAGGGTCGCACAGCAGCAGAATGGGCAAGACGGCATGCCTTCAATTCCAGCTCGGGGAATACCAAAAAAGGAACTGAAACAGAGTTCAACACTTCAAATTTTCTGCATCAACAGCTGCTAAGAACAGCTCCAAGGTAATATTTTTGCTCTGATCCAAGACTTCATTAGCACTACAAAACATACCTCGGGTCCCAGAACAGAACAACACAGAAGTCAAACATCTGCTAAGTGTATTTATAGCTGTACTATCAACCTCTCACCGAATAATCATTCCAGTGCAGGTGTTTGTTGCCTTTTTTTTTTTTTTAACCTAAGCTATATATTCTTGTTCAACAAAGTAAACCAAGGCTCCTTAAAGAAAAATCCTCTCTTTTTTCCCCCCTCCTGTTGGAAACGTAAAAAAGCATTGATGTTGGCTGAAATTCATCTTATGTGTCCTCCCAGAGTAAGGTATCTCACTTCCAGGTACTACATGAGTAGCTATATTTTTTCCTTCCTTCAGCCAACCTTTGAAAAATGCAACCTCTACTCCAGCAGATCAAATCAGAGTTTCACTTCACTCTTTCCCTCTTCATCACTGGCATATGCTAATCTCCTTGTCCCATCAAAAAATGCATGGGAAAACCTGCACGGCTCTTTAAGGAGTCATCTATAACTTCACCTTTAAGACATGCCATTGCCTTGCTTGTTCCTTTTTTTCCCTGTTATTCCTATGTCTTGCTTGATGAGAACTCTAGCAATGAAGCTGGACTGGTGCCACCCCAACCAACAACTTGGACAAAACAGAACAAGTAACATATTGTCCATGAACTTGGTGCAAATACATTGTGCAAGTATGAAGATGGTATTTATCACCTAGCTGTAGCGAAATCAGAAGGCCACATTCAGTTCCTCTCACTGCCTCAGTCCAGAAAATTCTCTAACCATAGGCTAATAAAAGTATTCTCAGATAGTGCTGACAGAGTTTAAAAGTAGTTTGTTTCCACTCTGTAAATAGAAGTTCACTGTAACACACGTATGCATCTTTTAACTTCCAAGCTATTGAAGGCCTCCCTACTGCCATACATAAATGGCTATAAACTAAATGATTCATACAGGAAGCACAAAGTTAAACATAAATATCAGATACCCTAACTCTTAGTGATCTCTTCTAAACTGGGCATCCTAAATCACACCTATTCTTTCCCTAACACAGAGCACAGATTCATGCAGTCCTTCAGCTGCTCAGATGAATATTGAAACAGCCATGCTGAACTGTGTGCTGGTGGCTCTCCCATACCTCAATGAACTGCTCCTTAGCATAAATCCATACCACAAGTAATTCAATTGCTACAAGTAAAAAAGATGTTTGTTTAGGTTGGGAGTGGGTATGTGAAGGGAAAAGAGGCTGTCTATTCCTTAGAGATAGAATAAGAGAGGTGGGAATAATACATTTGATTTTTTTTTTTTACTTTTATAAATTTGGGGGAAAGCACTTGCTTGGTTTGAACACTTAAAGAAAAAAAAAAAACTCTCTGAAGCAGCTTATTGAAATTTCTTTGTAGTCCATAGTCAACCAATTTCTTGTTAACAGGCACTCAGTCTTAGAATGAAACAAACAAGAAAAAACCCACTCAGAAGCAATACAAGCACGTTTTTTTCAAACAAAGGAAGTTTTTGTCTTTTAAGTCCCATATCAAAACACTTTGCAGATAAACGTCTCTTCTTCCCTTAGAGTAAATACCAGGAAAAAGTTTCCCATCAAATGGAGAACAGCAGAGCAATTCAAACTGCAATTGCCTCAACATGTTTAACTACAGAAGTATTCTAAAACAAACTGTAGGCAAATATATTCAAAATTATCACATCCTTGAACATGTTCAGTGACAACACTGTGAGAACTCAGAGCAGAACTATTTGTGCTGGAGAAAGATTTTTACGATATGTTTGATACTGCAAAAAAATCTCTATGAATTGTATGAGGGCTTTTTTTAAAATAAAAGAAACATAAATACCTATCATGAAGCATACACTTTTCCCTTCAATCTTTCCTTCTTAATTTTCACTTTTATACCCCATCAAGTTCCACTTATTTGATCTTATCTCAGTCTATAAAAGCACATTTTTGAAAGATGAGTCCAAAAGAGTATGTACCACTTATCTAGACAAAAAAAAAAAAAAAAAAAA